>CM065589.1:190928740-191137869 GCA_033119425.1 Bufotes viridis
ATCTATTATAATTGTATTAGAAAATGCATGTTAAGGAATGCACATAAACAGTGTTAAAACACTTAAAGCAATTGTCCATGGCAAATCCTGTGTGACCATATCTGCATCACCACAGCATAAAATAATGAAATACAACTCAGATCTCGCCAAACTTACTTTCTGGCCAGCTACAGGATAACAATTCTCTTTGACAGCAATGTTCCATTGTGAGGACTGTAAGAATTGGACAGTAGTAATTTTCCTTATATTAGTTTTTAGGCTACTTTCACATTTGTGTTTTCCTTTCCGGTTTTGTGATACGGCAGAGGAAAATTCTTCAGTTTCGTCCACATTCATTTTCAATTTGGACAAAACTGAACAGACCGAAACGAAGTGCACCAGAATGCATTCCGTTCCGGTTTGTTGCGCTCCCTTGCCGGACACAAAACCGCTGCAAGCAGTGTTTTTGTGTGTGGCATGGGAAACTAAACAAGCTGGATCCGGCACAAAAAATCATGTAAGTCAATAGTGCCGGACACAAAAAAAAAACAGATCCAGCAGCCATTGACTTACAATGGATTTAGTGAAGGATCCAGCATGTTCAGTTTCGATGTAATACAACCGGATCTGTTCTGAACGAATCCAGCCAGTTGTATTATTCAAACAGATGCGTTTTGCTGTGGTTTTGAGATCCCATGTCGGATCTCAAAACCAGACAGCAAAAACACTTATTTAGCTTTGTGAAACCAACTAGAGTTAATATTTAGACACAGTGTTAAATATAAAAATCCTTTTTAATTTCTTTGCAGCTATTGTATAATGTTCTAAAGTATGTGACATTGTACATTGCCACAGAATATGTTGGCACTGATGGTCTAGAAGTTTTAAGATCCTGCGTAAGTGTTACTTTCAGAACATTGTCTGTCACACAACACAGTGTTTTACACATTGCCTATTAGATCAGCCCTTTTTGATGCAGACGCAGTAACGTATGCGGTACAAATTGAAGTGTTATTGGATTATATAAAACCCGTGCTATTTATTTTTAGTTGAAAATATTGATTTCCCAAGATGCTAGTGGGTATAAAGATTACATTAGACTAGTCTCTTTATTCACAGCATGGCTTAAATAATTATAGTGATAAAAAGCCAGACGCCAACATAGAAGTGCTCATTTCTACAGAGTATAAGCAAGCTTAGAAACCACAATAAGCTGGGATAGCATCTTATGTCCTTCTCATATCTGCATCATAGATAACAATGGACAGTTACAATTATTTTGCAGAAATTGTATTATTTTCTTTGTATACATTTAGACTCTACTTAAAGGGAATGTGCTATCAGAAAATGATCTATTGTTTAAATCACTTTTTGTGTTAAGCATATTTTGAAATAATTTTTGGTGGTGTTATTTTTTATTTTCCATGTCACTATCTATGTTTAAACAAAAACCATAAAATCCTGCAGTTTTCCCACTGGCCACTAAGCCTAATAATCTGTGCCACTTCTTGGTCTGTTCAGATCACTTTACTACAGTTACCTGCTTATCTATACACAGGCACTATGAGAATGACAGATAAGGCTACTTTCACAAGTGTGCTTTTGGTGCCGGGTTTTAAGATCTTGCATGGGATCTCAAAACCACAGCAAAACGCACCTGTTATAATAATACAACCGGCTGCATCCATTTTGAGCAGATCTGGTTGTATTATATCGAAAATGAAGAAACCAGATCCAATTTTTGCCCTGTATGAAAAAAAAGGATCCGGCATTATTGACTTACATGGTTTTTGGTGCCGGCTTCTTTAGTTTCCCATGCTGCAAACAAAAAAGCTGCTTGCAGCGGTTTTGTGTCCGGCATGGGAATAGTGATGTCGCGAACATAAAATTTTCCGTTCGCAAAACGGCGAACGCGAACTTCTGCAAATGTTCGCGAATGTGCGAACAGTGCGAACCGCCATAGACTTTAATAGACAGGCGAATTTTAAAAACCAGAGGGACTCCTTCTGGCCACAATAGTGATGGAAAAGATGTTTCAAGGGGACTAACGCCTGGACTGTGGCATGCCGGAGGGGGATCCATGGCAAAACTCCCATGGAAAAATACCTAGTTGACGCAGAGTGTGGTAGTTGTAATCGCAATTCGATTAATACAGGTTATATTAATCGCATTATGATTGATCTTAGAGCTGGGTTCCTAATGGTTGTATTGCTAGAAATTCTAGCAATACAACCAGTAGGAACCCAGCTCTAAGTTGAATTCGCAATTCGATTAATATAACCTGTATTAATCACATTGGGATTACAACTTAGTTCTGTTCCTAATGGTTGTATTGCTAGAATATAACGAAGATTGAAAATATAGCGCTATATTCGCAATCTTCGTTATATTCTAGCAATACAACCACTAGGAACAGATCTAAGTTGTAATCCCAATGCAATTAATACAGGTTATATTAATCGCATTGCGATTACAACTACTAACACTGCAGCTTCAGAATGAATCTAAGATGGATGCTGTCCTTGCTTTTTGATAGGAAGTGGGAGGGTCTGGGAGGGAGACTGATGTACTAGCCCTAAAAAGGGCTTTTTGGGGTGCTGTCAGGACGCTGTCCTTACAGCAGAGATCTGATGAGTCTTTCAGGACTGGAGTGGACACTGAATACACTAGCCTAGCTATCGATTTCCCTATTAAATCAGCAGCAGCTACACTCTCCCTCCTCTCACTAAGACTGCAGCTTCCGAATGAATCTAAAATTGATGCTGTCCAGGAGATGGGAGGGTCTGGGAGGGAGGGTATGCTGCTAATTGGCTGGAATGTGTCTGCTGACTGTGAGGTACAGGGTCAAAGTTTACTCAATGATAGGGGTGAACCTAACATCGCATATGTTCGCCCGCCGCGACGAACGTGCACAAGTTATGTTCGTCGGGAACTATTCGCCGGTGAATAGTTTGGGACATCTTATTTGTGAATTCAACTTAGAGATGGGTTCCTAATGGTTGTATTGCTAGAATATAATGAAGATTGAGAATTTAGCGCTATATTCTCAATCTTCATTATATTCTAGCAATAAAACAACCATTAGGAACTCAGATCTAAGTTGAATTCTCAATGCGATTAATATAACATGAATTACTCGCATTGCGAATTCAACTTAGAGCTGAGTTCCTAATGGTTGTATTGCTAGAATATACGTTATATTCTAGCAATACAACCATTAGGAACTCAGCTCTAAGTTGAATTCGCAATGCGAGTAATACTTACAATTATTAATCGCTTTGCGAATCCATTTGATGCCTCTATTTGATTGTATATGACAGTTGACTATGACTACCACCAACGTTCAGCTGCCTCCAAAGCAAGATATCTGAACCCCCCAGGGGCCATTTGGGCATTTTTGATAAAAAAAAAACGCATCAAAAACGCATCTGCTTTTTTATAATTTTTTTATTTTTTAGTTTATTTTTTTGCGTATTTTGCCACATTTGGTTGCATATTTACATTTGGTATAGGCAAATATGGTAGTCTAGATCATGTGTCTATACCAAAACCTAGGATCATTGTTTGACAGCATATTTTATAAGCCATGTAGCTGAATATAGATTTGGGCAGAATAATACAGGTTATATTAATCGCATTGCGATTTACAATTACTTTGGCTGGAATGTGTCTGCTGACTGTGAGGTACAGGGTCAAAGTTTGCTCAATAATAAAGTATAGGGGCGAACACGAACATCAAATATGTTCGCCCGCCGCGGCGGATGCGAACAAGCTATGTTCGCTGTGAACTGTTCGCCGGCGAATAGGTCGGGCCATCTCTACATGAGAACGCAACAAACCGGAATGGAATGCATTCTGGTGCACACCGTTGCGGTTTGTTCATTTTTGATAATGAATGGGGACAAAACTGAATTGTTGTGCTGTGGTTTTGAGAGCCTGTGCCAGATCTCAAAACAATTCACAAAAGGTGATTCTCAAAGTTTATCTATTCTTTCCTTGTACAATGACCTTTGCATAGGTCACAGAGCATGCCTAGAAAACTCTTCCATTGAAGTCAAAGAGGTCCCCTCCTGACAATTGTGTTTATGGCCCATGGGGCTTTCTAAATGCTTTTAAGAACAGCTCAGGAAAGATGGCAGCCTCCAAAATCATGTTCAGCAAATAGAATAAAATAAATCTAATCAGAATATAAAAACAGATTAGTAAAAAAAAACTACCGTATTGCTCGCTTTATAAGTGGGGGGGGAAAGTGGTCGTGCGTCTTATAAAGCAAAAAGAGCAGTATTACATGGCCAGCAGATCACAGGCTGTGCTGTGCTGCATAAGCATAGCGGCCTGTGATGTGCCAGTGACATGTAAACAGGGGCGCTATCAGGGTAGTAGCGGGGCCCGGCGCAGTCATTGAACTTCATTAAGCTGGGCCCCGGTCAGAGCAGCCATCACATATAAAGTGCATGCAGCAGCCCCTAGCAGTGGTGCTTTGTTAAACTAGCTGTAATTGCTTTTCTGCAGTACTCATTATACACATAGCAGGCAGGCCAGCAGCGCACGTCACTCACTCAGTCATGCTCCGGCCCCGCCCACTTAATTAATGAAGTGGGCGGGGCCGGAGTGAAACTAAGTGAGTGACGTGCACTGCCGGCCTGATCGCTGCGTGCATAGTGAGTACTGTAGATAAGCGATTACTGCTAGATGGCTGGGCTGTTATAACTGGGGCCCAAGGTAGTCATCCACAGATCCCCATAACAGTGTCCTCCACAGATCCCCCAATAAGTGTCCTCCACAGAACCCCCTATAAATGTTCTCTACAGATCCCCATATAAGTGTCCACTACAGATCCCCCTATAAGTGTCCATTACAGATCCCCCTACAAGTGTCCATTACAGATCCCCCTACAAGACAAGTGTCCTCTACAGATCCCCCTACAAGTGTCCTCTACAGATCCCCCTACAAGTGTCCTCTACAGATCCCCCTACAAGTGTCCTCTACAGATCCCCATAACAGTGTTATCCACAGATCCCCATAACAGTGTCATCCACAGATCCCCATAACAGTGTCATCCACAGATCCCCATAACAGTGTCATCCACAGATCCCCATAACAGTGTCATCCACAGATCCCCATAACAGTGTCATCCACAGATCCCCATAACAGTGTCATCCACAGATCCCCATAACAGTGTCATCCACAGATCCCCCATAACAGTGTCATCCACAGATCCCCATAACAGTGTCATCCACTGATCCCCATAACAGTGTCATCCACAGATCCCCCATAACAGTGAGCCATGCACAGACCTCCCATTAGTTCAAACCCACCAAAAGCAAACTAGTTGGTTCAAAATATTTTATTATCTTACTTTCCTCCACAAAAACATAGGTGCGTCTTTTCATCAGGTGCGTCTTATAAAGCGAAAAATACGTTATATGTGTCACTATATGGTTTTAAATGGCAGAAAAAAATGCTGACACATTAATTTTGTGTTGCTCTAGTGCATTCAAAATAAAAATGGGTAAAAACTTTTCTTAGGCTGAAAATATAAATTGTCATGTTATGGCATCTTTGAGAACTTTTGTGGTTTTAGTGAAATTTTTGCACATGTGGTTTTTGGTGAAGTTTTTATGATAAAAAATGTTAGCTCCGGATGTTAGCTGAAAGTCTATGGGAAATATTAATTGCAGGACATGCAAGCCTTTTTTGGCTGGTGGCATTTTTTTCTATCTGGTGTTCCTTTTTTATAAATGCAACATGCTGAAGATGTTGATGTTTTTGCAGGCTTTTTTTTTCATCATCTCTATAGAAAAAAAAAAGCCATTCATTTATTTGTTTTGCAAATAAGGCCTTAAAAATGCATAATGTTAATGTTTTTGTGAAAAACGCAATAGTAAATTCATGATCTGGCATACGTAAGTCTACGCTCCCCAATGTAAGAGTAGAAGGGGAAGAAAGGGAGCTGTGTATGTTTTCACTGATGTATATGGAAAGCGCAGAGAGGGAACTGGTGAACTCCTGTTCTCCCTTTAGGTGACGATCCTGGAGGTGGTACATTTTTTGTAAAGGATAAGGGCATATGTAGCAGCCATTGCATGGTCAGAAGCTGCAATTGCAGATCATGAAAAATACAATAGAAGAGCAGTTAATTGTTATCTTAGTCTGCAGCCATGTCATCTCCCTCTCACCCCCTGTAGTCTGGATAACTTTTGGCACACACAGCGAGAGTAGCCATTTTGTTGGAAGGAATCTCCTAGTACAAATATATTTGGTTACACCATGTGGAGCTGTAATAGACCACAGAATACTAAATCTACCAAAATAAATCCCCCTAACCTCTCCTAACTAGTGCCACAGCTAGGCATATTTGCTGTTCAGGTTCTTGGAAAAGGTGGGTTACCTCCAGCTGTAAAGGAGACTGCAGAATACTAAATCTACCAATATAAATCCCTTTCCTTACTCAAATATATCCCAAACAAGGGTTTACAGTGACAGTTAGTGAAAATGCCTCAGATCAAATCTTCCTCTCTCAATATTACTCAAACATGAAAAGCTGTTATTATGGGGCAACAGTGGGCATTATAGGTAGATGGGTATAAGAGGAAAGGACTACAACTCTCAGCATGTCCAGACTATTATTATGGGGCATTGGTATACATTGCATGGAGAGGGTTATAAAAAGAGTGAATTAGAACTTCCAGTACATAAAGACTGTTATTATGGCATCAGCAGACATTACATGGAGAGTGGTATAAGAGGCAAGAACTACAACTTATAGCATGTTCAGACTATTTTTATGGGGCATCAGTGGCCATTATATAGAGATGGACATAATAGGAGAAAATTAAAACTCCCAGAATTTCCAGGCTTATTATAGGGCATCAATGGTCATTACATGGAGAGAGATATAAGAGAGAAGTACACTTCCCAGCATGTTGTTATGGGCTATCAGAGGACATTACAGAGAGTAAAAAGAAAATAACTGAGGGAGATTTATCAAAACTGGTATAAAGGAAAACTGGCTTAGTTGCCCATAGAAACCAATCAGATTTCACCTTTCATTTCCCAAAGGAGCTCTGAAAAATGAAAGGTGGAATCCGATTGGTTGCTATGGGCAACTAAGCCATATTTCCTTGACACTAACTTTGATAAATCCCCAACTATGATTCCTAGTATTTTCCAACTTATAGAAGGAAACCACTAACCTCTTACATACACACAACACGGAGCTCCACACCCATATCATGATATCACTATGGCCCTTACAGGTCCTTCCCTACAAGCATAAATGGGGTGAAATAAAATTGGCTGGAGTGAGGTGAGCAAGTTGAAAAGGCTGGGAGGTCTTTTGAGAACCTGCTAAAGTTATGCAGCTTCCATACTCTGGCCCCTGGCCAAAGTTGCTGTCTGCGTGTGAGATCTGCTGCTCTACAGAGTCGGTCACCAGCAGAAGATGTAGATGAAGAGAGAAAAGAGACCCTTCACTGACTGCAGGATATCTGCTTAGATGCTTTCTGCAACAAATTTTCCAGAGTAGGTTATGCATCATTTTTCATGTTTTTCAGGGTTTAGTAGTCCTTTAATATTGTACTACCAGAAAATCTGCTCAAGAAGGTGTACAGCCTTTATGTCTGGATAATATAATTACAATGTTTTAATTAATTATTTTCTGCATTTTAATTCTTCGATGGGTACATAGTACTGGGCACACCTTATTCCAGATCTGCTTTCTTCCAGTGCATCTGAACACCTCATAACTACTCTACTAGCTTTATTATGCTCTCACCTGTCTCGCTTCATCTTTAATTCCGCAACATTGACTGAGCTAAGTCTATAATATCTTCTTATTAGCCTGGTGTCTTGTCATTAACATTTATTAGACTCTTTTCATTTTCAATCAATCTACTTCTTCCTTCTTTGATGTTGCAAAAATCATTCATTTTCACAAACGCTACAGTGAGTTTAATGTAGTTTTTGCTTCTTGAAACTTGAAGATGAAGAAGGGAGAATAGATCTTATTTGAGGCACAGTACATAGAGATGTCTTAAATTATAAAAAGGCTTTGAAGCTTTTTTTTTTATATGAATACACAAAAAGGGCCAAGTGAGGTAAATTTATGATGCTGGAAACACAATGAGAAATTCATATTTTTTCCACAGTATGTAACCCAAAGTAGAGAGACTTTGTAATGTGTCTTTGGACACTCATACACGTAAGGTAAAAAGACTTTCTATGGAAAATTCTTGCATGAATGCTATATTGATATTCACTTTTGGCACTGGTCTCTGTGTATACTTGTTGATGCTGCAAAACTATAACTCTCAGCATGCTCTGACAAATCTAGACATTTATATTAAGAAATTAATCAGATTCAGCACAACATATTGGACATATAAACTAATAAAGGTTGTAAGAAGAATTAAAATGAAAACCACTGGAAAAAGAAGAATCAAAATGAAAACCTACTCTAATCGGTAAAGAAATGGTGGGTGTTGTTTGGTTCTCATTAAAAACTTACATTTCCTCTGTTTCATGTCTTGGTGTTAGCATTGATTTTCAGCGTTTAAGTGCTGTGCGATAATAAGATCAGAGACCAAATCCCAAAGTATAAAAAGGTCACTGTGGTTGAAGGATACAAGATAAGTTCATTATAAGATAAACTTTAGTTCTGTGAGAGTCAAACTGTTAAAATTACATTCTACCCGTATGTCCAGCTGAGAATTTCTGCCATAAGCCAATATGTAGTCCTGTCCTAATTAAATTAATGAAATACACACTGCACTATCCCTGTACATGATATATATCTGATAAATGTGTAATCTCATTACAAGTATTTCTTCCACTGCTGCAGTATCACCAGGGATGTAAAAGGATTTGCTGTGGCCTTGAATTAAGAGATTTATACATTTTATACCCTGAATGGTGATTAGAATGCAGAACATGCCATTGACTAGACTTATGCTTATGTAACCTCTCACCCCAAGCTATTACTTGTATGGAAAATAATTTTAAAGACAAATGTACACAACCAAACTGAATAATGTATAGAAATTATTTTATCTAATCATTTGCATTCTGAACTGTTCCTAACACTAAAAGGGTTGTTTTCTTTAGAGGTTGTGCACTTTGCACAATCCTTAGTTGTAACGGTACTTTGACAATTTGTCAGGAGATGTGTTATAGGTCTCTAATAACCCACAACATAGTCTCAGTTTCAGTCTGCATGGCTGTCATCCCATAAGGAAGCCTCTTCTTAAGATGATGCACAAGAAAGCCCGAAACAGTTTGCTGAAGACAAGCAGACTAAGGACATATATTACTAGGAACCATGTCCTGTGGTCTGATGAGCCCATGATAAACGCATTTGGTTCAGATGGTGTCAAGCATTTGTGGCATGATAAAACCCCAAACACACCTCCAAGATGCCTACTGCCTTGCTAAAGAAACTGAGGGTAAAGGTGCTGGACTGACGAAGCATGTCTCCAGACCCAAACCCTATTGCGCATCTGTGGGGCATCCTCAAACGGAAGGTGGAGAAGTGCAAGGTCTCTAACATCCATCAGCTCCGTGATGTCATCATGGAGAAGTGGAAGAGGCGAACTCCATGCCAACTCTATGGTGGCCACACAAAATTGACACTTTTGGCACCATTTGGCCATTTGCAATCAGGGGTATACTCACTTTTGTTGCCAGCAGCTTAGATATTAATGGCTGTGTGTAGAGTGAAGAGAATTGTGGTCAGCACTGCGTGGTGTGACTATATCCAAATATGCAGACACTGCATCGTATACTCGTGACATCTGGTGATGCTCAGTATGTGAGGAATACACAGACTTTAATCCAAGATGCAAGAAGAAAGGCAAACAGCACTCATCAAAAATCCTTGCAGCTTTATTTGTAAGTAGAAACAAGATGGATGCGGGCATAGCACAGTCAGAAGGCTACAGCCATTTCTCGCTCCCTCAGTAGTGATAAGCAGCAGGGGCAATATTCGAATTTGCGATATTTTGCAAATATTTGGTAGAATATTCACCATATATTCACAAATTCTTGAATTCGCAAATACCGTATGTTCTTGATTGCGAAAATCGGCAATGTAATATATGTGAGTATTGCGTGCGCAATACATGCGTGGGTCACTTTTGCAGATTTTTTCAAGCTGCTAGAAGTTTTCTGGGACTGGAGAAAATGATTGGCACGCCAGAACATTACAATAGCTTTATATGCAGATAGAGTGCTCCAATATAATCGCGATTGCGCAAATCGGCACTAATGATGCAAATATTTTGGCGCAATACATGCAACTACACATTTCAGCAGGTCTGACTACATATTAGTGATTGATGCACTAAGTATTGTTGTGAACTTGTGACATCACAGCACTATGTATGTATGTATATAGCATACATACATACAGCACTATGTATGTAGCATGTATATATGGAAAGCAGAACCTATCACACTACCTAACACCCTTCACTGGAACCTATCATCAACACTATATATCACTATCTAATCTACACTGACTATCTCCCACTAACTATCTGTAATATATATATATATATATATATATATATATATATATATATATTTATATATATAAGCTAACTATCTAATGTAATGTGAAACAGGAAAGCAGAGAGCATAGCAATAACACTGCTGTCTCTGTCAGAACTTAAAAAACTTAACAAAACGACTGCTGGGGAGGTTCTTATATACTAAAGTGGTAGGCAACTTTCTTATTGGTTGCTAGGGATGTTGCTAAGCTCAGACAAATAAATTGCAGCCTTCTCATTGGCCCACAAGCAAGATGCAGGGTGGGAACATCGGTTCAAAGGAAACAAAAATCTAGAATATTTGTGAGTACGAATATATAGCACTATATTTTAAATATTCGTGAATTCTCAAAATCGAAATGATATTAGTAATTAAAATTCGCAATTTAAACATTTGTGCCCAACACTATTCCTCAGGCATCACGTGACGGTGCTGGCGTGCTCATGTCAAATACTCTCATGGAAGCTGCGTCACATATACATGACACAAATATTAAAAGCAAATTATAGCAAAAAATCAAATGCAAAAAAAAGAAAACTAACAAAAGCATATACAGGAGAGATTAGACAAATACTGCTAGATCATTCTTATCATTTAGCCCAAGCGGGCCCATAGCTTTTGTTCTATTGAGCCAGGCCGCCTCTCTCTGTGACAAAACACGACCCCTATCTCCACCACATTCTGGAACTCCAACTACTTCAATACCTGCACATTTTAACACATCACCTTTGCCTCCACGGGTTTCATGTACATGCTCTATAAATCTTGTCACTCCAATCTTAGTTTCTATAGATCTTCTATTTTCTCTAAATCTAATATACAAACACCTAATAGTTTTCCGCATGTAGAATCTCCCACAGGGACAAAAAGTAACGTAGACTACAAATTGTGTCTTACAAAATATGAATCGTCTGACAATATGCTCAACTTCTCCTATCCTAAGGTGCTTGCTTCTGTACATGTATTTGTACATTGAGCAATGTCCACAAATAAAATTCTCATGGGGCGAACATTTCCCTAACCAATTAGAATCTTCTTCCTGGAAGTTACTTCTTACTATGACATCTTTAATAGTTTTACCCCGCCTAAAACTAACAATAGGATTTAATTGTGTCATTATCTTCAACGAGTCATCTTTGGCCAAAATATGCAAATTATTCAAAATGGCCCTCCTAATAAAAGAGGCCATGGGGGAATAATCAAAGGTGAACTCAGATCTACTCTCTCTATTCATATCTCTGTCCCCTTTCGACTTCAAATGTTTGGAGTCCAGTCCCTTTGGCTCACAAGCTCTACTATAGGCTATATCAATCACCTTCTTTGGGTACCCTCTCTGTAAAAATAGTTTTTTCAACTCCCTGCATTGCTCAACAAACTCATCTCCATCTGTAATAATCCTTTTGAGATGCATAAATTGTCCATATGGTACCGCTAACTTAACATGAGGAGGATGGAAGGAAGCATAATGCAGAAGTGAATTTGTGGCTGTTGGTTTTCTATATATATTGGTACACAGACATCCATCCCTAACTCCAACTTTGACATTTAAAAACTTCAATTCCTCAGTACTGATCTTACTAGTGAATTGTATATTCATATGGTTAGTCACATTGTGATATTCCACAAATTCATGAAACCGAACGGCCGGGCACCATGGATCCACAAATCTCCCCTTGGGCAACTTAATTCATTGATTGACAGGTTAGTAAAACCTGTTTTTTAGCACAATAAAGCCACAAATAAGGTTTATGAGGCCATCTTAGGGATCCTATTATAACCCTGGACATGAGCATATGTTTAGCTCATAGGGGTTAAATGTGGTGACAGAATCCCTTTAAGGTGAAATATGGCGGTGTCCTTAAGGGGTTAAACATAAATGCATTGTGAGTCAAAATGAATTGTAATGCTTCCATAACAAACTCTACATAGGCATAGGTTTATTCCTGTCTAACAAGAACACTGCGGACGCACTGCACCCCCAAATCTTGAGGTATCCTGGTTTGCCTTTCTCCTTGCATCTTGGATTAATGGCTGTGTGTTGGGTTATTTTGAGAGCACATCAAATTTACACTGTTATACAAGCTGTACACTGACAACTTTACATTGTATCAAAGTGTCCCATGAAAATATATAATAAAATATTTATAAAAATGTGAGGGGTGTACTCACTTTTGTGAGATACTGTATAAGAACTCATCATGCTTCTGGTAACACATGTATATAGTTACCTTTATATACATGATTATTATTTTGGTCATCCTAGCGAATGTGTAACAAGATATTTTTTGAGAGTGAAATTCCCCTTTTTTTCATGAAACATGTCATAGGTCTCCATAACAACTAGGGATGAGAGAAGCGGGCTTCAGATCCTAGATCCAAAGTCACTTCGTTCCAAACTTCTTTTACTGCTGTACAGAGATTCGTTTATGCACAGTTTTAAAATATACAGGCTCTGACGAGGCAAATATGTTACCTTCAGGTTTTAATTTTTCAGCTTGAAAACCATTTTAAAAATAGGTTCCGGAGTTGGCTTTGGTACTAAGGTACCAGTCGTTATCGAAGCCGTCTTCGAAAACCTGTTTTAAAATGGTTTCCAAGTTTAATAATCAAATGCCGCAAGACTTCAGTGATAACGCATTTTGCCTTGCCGGAACCGATACATTTTAATGCTGTATGGAGATGGATCTAAAACAAAGTTTGGAGCAAAGTGACTTTAGATCTAGGATCTAAAGCTTGCTTCGCTTATTTATAATAACACCAAACACCACCCCCATAGGAGGCCGACCTGAGCAGTCTGAGGGCCAGACTAGATAAGACAGCCCATACCCTTGTCCTTTTCCAAGACTGATGCCGGCAATAGGACATAACATTCATTGCTTGGACACGTGTCCAAAATAGACCAGGGCAATACTGAGATCCTTTCACAACGGATTACAAATTGCATCAATCCAAGACACAGTTGCTCAGATCATCATTAACCCTGTATGTTGTTATAATCAGATAAAAGCATTATCACATGTAAAAGTTAAGTTTTATTCACTACTTCCCACTTGAAGATATAACACAATTACAGGAGTGGTTTACTCTAGAACCTAGACTTTGGCCTCAGTGGGCTAATTGATACTTTGACAATGTTGATTACAAGGTATTCTCCTGCGGTACCCACCCATGAGAAACAATATTATCTGGTCTGATTAAACCAAGATGGAACTTTCTGACCCCAGTTCTAAGCATTAGATCTGCAGCATACAAGGCACCTGCCAATACCATCCTTATAGTAAAGTATGGCAGCATCATGCTGTGGGGGTGTTTTTCAGTAGCTGGAACAAGGAAAGTGGTTGGGGTTGGGGGAAAGCTAAATAGAGCAAAGTACAGAAATATTCTTAATGACCTGATCCAGAGTGTTTTGTACCTCAGAATGGGCCAAAGGTTTATCTTTCAAAAATACAATAACCCTAAGCACACAGCCAAGACAACACAGGAGTTGTTTAGGGACAACTCTATGAATGTCGTTGAGTGGCCCATCACGAGCCCTGACTTGAACCCAATCGAATATCTCTGAGGACGCCTGAAAATGGTTGTCCACCGATGTCCCCATCTAACCTGAGTTTGAAAGGATCTGCTGAATACTTATGTCAATGCCATATCTAATTTTTTCTTTATCAATAAATTAGCAACCCTGTAGATTAATATTTTTTATTGTAGTTTTGTATGGTCCTCTCAAATACGTTTTTGATTTATTTATTTACATTTTTTCATTTTAACTTTATAAAAAAAAGAAACATACTACTATAAATAGTAGTAGTAATAGTAGTATCTAATCAGTTACATATTAGCATGCCTGACTTAAATTACACATATAGATATATTCATTATGTAATTAAGATAGCAGTAATAATGGTTATTGATATATAGGTAAAGTGATTAGATTCCATTGATTCTCTTATTGATGTGACCTGCAATGAATGTCTGCAATCACATTTCCAGAGCTTCAAGCAAAAAAGATTAAAGGGAACCTTTGGCATGAAAATACAGTACAATCTGTGAGTAACATGTTATAGAGCAAGAGAAGCTAAGCATATTTATATATACTGTAGCTTAATGGGAAATGATCTAGCAAGACTTTATTCATTTAAATCTCTGCTTTTGCCGAACTTAGTTGCTCAAGTGGGTGGTCTTATCAGTGGTTGACAGCTATCTATGTATGCACACATAGAGGAAAGGCTGCCAATCACTGATTAGTCTACCCACTTGAGTAACTGAGCTCAGGAAAAGCAGAGGTTTTAATGTATAAATTACAAGTTTTGCCAAATCATTTCCAACAAACAACATTGCTCCTCCTGCTAAAGTTCGTATCAGCTGTATACAGATGTGTGCCTCCTCACAGTAGTAATGCTCACATTGTGCACTCTCTGTGCCCCTTTCACAGTTGTAATGCCCTATTTGTGCCCCCTTCTCAGTAATAATTCCCATTGTGCCCCATCACAGTAATAGTGCCCATTGTGCCCCCTTAATAATAGTAATGCCCACTGTGCTAGTAATGCCCTCTGTGCCCCCTCCATAGTAGAAATCCCCATTGTGCCTCCTTCACAGTAATAATGCCCACTATGCCCCCTTCACAGTAATAATGCCCTCTGTGCCCCCTACATTGTAGTAATACCCCCTGGCTTTGTGCCCCCTCCATAGTAGAAATGCCCTTTGTGCCCCCTTCACATTAGTAATGCCCTCTGTGCCCCCTCTATAGTAATAAAATCATCTATGCCCCTCCATAGTAATAAAGTCCTCTGTGCCCCCTCCATAGTAATAAAGCCCTCTGTGCCTCCTCTGTATTAAAAAATATCACAAAAAAACGCAGTAACTACTCACCTTGTCCTGATCCTGAAGCTCATATACCTCTATTCCCTGCGGGCACAGACCGCTCTGCAGCACTGTGTGTGCGGAGCTTATGCATATTTCTGGTCTGCAAGCTCCGCCCACACATGCCGACAGCGCGATCTGGGCCTGCAGGCTGAATGGTGGGGAGGGGGAGACATCTTCCTGCTTCACCATTCTGTGAGCCGCCAGCCTGAAGGAGGGGAGGAGAGCTGAGCAGTGAGTGACAGGACCACAGCTGTCAGCGCTCCACCAATGAGCACTTCCATCTGTGTTGAGCTCATTGTTTCTGGCACCCCCTGAGAGCTGACACTCTGGGCGGAACGCCACCCCATCCCCCCTTTCCCCCAGGATGCCACTGCTCCTGTGTGATTTGGACAGGTTTTGTGTGTACTAATAGGATGGCAGATATTTTATTTCTCATAATGATTGCTCCCTAGCCTAAACAAGCCATTATAATAAATGAAAGGTATTTATGAATATATTTCTATTAAAGTAATATTTAATTTATTTTCATTTTCTTAAGTATGCTTCCCTTTGTAGGTCTGCCAAAGAATGGGATTTCTCAAACACAACAATAGCTGATCTCAGGGAGACCAGCTACAAAAAACACCGTGGAGCCTCACTTAAGAGTCTCAACACAGCAATCCGAAGTGCAAAGCTCCCTGGGAAACAGGAATAGGAAAGAATGGGATTTGCCAACCCATCCCCCAAAGGGTGCACAATCGCTTTAAAGAATGTTTCTACACCTAATCTGAAAAGTAGTACAGCTTGCCAGTAAAGGGGAATGGCTTCATGAAAAAGGGGACTCGGAGTAAGAAGTAACATTTTGTATCAAAATTGCTCCACAATTCTGGCATACAATTCTGTCCCGAAGTAAGCCAACCAATAGCTGGTATAGAACATGACAAAAGTTTCTGTCCATGCGTCACATTTTTCATCCAGCCTGAGCCCCTATGATAAATCTGGTGCAGGTCTAGACAGTCTGTCTATGCATACACCATCTGCAGATTTAGTAAATCTGCCCGACTTTATGGTATGCTTGGTGTCTATTAAAAATAAAGTAAGGTGTGTAAATAGAAGGGTTTATGAAGTACCCTTTAATTTGTGGCCATCCTGGAAATAGATAAGGCTCATCGATGGGATATGCAGTAGGAAACCAATTGTCTTTATTAGAAAATCTTTTGAAATATCACAGCTTTCATAAACATCTAATTTTATGCATCTTTTCTTCATTCTAGCATTCGCTGTGTCTCTCTTTTTATATTACTGGAATAGTAAACTTAGTAATATATGATAGAAGTTAATAAATGTGAAATTAATTTTCCATTTGCTGCTGCTCTGCTTAGTGTATTGTTTTTTCACTTTTTTTCCCCCTAGCACCATGGATAGCGTCAGAGGAAAGAAAATTATTCCCCATTGATGGCCGACTCATCGTAGCCACCTACAATGCCCTGCAAAAGTATTCACCATTCTTGAATTTTTTGTATTTTGTTCCATTACAGCCTTAAGTTTAATGTTTTGTTAATCTGAATTTTATGTGATGGATCAGAACACAAAATGCTGGGATTGTTTTAATGCTTTTTTTTAAAGAAGATGTTTGTAAGTATACACAAAATAAAACTTTTATAAAGATACCGGAGCTTCACTATGGTGGGAGCGGCTTGTTGTGTTTACAGAAACCTTTGAGTAAAAGAAGGATTGGAGACAACAATACTTCCCTTCGGTGCTTGGTGTTGTAAAGTCCGTGGCTGACCCCTGCATGCCAGTGTGGAAGCGATAATATAAACACCGGGAACAAACAGAGTTGCGGATGATAGTTTGATACGCCTGCAATTACCAGACTTGCTGTGAGTACAATCTGTGCAATAGGGGTTTGTGTAGCCCTATGGTATTTCACTATTAGTTTCCTTCTTACAAGTTGCAGGATATCTAGCAGCAGGATATCTGCAGACCTCTGGTCTCTTTCAGAAGGGAAAAGGAAAACTGCTTTTGGGTATCATCTATTCCTACGCGCGGTCCGAACTTGTGTATGTATAAATTGTGAAAGTGTGTTTGAACCCGCAACACCCATCGGACTTGCAGCACAATTATTTGTGGACTGGTGATTAAGTGTTTTATATTTTGAACTAACCAAACACTGCCATGAAGACCAAGGAACTCCCCAAACAAGTAAGGGACAATGTTGTTGAGAAGTACAAGTCAGGGTTAGTTTATCAAAAAATATCCAAATCTTTGATGATCCCCAGGAGCACCATCAAATCTATTATAACCAAATGGAAAGAACATGGCACAACAGCAAACCTGCCAAGAGATAGCCGCCCACCAAAACTCACGGACCGGGCATTAATCAGAGAGGCAGCACAGAGACCTAAGCTATCCATGGATGAGCTGCAGAGTTCAACAGCCATTACTTTCAGCTAAAAACAAAATGTGGGAGACTCCCAAAATGTATGGAGGATGGTGCTCTGGTCTGATGAGACTAAAATTTCACTTTTCGGCCATCAAAGAAAACGCTATGTCTGGTGCAAACCCAACACATCACCCAAAGAGCACCATCCCACTATCATCATTCTGTGGGGATGTTTTTCAGCAGCCGGGACTGGGAAACTGGTTTGATTTGAGTGAAGGATGGATGGATGGTGCTAAATACAAAGATATTATTGAGCAAAACCTGTACCACTCTGTGCGTGATCTGAGGTTAGGATGGAAGTTCATCTTCTAGCAGGACAACTACCCAAAACACACTGCTAAAGCAAAGATTGAGGTTTAAGGGGAAACATGTAAATATGTTGGAATTGCCTAGTCAAAGCCCAGATGTCAATCCAATAGAAAATCTGTGGTCAGACTTAAAGATTGCTGTTCAAAAGCACAAACCATCCAACTTGCAGGAGCAGGAGCAGTTTTGGCAGAAATGACCTGTTGTTTAAACCAGGTTGTTACGTTAAACATACTTTGTCGCCTATTGCAGAAAGAGCAGTGAGGCTTCTGCTGCTGTTATTTGTCTCAATGTCTTAAAATGAAGAGTTAAATATCAGAGTAAAATACCCCAATTTATTCATAAGTTCAGGCCTTAATAAGTTTGGTGCATTTTTGACGTCGTAAAGTCACAAAAACTTGCACTATAATTTACACCATTTTTTCTCTTTAAGGGATTGTCCTATCATGATTACTTATCCCCTATCCAGAAGATTGAGAATAAGTTTCTGATCTGTACGGTTCAACCACTAGGATCCCCCAGAAATCAAGGGGTGCTCCTTTGTTTCAGTGAGAGAAAATAAAAGGTTAAGCTAAGCAAGCAGATAAAAAAGACAGATAAGCCAAGTCCTTACATATAACAGTCAGGAGCAGGTTCCTGTACAGAACACAATGCACCAGAAATAAATGGAGCCACCCTCAGCTGACATCCAAAGAAGCAGCTCATCCTGACACAGACACAGGACAGTACAGAACATGTAGTACCGCACTGTACTGTAAGGAGGGGCTATTAGACAACCAATACAAAAAAAACAATACATAAAAAGCCAGATCTGCACAGCCCTAAGCAGAGTATCCACAGGGAGAGATTTCCACAAAGGACCTCCTCTGGATCATGGTCCACGATGTAATCAGTAGCTGTTCACATTTCCTGTGTCTTCCACAGGTCTCTTCAACCAAAGTTCCTTCTTCAAAGTAGATAAAGCAGGAAGACAGTGTGCTAAACCACAGGATTTTAGTATACTTGCAATATCACAGGGTAAAATCAGCACGTAAAAAGGCTTTGATGAAGCAGCTTGTGAAACCCTTGGATGGGCATTCGGGGATTAAAATTTTTACATGAGGATATTAGCCTGTGATCTTGTACCATAAAATCCTTTGGTTTATCACACTGTTGGCAGTATTTCATCATTTTGTTTTTATCTACTTTGAAGAATGGATGAAGAAGGAACTTTGGTTGAAGAGATGCAAGAAGTGTAAACAGCGACAGTGTGGACCCTGATCCATCAGGAGGTCCTCTGTGGAAACCTTTCTCTATGGAAATGATGTCTGCTCAGAAAGGGCTTTTTATAGAAGACTGTTGGTTGATGGTGACCTACTTCATTTAGATTTTGCTGTGCCTGTTTGTGACTGTTAGGAGGACTACATTGCTTCTTCTTTTCTCTGTTAACCAATACAAGTGTTTTACTAGTGAAATGGATATGACAATCAGTTGGATCTGAGCCTAAGGCATTGTATGTTGAGTCTAGTTCCAGATATGATGGCCCAAGAAAATATTGTATCCTGAGGCCATCATATTTGATGGACAACTGTAAAATTATGATTAGGAAAAGTTTCTTACAAGTTTGCTACACTAACAAGAGCTGCATGCAAAGCCTACATTTTCATTTAGCGTGTGATTATATTTGATCAAATCCTCACATACAGTATGCATAAAATACTATTTCCTAAATCGTTTCTGATCTGAATAAAGATTTGTAGTTAAGTGTTTGTGCATGAAATGCATAACTTACACATTGATTACTGAAAAATATCTGATACGAGGACTTTGACTAAACTATAATAATCATTCGGGTCTTTGGAGGATTTCAGAATGTGGCTGGCGGGAAAAAAAATCAATTTATTTTAATTGTACGGAGTAGAAGTGATCAGAATTCCCAGAGAAAGTTCTGCTTTTGCATAAACTGACTTAATCAGACAGAGAAGCAATGTTGACACAACAAAATGGATCATGGCGCCCTTAATACTTTGCCTTGGTCGGCATCGTCTTCATTAGCAAGAATTTTTTTTTGCCATCTCATCAGGAATCAAGACTTAAAAACAGAATGGAGATTTTCAAGATTACAGATAAGAAGTGTATGTACGGCACTTATTTTGGAATAAAACTGAACTGATACCGGTAGGTTACATGCATAATACATGGAAAAATCACAATTTACTAGATGTCTGCAATTTTCATCTCACAACAGTAACAGGATCTGTGACTCAAGACAATTTTGGAGCAAAGCTGATGCAAATAGTGTCATTTTCACAGCATGCTTTCTCATATCAGCGCAGGATATATTCTTAAGATACATATACTGTTTGCATAACCTGGATCCGCTCCTCTGTAAATTTTGCACAAAAGAAACTAAGGAAGAAGGAAGAAACTAAGTATAATGCAAAAATATCCCCCAAATAACGGAAATGTCACCAGTCCACAATCCTTCCCCAATGTACAATTATGTTCACGTTCAAATATCAGAAACATTTCTCATAGGCAATGGAAACTAATATGTGAACTCAGGACTATAATTGGCAGTAGTGTCAGTAATTATGCATCACTTGTCATACTCATTTCTTAGTTTCTGAGATTGCTCACTCATTATTTAGAATGAATGGCATGTTACAATACCAGATATAGTTTGATAGAAATCAATAATTTTCAGACTTTAATGTGCACATATTATTTATAACTTTCTGCCGGTTTTATCTAAATGTTCAAATCTAGAGATAAGCGAAGTTTTGAAAAATTCAATTTGAAGTTCACCAAAAAATTTAATTTGTCACAAATTATATAATTTGTCATCAATCTCTATAAATCAGGTATACAAAGGCCACTCTGCCTTAGGGTACGGCGGGTTGCAGCCATTCTGCGGTGAAGAACCACGTGGCCAATTAGCCCGCAGCTGCCTTTAATTAAATAACGAACACCACACTGTATCGTCCTTATTCATTGTTAATGGCCACGCAGCACCTTTAATGAACCTTTAAACAAGGGCTGTTGCTGGTATGGGGTTTGGCTGGTTAGGTGGGGGGAAAATATGCAAATTATTGGTGTTCTGACCTGCAATCTCCTGAGGATTATTTTACAGTAAACACAGAATATTATTAAGCTCCGGCATACCCACTTCTCCAACCCCAGCGTTCTCCTGCCCTACAGGTTGGTGCCCTTCTGCTATCTGCTTTTTCTCCTTTTCCACATCATCTAATATCGATGAGAATATGTCATCAGGAACATCCAACTTCTCCTCCTCTCTCTGCATCTTGCTGACTTTTCTAGGACATGGAGACTTTGAAGGACGATTTGGAATATGTAAAGTCAGCAAAGGATGAGGATGGTTATCATTAAGACCTGGCCCCCCTAAGTGGGTGCAGACTGGATGGTATTGGTTGGCATGATGGCAGTAGAATAATAAAGACTTCCATCTTATTGGAATTACATATCTTAGTTTACAGCTGATGTAGGAATAAGTAAATGTACGAATAAATAAATAAAAGTGATGCAAAATAAGTCTCCCTGCAGTCTCCCTGCACTCTCTCTCTGCAATATTCTTCTATTAATCATTTTCAGCAACACTGTCCCTAGCGCATGAGTGCCTGTGACGTCTCTCCCTATGCTCAGCTCACAGGGCAATGGCAGAGATCGCATAGGATGCGGGGTTTATAGGGCTGTGACATCACAGGGGATGGCTCTATGGCGATTGGCTAGCTGTACGGCATTATGGCTGATCTCGCCTTCCTGGCCTTGTCGCAATATTAGGTAAACCTGATTTGTTAACACAAAACACGAGTAAATTCAGATTAATTGCGAATTTAAGTTTTCCTTAACATTGGACAGAATTAGGCTTTGAACGCTTTGCTTCACTTAACACTATTTAAAACCTCCTCGGTGTCCAAGAATCAGTCTAACATAAAACAGTAACTGTAAAAGGGTTGTGCCATAAAAAATATTCTACATTTTTCAAACCAGCACCTGGATCTGAATACTACTGGTAATTGCATGTAATTAAAAATTTAGTATAGCTACTGAGTTGTTCAATGCAAGTTATCTGTATAGCGTGACTTGCTGTTTGTTCTTTTCCTTTTTTCTCCATCCACTTCACTGAGGTGGTTGCAGTTACTCAGTTTAAATCTTTAACTGTCACCAACCATATCTTCTGTTAGAAGCTGTGGCAGTTACAGGGAAAGAGCTACAGCAGAAAGGGCATGCCTGTGGATAAAGGACACACCCCTTAGCTTCAAGCCTGAAATAAATCTAGCAGAGCAATTGGAGCAATTAATGGGAAGATCTCTGGTTCCATGTGAAGTATAGAGCTGTCTCTCTTTGTTAGAAAGAGATTGTCATGCCCTATATGATGTCTGATTTTCATTTTTTACATTAATCGTGGCATAACCCCTATGTGAGGGAGTCAGAAGGGAATGCAGCTGCAGGCTGTCTGCCTCAGTGTTTCAGTAAAAAAATTATCAGAGGGAAAAGGGGCAAAAGTAGGGGCACATATACCTTAAAGGGAGCCTTTCACCTCAAAAACCCATTTTTCAACACTCACATCTTTCTCTGCAAAATTGCCCCCACATTAAAAAGCTTCTTACTCTATTGCTGTACCTCCTACCGACCTCAGAAAATCACTTTAATTGCAGATGTCAATCACAGTTGAAGTTATGAAGATGAGCGTGCGGCCTGGGCACCGGTCGTTATGACGCCGCCACTGGGCACCTTCAACTGTCATTGACATCTGCAATTAAAGTGATTTTCTGAAGATCGGTAAGAGGTACAGCAATAGGGTAAGAAGCTTTTTAATCTGGGGGCAATTTTGCAGAGAAAGATGTGAGTGTTGAAAAATGGGTTTTTGGGGTGAAAGACTCCCTTTAACTGGGTCAGAGCATAGAGCACAAGTCCTGCATCACACCTGGAATAGTTCGCCTACTGGGCTACTCCCATCAATTTTTTCCCAAAAGAACAAAATTCAATAAATTCTGTGACATTTTCTTCTACTAACAGTTAACACCTGGCAAGAAGAAAATAAAAGATTTTCAATACAGTACATGTAACCCAAAATACTGCCGTTAACAATTACAGCTCGGCCCAAAAAAATCTATGGCTACGTCAATTGAAAAATTAAACAGTTATGGCTCTTAGACTGCATGGATGAATAAAAAACCCTGTGCATCCTGAAGGTCAAAATAGGTTTCATCATTAACCCCTTCCCGACCATCAACAGTAAATTATGTCCGAAGTCGGTTATTTAAATATGGCGCCCACTAATGAGCGCAGTGGGTGCTATAGCCATCTGAACACCCAGACAATGAGTAATGGTGATTAAAGATATTTAATTCTTCAGATTCCATGTGACCACCACATCTGAGAGCTGAAAACCTGGGATTGAGGCGCTTCTGGGGTTGGAACGATTCCCCCTAGTGGCGATCAATGGAGCTATTAATTCCTTGCAGCAACCTCAGTCCCCTGAAGGATTTGAGCCTGACACATCTATGATCCTATGTAAACCATGCTTGCAGCAGGGCTCCATACGAAGATAGTGAAATTCTTATAGACTTCAATGTTTATACATTGGAGTCTTTGAGAGACGCAATCTGAGGATCACATGTTCAAGTTCCCTAGGGGAACTTTTGAAAAGTATTGAAAAAAATAAAAAAATTAAACAATTATAGAAATAAACAACATAGGCATCATTGCATTTGAAAATGCCAATACTTTTAAAATATAAAATTATTTATCCCATACGGTGAATAGCGTAAGGGTAAAAAACATCAAAATTGTCGATTTGCCATTATTTGTCACTTCACCTCCCCCAAAAAAATTAAATAAAAAGTGAACAAAAATTCATACATCTGCTAAAATGTGTATGAATTTTAGATCTCCCTACAAAAAAACCCTCACTTAGCTCCGTAGACATAAAATTGAAAAAGTTATGGGGGTCAGAATATGGCAATGCAATGAAAAAAAATCGAAAGTATGACTTTTTTTTTTTTTACACTATATTAGGTTAAATCGATTCGCTAACACGAAGCACAAGGAAATTTGGCTTTAAATTTATCCTGAAATTCGGATCGAATTCCACTTTGTGGGATTCGATTTGCTCATCTCTAATGGTGGCATGCAATTTTTAATTTCAAATTCACATCGGTGTTATTTTTGTTATTGCTAGAAAGGCAAAATGAGCTCCCAAATTTCCCCCTGGTCGTGAGGATAATCGACTGTTTCCAGCACTGGAACAAAGATAATTTTGTTTTTTTTGGATTTCTTTGAACTCCAGGATGCAATGCTGCAGCAGCTTACGGGCCCACTCTCTGCCCGCTGCGCAGGTGTGTAAGGGTGTCCGGTGAAGGATACTCTGTGGCAGGCAGCGGTTGCAGGGCCTTGATCCCGGGGTGTGAGTCGGCTGCAGAGGAAGACGAAGGGGAAGGAGGAGGCACGGCAGAGTTGGGAACAGCAGCGGGCCGACGCGCAGCTGTTGGCGGTGCGTGTGGAGCGCTGTGCGTTAATTGGCTGGCACGCCGCGCATGCGCACTTCACTGATCGGCACACATGCATGGACACGCATGCACACAGGGATTTTATTATAGAGGATACTGCAGAATAGCCAGTCTGGTGTACATTATAATTATACATTGCAGAATAGCCAGTCTGGTGTACATTATACTTATAAATTGCAGAATGGCCAGTCTGTTAAACATTTTAAATCTATAAAATAAGGTACCTCTCACCCCACAAGACAGTTTTTCAGAGATGCCTTTGGACAGTACATAACATATACTATACTGGCAAAGCTAAGCAAAATGGTAATGGCATTTCTGGCATAAAATATGTTCAGTCACATCATTTAGTGGGTTGCCAAAAATACATCACCTAGTAGACAACTAATCTAATTGCTCCTAGGGTCAAATAAAATATTTGGGTTATATTAGCAGGCTAAAGGACATGAGCTGCAGCAAAAACCAGTGGACTGTGAAACATAACTTGTTTGTGTGCTTCAGGGCCAAGTCTCAAGTTGATCGGTTGCCTCAGTCTCCAACTGAGAGGAGATAAAACATGCAGCACAGGACAAAATTATGAGCTGCACAGAATATCGAAGAGGCAGCCTATAAATAAAGTGCTGGAAAAATATGGCACTTCAGAGAGCACTATGCTTCCCACAGCTGTATATCTTCACATCAAGGGTCCACATGTTGAGTCACCTGAAGATGATGCACGGAGAGTGTATGGAAATTATATACTCTCTATAAATAATGTATATAAATTGTCAGGCACTGAACATTGCTAAAATATAAAATGTTAATATGCAAATTAATTAAATTGTGGCAGTACAAAAGTAATTGTAGATATGGGACTGGGTAATGATACTGTAAATTCATTGTGAAGCAGTTAAAGGCTATAGATACTTTTGGGGACAATTCTTATACCTGTATTATTGCTTTCTTTTTATCTTGGGCTAAAATCGTTTTTTAATTGGTCTGTATTAAAAATGTTCAACAGTTTAGCCTCTACAGCTTTTGCAGTACCCCAGACCTGGGGGGCATATGCAATTTCTTGTTATATTTTGTATTATGTATTGTTATATAATGCTCAGTATTCCAGCAGAATAGGTATGGTGGTAATTATTGGCAGCAACAGGGCTAACCCCCCTGTTCCTCCCCTCTTGGTAGGAGTGGGGTGGTCCTACTTCCTGCCAAGAGGGGGAGTTCGAGACCAGACAGCATGGAGATAGGAAGCACATGCAAGAGCTCCTACTCCACTGGACCACATCCAGTTCTCCTGAGAGATCCTTACTCCAGAGAAATTGCCAGAATCAAAAACACTGCTTCAAGGAAGCTTTAGTGTGCCTAGACAGCAG
This sequence comes from Bufotes viridis, assembly GCA_033119425.1. Lineage (NCBI taxonomy): Eukaryota > Metazoa > Chordata > Amphibia > Anura > Bufonidae > Bufotes > Bufotes viridis. The sequence continues at coordinate 190,954,729 of CM065589.1, forward strand.
AGAGATCTTTATCCCTTATCTCTAATTCCCTCACAGTCTAATTCCCTCATAAAACAGTCATTTAAGCTAAGTATCAGTTTCATAAGAATTTAGCGCAAATGAGTGTTTATGAGCTGTTATGGAACTAAGGATAAGAGTTACAAATCAAGCCATCAGAGCAGTTCTCTGATAGATTTCACTGACAAAGAGAGGGAACAGTCTTTATATGCAGTGAAATGAAGGATGCAGAAGACAATTGAACTTTTTTTTAATTAAGAGCAAATGGAAAAATGCATGCCTGCATCTCCATCAAATGGGCGAACATGGGGCCCCAGCTTTCATGATCATAATACATGTATATTCTGCCGGGAAACTAAATCCACATAAGACTTTTTCTATTGCATGTGGCTATCTTCTTGGAAGATTGTCTGATTTGCTTAATCATTTTATATTAAAAGGGTCCATCAAAAAAATAAGATGATCAAAAGTTGTCCTAGTGGGAACTCCAGCAGTCGACTATAATCTGCAAGGGAACCTGACACCAGGGTTAAACTGACCCACCAGAGTATCAGAGGATATAGGGATCCCAAATGTCCAGGAGAAAAAAATAATCTATATGGCTTCCTTTTTAGCCAATCACTTGCCACTAGGGTCTATTTCTTCGATTCAAAACCTAGTAGACTTTATTTATTAGAAGAAAGTTGGGCCCCTAGAATATTTTTCTCTGGTGGGCCAAAGGAACCCAGTTCAACACTGCCTGACACTAAAAGGGGGAATTTAAGAAGTCCTGTATGATGGTTTTCTGATGTAAAAGAAGAAGAAGAAAAAAACTTTTGGCGCATGACAATTTTGCACAAAAAAAAAATAGCATTTTTTTTCTGTTCTACTTTTCGAAAAGTCAACAAAAATGGTGCAATCTCACTGTAGTTGGATGGTGACATAAAATGGAATTACATCTATCCATAGAAGTGTCATTTTTAAAGATGAGACAATTTTTCAAACTGTGTGTGACATATAAGTCTACTTTCACACTCTCGTTTTGGCTTTCCGTTTGTGGGATCCTTTCAGGGCTCTCACAAGCGGTCCAAAACAGGTTAGTTTGCATTCTAATGCATTATGACTGGAAAAGGATCTGTTCAGAATGCATCAGTTTGCATAAGTTTGCATCAGTTCAATCTCCATTCTACTTTGGAGACAGACACGAAAAAGCTGCTCGCAGAGCTTTGGTGTCCGTCTGATGAAACTGAGCCAAACGGATTCATCCTGGCACACAATGTAAGTCAATGGGGATGGATCCGTTTTCACTGACACAATCTGGCACAATAGAAAATGGATGCGACCTCCATTGACTTTCAATGGTGTTCAAGACGGATCCGTCTTGGCTATGTTAAAGATAATACAAATGGATCTGTTCTGAACGGATGCAGACGGTAGTATTATCTGAATGGATCCGTCCATAATGGATCCGCACAAAACGCAAGTGTGAAAGTAGTCTAAATATGGTGCAAATTCCACCAGTGCAGACTCAAGCAAAGCTGACTTTAAAAATTTCCCTCTTAAGGCCTCTTTCACACTTGCGTTCTGAGGATCCGGCGTGCACTTCCGTCCCGCCGGATCCATCAGAACGCAAGTCGCCTGAAAGCATTAGAAGACTGATCAGGATCCTGATCAGTCTTCGAAATGCTTTCAGGTTACTATGGCAGCCAGGACGCTATTAAAGTCCTGGTTGCCATAGTAGGAGCGGGGAGCGGTATACTTACAGTCCGTGCGGCTCCCGGGTCGCTCCAGAGTGATGTCAGAGCGCCCCATGCCCATGGATCACGTGATCCATGCGATCACGTGATCCATGCATGTGGGGCGCCCTGACGTCACTCTGGAGCGCCCCAGGAGCCGCACGGATGGTAAGTATACTGCTCCCCTGCTCCCCACTACATTTTACCATGGCAACCAGGACTTTAGCATCCTGGCTGCCATGGTAACAATTGAGAAAAAGCTAAACGTCGGATCCGGCGATGCGCCGAAACGATGTTTAGCTTAAGGCCGGATCCGGATGAATGCACTTCAATGGGCATTAATTCCGGATCCGGCGTTACGGCATGTCTTCCGGATTTTTGGACGGAGACAAATCCGCAGCATGCTGCGCTTTTGTCAACCTCCAAAAAACATTCACATACTGAACGGAAGACATCCTGATGCATCCTGAACGGATTGCTCTCCATTCAGGATGCATTAGGATAATCCTGATCAGTATCTTTCCGTCCTAGAGCCCCGAGGACGGAACTCTAGGATGGAAAGCAAAAACGCCAGTGTGAAAGGGGCCTGAGAAATCTCCCCTAAGGCCACCTTTACACAGTCAATGTTTCCATCATTGATTGTGTAGTACTCCAGAGGGGGCATTACCATTGCTATACCTAGCTACTGTCTCTAATGGATAGCAAAGGATGTAATCTGTGTATTTAATTCCAGGTCCTCTGATACTGTGCCTTAATAATATTGTTATGGAACTATTACATATAATGTTCCTGGTTGCCCAGCAGGTGGTAGTATATCTGGAAGAGAGTACCTTTAGATAGAATTCTATTCTCCCCCCTTTGGGCAGAAGTGGGCTAGTCCTTCCTACCAAAGGTGGGGTTGGAGGAAGCTGTAGTTGAGTCGAGAAGTGTACAAGTTGAGAAACCAGTTGAGAGTTGGAGAAAGTGAATGAAATATCATGGTGTGGTGAGGGAGCGTTTCCCCTGACTGCTGCAGGAGTTTTGGGAAATAGCTCAGAGAGCAGCCCACAACTGATATATAAAAGGACTTCTGAGAGGCAAAACAGAGCCAAAGACACCCTACTCAGCAAAAAAAGGTCACAGGATACCTCACTCGCATTAGAAACAGAAACTAAAGATAATAGGAACCAGACTGAAGCCAGAGATCAGCCTAGCAGCAGAGAGATAAAGCAGAGTATTCAAGTTTAACTGCTGGTTTACCCTTAGCGTGCTGGAGCCAAGAGACATATGTTTATTGCAAGTTTATTCAAGTATAAACCGTTGAACTTTACCAAGCCTGGACTCTACTTTCTTCACCAACTACAACTTCTTTGCAGCTACTGAGCCTAACCCCAGGGAGCAACAGTATCCAGGTAGGGGCACCGTGACACAAACTATTAGAGCCAAAAGATACAACTCGGCATTCCTAAACACTGGGACCCGATTGGCCCTGGGGGGTTACACAATTGTGAGCCAAAACCAGGTCAAACATAGTAACAAAGTTACATAGTAAATAAGGTTTGAAAAAAAGACATATGTCCACCCAGTTCAGCCTGTTATCCTGCAAGTTGATCCAGAGGAAGACAAAAAAAAACGTGAGGTAGAAGCCAATTTTCCCCACTTAAGGGGAAAAAAATTCCTTCCTGACTCCAATCAGAACAGGGGGAAATCTTTCCATTATACCATTATCTCTGTGTAGAATCCATTCCTGGGTTTGGCTCACAGTCACTGAGAGAAAACACTGACCAAATATTGACTGTGTGAAAGTGTTCAATTTCCAGAGTTGTGCCACCCTAGGGTAAATGAAGAATTGCATAGTGCCTGTTGAAATCAATGGACCATTGTATAACATATGGATGTGTCAGGTCCTCTAGAGAAAGACAGACACTCTTTGAAGTTGATCTACTGTATGGTTAATTGATGGAGGCTAAAAATGAAGAATTCTCCTCTACCAACACGATATAACAAATAGGGCATTTGAAATGTGGTTTTCTAAATCAGACTCTCTTAGGTTAACCTTTCTAATATTCATTTATCTGGTTAGAGTCACCATATTTAGTTGAGCAAAGTCTAGAAAAGCCCCAGAACTAGATGTCATTTGTTCTTTTGTAGAAATGCACATAATAGGATATAAAGGATTCATATTTTGGTTGTGTTTATTGTAAATGTAAAATGCCACTTGGTCAGCATTCAGCTAAATTCCAAACACATTGTGCCACCTTGTCACTAAATAAATAGCTGTCGCACTTCTTTGCCGCAGTAAAGATGTATTTGACTGCCTTAGTTTATCGCTTCACAGGACGCAAATTACGCAGTTTGAGAAGGCAATTTTACTGAACAATGGAAATAAAAACACCCACAAGGAAATATTCTCTCCTTACATGTCACATCAAAAGAGGTGCCCGGTATGCTGCCTAGTACTTTCACTGACAGATGCAATACTGAGCTCAATGTGCCATCTATCAACTATATTAATGTGAAACCCCCTTTCCTGGAGCCCCCCATCCCTTACTGACATTGTGCTGCCACTGACATCTGACGGAGCACATAAGAACAATTTCCACTTTCTGAAATGTGTGCTAGCCCAGGAGATTTGGTTTACGAGCTAATACCTGCATCTAGTGTTTAATACGCAGGCCTGACAGCAATCAGTTATTACAAGGAATAGTGTTCCAAATCGAGGTAATAAAAAGTAGTCAGATTGAGTTAAGGTCACAGTTCTCACTGGAGGAAATGCAAACAGCAACTTTGATGCAATCATGCCGACATTTAACACTAGGAATGCTGAACAATGCACAGTTCTCCAGCTTTCTAAAATTAGATTCTATTTGATTCTGATCCACTGGGATACAAAGTAATATATTTATTTCCTTAAGAAAATTACCAGCGGTTTGCTGTAATATCCAATACAGCTACTCTAATAACTAGAGCTGCTAGCTGCTGATAATAGGCACACACTAGTTCTAAATAAATATGCATTATTTCTGTATACTGTATATATTCATTTGAAGATAAGGACTGTCCAGTTGTATCCAGATATGGAGGACTTGTAGGTTTTCAGTGCAGATTGTGTTATAGAAATCTCAAACAAAATATACCAAAATACATGGATATGGGCTTTTTAAAACCTGATGCACACAGGCCAATTTTTATTTATTTTTTGCTATGGATTTAAGAGCAGGACATGGAATTGTCTAGAATTTTGAGAATTTTGATTTAAAATGATTAATGGTTACTACCTTTTCACACAACTGTGTGAACAGAAGAAACTTTGTAATATGTTTTATCAGTGAGAAATGTCTAGTTCTTATGTTATCAGCTTTATACCTCTCCCCCACCCTTATTAATTGCTTTTCTGTTTGAAATATGCTGAATTATCATATGGCAAATGGCAATACAAGTCTATGGAGAGGGGAGGGCGGAGGTGTGAGCAGGAACATAACTGAGACAGGATTCGAGGAGAGACCTTAAAGAGACAGCTATACAGGGAGTTTATATCTCAGCACAACTGCTAAATTGACAACTATACAGATTAGTACATCTCTGTAATGTCCTCCATGGTCTTGGGGCTGTTTTTGAGTGAGTAAGAGAAGATTAGGAGTCAGATTCTCCTCTACTATCTTTATGCAGTGGATGGCAGCTAGTGTCCACCCACCATGTCAGAAAGAACTCCAAACTAGTATTCAGCATGTACAGAAGAAAACTGCTAAAAAAGGCCAGATACAAGCCATGTAGTGGCCAGAAATAGTGTTAGTCCTCATGTATACACACTGTACTACTGATTAATGCAGAGTTTTTGAAAGGTCCTTAAGTTTATCATCTTAATAGTATCTTTTTTCCAATAAATCAAACTTTATGTGCACATGCATTAAGAAGCTACTTCAGGAAATCTCAAGATTTAGGGGACAGTATGTTAAAAATACAGATTCCACACCAAAAACGCATGCAGAACTTCCCCATTGCTCTCAATGGGAAATCTGCATGTTAAACCATATAGTGCTTTTTCTTCTCACTTCCAGTGCTAAAAAACACACTTTGGAAAAAAGAAGTTTCCTGTCCGTTCTTGACGTCACACCAAATAAGCATTAATAAAACATTACAAAATGCTTCAGAAAACCAACCGTATATAAAAAAAAAACTAATGCAGATTCCTCATCAGGTTTTTTTTAGCACAGAAAATCCTCTGTGTGAACATACCCTTAAGGTATGAACACAACGTTTGTTCAACCAATATTGATCATACCATCCTAATTGTCCTTCCCCAATTCAATGAACTTCAGAACACTCCTATCTAGGCATTTCCTCTTGGTCTTCCGGGTTTATTGATAAAATGCCACAACTACCATGAAGACTGGCACAGGAAAAGCTTAAGTGAAAGGGAGTACTGGAGGGCATTGTAGCATTATAAAAAAAATTATTTGATTAGAATATTGGCTGACAAGCAGTTAACAGTCAGTGATTTTCGACTGCATTAGAAATGAGCAGATTTTTGAAAATTTGTTTTGTCCATTTCCTATTATAGGCCATGTATGCTGCATGAAAGTCAACAGAGGGGGTCCTCCAAAGAGAGACATAATCTTGTCCCCTTTTTGTGTTACGGCTATTTCATGGAGGTTCCAAAATAACCCTTTCTTTAACTCCATATTCTGTAGTTAGATAACCCTTTAAGTTGGTCACATGATTTGTAGAGAAGAAAATCATGCACCTACCAGTTCCACACGTCTTCGACATGCCTCCATCTCTCTCTGCATCAGCTCATTCATCTCAGCTTTCATCTCTTCCATGCGGATCTGGTAATACTTTGTATTCTCCTTTTCTCGGGCTTCAGAGTCCGCCGCATTCTCCAACTCTTCACCCATCTTTATTACACTGTCCCTCAAACGTAGAATCAGCATCTAGATCATGAGAAAATGCAACACGGTAATAATATAATACTCAATTTACAATATTACCCATGCATAAACATCATCACCTACTCCTAAGAGCCATTCACACATGCACCATGGATTCTATTTTAACCATTTTATGTCCCAGGACACATTATTACATCATGAGAACTATACCATTCCCGTAAACTAGTATTACAGTACGTCATGGCAAGGACACAAGTGCTGTACCTGCATCATAAACAGAGAAATCTAGCTTAATACTAGAGATGAGCCAAGATCTCAAAAATTTGATTTGGCTGCTTTCCTGAATTACACAAAGAAATTTGCTTCCTGGCAAATTAAATTAACACTTCCTGAAGGCCACCATAGGCCAGGTCCATAAAGAGGTAATGGATCAAATCGATACTACAGTATTTACACTGGATTTCTTCTTTACAGCCGGAGTGCACGGCGTTATTGTTTGCTATGATGCCGTGCGCTCCCTGTCGCCGCTGAAGGACAGTAATACATTGGTATGATCTATACCAGTGTATTACTGTCCTGCAGTGGCAGCAGAGAGCGCACAGCGTCATAGCAACCGGCTGTAAAGAAAAAATCCAGTCCTGGTTACCACGGACTGGTCGCGTCTGGGTTTAACGGACGTGTGCATCGAGCCTAATGGCATTCAACTGTTGAAAATCTCCTGGAAGAACTGTTATTCTCTGTGAGAAGTTCAGAAATATAAAAACTACACCTTTTTTCTGTTTGGTGATTATTCTGTTGTAGTTTCACATATGTATTCATGTTGTTCTCATGCATGGGATAGCAGAATGAGCATGAGAGATAACCGCATGGTTCTTATGAAGTATAAATGGATTCGAACAAGACCAACATGCTGAAAACATTACTTACCTCAAACCTTTTAATTTGAGCTCTCTGAAACTCAAGTTTGTTTTCCAAATCACAAATCACTGCCTCTTGCCGACTCACTATCGAACGCTCCACCATAGATTGCTCCAAATAGTCTATGCGGCTCTGGGCTGCCTGCAGCTATGTAAACCCAAAAATACATTAATAAGTTAATGAGTACAAACAACGTTGAGAAAAATGCTTAGCCACGCAGCTATTAGCTTTCCCTTAAATGACACTGCATTATGACTCCCTAGAACTTTATAAAAACAACCAACAAAAGAGAGAAGAAGGAGAATGACGGCTGATGGGTAAGAGTCAAGGTTATTCATGAGCTTCTGTTCTCCCCACCCACCCCTCCCCACAAACTCTCTCATTAGTTTTCTCTCTGGGAGAGAACTACCAATCAGTAGCAGGAGCTTAGGAATAACTATTCTCAGGTAGCCGGACTGCAATGGTTATACTGCTGGTTCTTGGCGACCATTTAATATTAGCTCATGAGGGACAGACCACTGAAATCGCCATGTCTGTCACTGCTTTATAGGGCAGCAAAAAGTTGATGATTGGTTCTCTTTACTATGTCAGTAATAACAAGTTATCCCCTACATACTGGATAGGAAATAACTGATCGGTGGGATCTTTCTACTGGGGCCCACACTGATCACAAGCACAGGGGTCCTTGTCAATGTAGTCAGAACCCTATCAATCTAACAATTAACTAGATAACTAGATAAATAACTTATTGTTCCTAGAATAGCAATCTCTGAGATACCTGTGGATAGGGATAACTTGTTATTACCGGAATACCCCTTTAAGGCTTGTCAAGATGCAGCATAATACCAAATCTGGAGACAGCTATGAAAACCAGGCTGTCTTCAACAGCAAAGCAAGGGAATATGAAGCAAAGGAAGGATACGCTTAGTTTTCTTTTAACCACCATCCTAATATACTGGTGACCAGTGATTAAAATTACAGGTTACATTGATTACATGGAAATAACTCCTGCAAGCAGTCATAATCACTTGAGTGGCAGCAATGGAACAAAAACTCTGCGATTACAATTACCAGTCCTTTATTGGTAGCTAAGCTTCCTATCGATGTTCTTTTATCAACCAAAAGACATAGTCTGACTATAAATGGCTAAGTAGTATGTGTTCATTCTAATTTTAGTGCCCTTGCTTTCTAAATTAGTAAATCTCTTGTGTTCTGTACATACAACAATGGTCCTATAAAGGAACTGTTCATTTTCTATAAAATAAGTGAAGACGTTACGGTAATACACCATTATTTTAACTGAGCTATGGGGGAGAAAAAAGATGAACCAAAAATTAAGCTCATTAGAGCGACTTGCCTCCATGGGCAGTAAAAAAAAAACTTGCTTAAACAAAGTAACTGTTAAAGGGAACCTGTCACCATGAAAATGTGAAATAATCTACATGGAGCATGTTATAGAGCAGGAGGAGCAGAGCAGATACATAGTTTTAAAGAAATAGATTCAGTATAAAATCGATTTCATTACTTTAAATTCCTGCTCATTCTGGGCTTTGAAGCCAGGGAAGAAAACCAGCTCCTGGATCGGAATATTTTTGTAATTGAATGTAAAATGTTGTATAGCCACTTAGTTATTCAATAAAATGCATCTATATAGCACCACATACTGTTTGTTCTTTTTCTTATTTTTTTGTCCTGCTCACTGAGAAGGCCGCACATGCTCAGTTTCATCGTTCATCTGCCTCCTGAGCTGTGATAGGGAGAGCATAGACACGACCCTTATCTGCAGCAGAAAAGACCCTCCCCTTGAGCTGTCAGCTTGATATAAATCTAGCAGAGCAATGAATGGGGAGATCTCTGGCTCCATGTGAGGTACAGGTCTGGTTCTAGATTTGTTATAAAGAGGGAGTCATTTACTATATGATGTCTAATTTTCATTTTTTAGATTATTCATGGGATAAATCCTTTAAGTAAACAACGGCAAGAAAATGTGAACTGACTTTTTTGATGGATTTCAATGGCTTTTGACACAAGATAACCGAGATAACAATGTGACACGTGTTAGGTTTTATGGGAAAAAGCAAATGCTGGATCTTTTTTTTTTTTTCTAACATGGATGACCGCCAAACATGCTGGTCTCTTTCCATGCACTGGAATTGTATCTGATAGGTGTTGAGCTGATCGTCCCTTTAACATTTACTTGGCATTTAAAGGGCTACAAAGTAATCTCAAAATGTGCCCCTCTCTTACATTTTTGACAGTTAAAAAAAACTTTATAAACAAAGTAGATACTGCCATGTAATCCAATCTGCAAAAAAGAGAATGTACACATTAACTGAAAGCCATCTCAGCCTCCAGGGCCTGTACCATAGTTACACCCATACTAGGCATGTCTGCAACATCATCAACTGGTTCACATGCAGGAAACCTTCCCTTTAATATAGTTCATTAATTCAATCACTGAAATAAAGTGGCCTAAATGCCTAAATGGGAGGAATGTGGTCCGCTGCTGACGGCAATACCCAGCAAAAATACATACAATGGAGGATGTCGGCGTGGACCACATGCACCACAAAAGCATACTACACAAGATGGAATAATGTGTGGATGGAAATATAAAAATATGTGGGAGGTATGTGGAAGCCTGACTGTGAGTTGGATCTAAGCATCAGACCTTGTTCACACACCATAGGTAGTCTAGTGGTAGGACCCATTGCCACACTGAGACACCTTGACAGTGGTGCAAAAGGGCTCCGATATGTTCCTGACTGGAATATGTTGGCGAATGTCTCAGCTTTTAACATCAGCTTGAGGGATTGGCCAGCATTGTTAGTTGCTTATCATTGTGGTGCACCTTTTTCAGTGATGAATGTATGTAGGGGGCTCACAAGCTGACTCCGATCCCGGCTAATCAACCCCTCAGATACCACAGTCAATAGTGACCACAGCATCTGAGTGGTTAGACATAGGGATGGGACTCCCAGCCCTACCACAGTAGGTCTGCCATAGGGAGAGGGCTTGTGAAGGCTTGTAGTCAGTGATGTGAACAGTGGCGTGCCGCGCTTCAGCGCCGCTGTAGCAAATCACTTTCCTCAGGCGGTAGACCACTGAGGACAGTGATTGGCTGTAGCAGTCACCTGTTGTATCCAGGAACATCTCTATTGTTTGAAAATATACAGCAGTGGGAGTAATAGAGGAGTACTCAGAGAACGGTGCTGTAGTAAGGGCTGAGTGTATGACTTTTTTTTTTTTAACACATTGTAGGGGTTTCCAGACCTTTATTTATCTGGAACAATGCCCGTAACCAACTATTAAACTGAACCTTACACTGAACTTATACAGCATCTCTCATCCTTTATAAATAATAATAGGTGGAGTAGTCACATATATAAGATAATATACTTGCAGTACGCAACCAATTTTCAATCTTCAATAATAATAAAAACAAATCTCACCTTCTCCTGAAGGCCCTGCTTTTCTTTTTGTGTATCTTCAAGCTTAGTCTGTAGCTCCCGAATATGCGTTATATCTGTTGCAGACTAATCGTAAAAGAAAAAAGGAAAAATTCTATAGTTTAAAAAAAATCATAAATAAACAATAGATGCTCATTTACCATTGTCAAATATTGCCACATTTTTTATATTTTGCCAACCAATATGGTCATGGTGAGCTGGGAGATGCCACCCTCACACTTAGAGGTTATACAGGATAATAACAAACGTTCTATAACACCAGTAATAGAAAAAATATGGTAGCATCTTCAGTTTAAAAAAAATCATTGGCTTACCTATTTTGTTAGATCTGCAATAATTTATATAGCTTTAGGCCTCTTTCACACGAGCGAGTCCGGATTAGGTCCGGATGCGTTGCGGATGCGTTCAGTGAAAACTGTGCGATTTCGCAGGCAAAGCCATTCAGTTTTGTCTGCGATTGCGTTCAGTTGTTCAGTTTTTATCGCGCGAGTGCAATGCATTTTGATGCGTTTTTCACGCGCGTGATAAAAAACTGAAGGTTTACAAACAACATCTCCTAGCAACCATCAGTTAAAAATGCAACGCACCCGCACTAGCTTGCGGATACAATGCGTTTTTCACGCAGCCCCATTCACTTCTATGGGACTAGGGCTGCGTGAAAAACGCAGAATATAGAACATGCTGCGATTTTCACGCAACGCACAAGTGATGCGTGAAAAAAAACGCTCATGTACACAGACCCATTGAAATGAATGGGTCAGGATTCAGTGCGGGAGCAATGCATTTACATCACGCATTGCACCCGCGCGGAAAACTCGCCCGTGTGAAAGGGGCCTTACTCTTTCCTGTATGTGGCCAGTCTTAAAGGCAACCTGACACCTTGACAATTCAGTGCAGGCACTATGTTATAATGCAGGAGGCAATGAGCAGACTAATATATGTCTTTATCCGAAAATTATTCAGTATAACTACTGTTTTATTAATCTTAAAGAGGACCTTTCAGCAAAAAAATATTCATGGGATACTTATACCATCTTACAGGGCTGCTGCCGCTGATGTCCGCACACAGTTTTTTTTTTTTCAAACGCCCCCCCCCCAGTTTGCCCGCAGCGCTCCTGGTATCTTGTGTGCCTCTTATGCTAATGAGGCAACTTGGTTATAGTAGGAGGTTTAATTTAGTTATGGTGGGCGGTGTCTCTTCTCTCTGGCAGCGAGCGCATCCAATCGCAGCGCTCCTCTCTTAGCCAGGGAGCCCTGGAGTTTGAAAAAAAAAAAACCTGTGTGCGAACATCAGCGGCGGCAGCCCTGTAAGATGGTATAAGTATCCCATGAATATTTTTTTACTGAAAGGTCCTCTTTAATATCTTTTCATTCTGGGCTAAGTAGGCAGTTACAGTATGTTGTCGGTCATGAGCATACACTGACCATATACTGACTGTGTGAAAGCCGGATTATACTGAATCTTTTCCCACAGAACTATACATCAGCTCAGCTCCTCCTGCTCAATAGCATGCTTCCTGCAGACTGCACTGCATTTTCTGATGACAATTTGCCTTTAATCGGAATCTGTCAGCAAATTTGAATCTAATAAACTGACGGACCTGTTACATGTGTGATTGGCAGCTGAAAGCACTCTTCTGTGCCCTCTACACTTTGACTGATAAGTCCAGGCAGTGAAAATGCGATCACACTTGTTTTGCCCTGTCAATCAAAGTGTAGAGGGTGCAGCAGTTGCAGAGAGAGCACAGCCTCTAGGTGTAATGGCAATACCCTTGTTGCTCCTAGAGGCTCATTTGCATATGTTAAAACATCATTTTTCTCAGCAATGTGGGCACATATGGACATCGGACCAACACAGATGCCTTCAGCTGCCAAGCGCACGTGTAACAGGTCGAAGAGTTTCATAGGTAAAATCTACTCACAGATGCCCTTTAAGGAGAAGAAGGAGTTGGGTTGTCAACACCTTCTGCTATGACAGCTACACTGATTTCTCCATATATCCGCATCATTATTATATCATTCGTCCTGCACAGAGTCTCAAAGGTCATTTATAGAGCTACTAGATTGTTACCTAGGATGCACCAAGATTAGTGATAAAGTTATCTTGTAGAAGCATCATCATTCTCCTGTGCTAACCTTTGGTTCTTTAATGCACAAAGCCCTGCAGTGATCCACCAAGAACAGTCAATTGCAAAGTTACAGTTCAGTTGGGATATCCTTATCCTGTGCTAACCTTAAAGGCCATGGACACCTTTGGGAATATTTTTACTATTGCATTCAACTTATTTTGGGCTAAATATCTTTATTAAAAATTTTGAATAATTTGTCCTCTACAGCTTTGAGTTCCACTGCACCTTTTTATAGCGGCTGTCCGTAGCCACTGCTGCTTCCCTGTTCCTCCCAGTGGGTCTGGCTGCTGGAGTTGCTCTGTCCTTGAATGCAGGCTATGGCCTCCTTGCTGACAAGGGTAAGGCCTCTCCCTCTCTGCCCATAGGGCATGTGTACACTCCCTACTTTTCTCAAAGGGCCTAGTATGCATGCACCCTAATTCCCTCCAGCCAGTGGCTGCCCACTTTGGGGCACTTAAGGCACCTTTCATTGTGGAAAGGTGCCTGAGCGATAGGTATGTAGCCCACTAGTATCCTGTTAGGTCCACCTTGACTTTGGGATGTTTATTGAATAGTTCATTCTCTTTTTGCCCTGACGTCAGCCTGCCCCAGACTAAGATTTTGCCTGATCCCTTGGTGCCCTGCATCATTAATTCTTTCCCCCTGTGAGTCAGCTGTCAAACTTACAGAGACTACTCCAGGAGGTAGGGGCCTGGTGGTGATCCTGCAGCAAAGTCCAGATTATATGAGCTAAACGATGAATACCAGGGGACTGCAAAGATTACACCCTTAGGAGTAGCCCCAAGACTAATTTTGGTTGACACAGTGGTTCCAAAACCACAGCTTAACACATTTGCAGACTGTTGCTTCTTCTCAGTGAATCCATCAGAGAGTGTGCTCTGACAACTCGATCTGTAGCCTTTATCCGTAATCCGTAATTTCCTCGTTTAAGCAAAAAAATTGTTTAGCTTGATACAAAATTATTGTTTATTTAACTCATTAGAAAACCGTTCAAAAGACAAAGACACTAGTATTTTCAAGGCATCATTAAAGGTAGACATATAATTTTAAATTCTGGACTACAAGAATACAAAAGATGTTGTGAGTTGTGACATGCACGTCAAAAAGATTTGAAATATTTGTTCCACCTTACAGAGCAGTGTGACAAAGATGTCCCCTCTTGTCATCCTAATGTCACAGTGTTCAATTCTGATCTTTATGAGGTGAGAAATGCACATCACTTTCTATTTCTTTTCAAACAGAAAATGAGATTTAGTATGTGTGTCTCCTCTCCATTGACAAGATGCTGTGGATGCCTTTGTTGAAGGTTTTCTGCCTTTACCTGTGCAATGAGTGCTTTGTGTTTCTTCATAAGCTCATTCAGGTCCTCCTGATCCTCATCGATCCTTTTCAGAAGCTCTACTTTTTCATGCTGCAGCTGGAACAATTGTTCATCAGCCTTTAAATGGGAACAAATACAATGCGGAGTCTGAAAGTTACTCATTTTACAATAGCACATTCAGGTATCAAATAATGAACAGTTAATACAGGGATTTACGAGGCCACAAAACGTATGCTCTTAACTATGTTCATGCCAAAAGTCACCTACAAAACAAAATGTGTCCTCACATTCCTCACTACCGAAGTACACATTTTGTAGAGATTGCATAAAGATTATAGGAGACATTGCTCTGTCATGTTTCTGCACTAAAGGGGTTGTCCACTTTTTACTATTGATGACCTACACATATGGGCGCTGCCTTCTCTGCTCTGTTGAACTTCTCTGCTCTGGTTACCTGCTTGCATCAGTGAGCAGGTGTGGGACGGCTCTGTAGTATTCATTTGAACAGATGGAGCCGTCCTATTGAAGTGACTGAAGACGCCATGGGGAGAAGATTTTTTAGAAGAGAAAAAAGTCCTGCATCCAATACAAATCTAAATGTAACCTTATAGGTGCCATTTTGATGCAATTTTCTAAGCCAAATCTAAGGGTGAATTCAATACAAAAAAGGAAATAGAATCCTATCTATAAAATGCCTTGTGGTTTAAAATTCACTTCTAACCTTGGCTTCAAAAATAGCATCAAAAACTGCATTAAAAAGGCCCATGACAAAGCACCCTGTAATGATCTCAGCTTTTTTGGAGCATGTCAAATATATAAATGGGCCATACAAAAAATACGGTGAACTGCCTCCGACTGGAGAAGAAAATGTTCAGTCTGGAGAGGCGTCAAAATCTCTTTACTGTAATCTGGACGTGGTCACAGCAGGAACAGTGGACAGTTTTAAAAGGGTTTAGATAAATTCTTGAAAGTAAATGACATTAATACTTATGAAAACGTGTAGAAATCTGAATCTCACTTCCCTCTGGGATTCGCATCCCCACCTATCCCTTGGTTGTACTTGAGAAACTGATGTCTTTTTTCAACCATATTAACTATGTAACTATGTGTCCAACATCAAGCTTTTCGACTGATGGAAAAATTAATCAAGCCAGCAAAGGAAGCACTATGTATAATAAAAATACATTAGTAAGTACCTTTTATTAACTTCCTCTACCTAATAGATGTTATATGCTGAAGTGACAACCCCTTTAATCTTTCATGTACATTAATTCTATATATAAATTGCAACATGTTCATATGCTTTAAAGTATAACTGTCAAATTTTTTTTTTTTTTACTATTGGATTTTGGTGATCAATATTACCTTGTTGGCCCTGTTTTAATTTCTGATTGTTTAATAAATAACCCCTAAAAGCCACCCAAAAGTCCCCAGTATTGGCCATATTTACCTGAGATAAAATCAGGTTGCTATGCTCCTTCCGTCTACCAAGGAACTGATAGTGAGTCAACATTGTAAGGGAATGTATAAAAAGCCAGGTTCTTCCTGACAGGAGATAACAGTGCTGGGCTGTGTGTGTGAACTTCTCCACATGCCTGTGCTTGGCAGACACTCCCTTAGCAGTTCTGGAGAATGTACATATGCCGGCTGCTCAGTGTATAAATGACAGCCGTATCTGATAAGAGGAGAGCTTGTAGAAGGACTACAGGCTTCAGCCAGACCTGGAAACTTCACTGCAAGACCCCCTATACAGAGCTGGTCTTCACTAACTTCACTGCAAGACCCTCCCTATACAGAGCTGGTCTTCACTAACTTCACTGCAGGTGTCCTATGGATTAGCCTCAGGGCTAAGGGCGGCCATCTTAACAGAATAGTGAAATTGCAGTTTTATGCAGACTGGTTGCTAAGGGCTGAATATTATTAAATAAGGGGTAAGTAAGTCTAATAGTTATTGATTCAGGTATATCATAATATTAGTAACTACATATATGAAAACTGAAATTTGGGTCTAAATGTGACAGTTATCCTTTAAGTATATGCCACTGGCAAGCTAGTGGAGAGTTAAAAATGTTTGTATGCCACCAAAGTGGCAGTATGCAGTTTAAAATTATGGCTCACAACAAATTTGTACTGTCATTTGTGACATTTAGCCCTTCCCACCACTTCTCTAAAGCAAGAAAAGGGGCGAGATTAGTAGGAGGCACTTGGCCACCAACCACCCACCAGATTAACTATAATTTACACAAATTTTCATAAATTTGATCTCAAGTCTATTCCAGCCACAAGCTGGCGTAGATTTGAGTTTCTGGCGTACAGGATGTCAGAGGTGCGCCTGCCTCTTCGAAAATGTGGTGCATCTCACTCCAGCACACAGGGCCATCAAGACTAATGTAGGGAATGCCAGTCTTGATAAAACTCCTCATTGTCTCTGCATGATTATTGAAGTGTGATGCTTGTAAGTGAACACTGCCACACAATAGCAATGAATAGAATTGGAGGGCCCCTTTTGTCACTCCAGTGCCAGTCATGGCATTGTGATCCTCGGGACTAAAAAGTTTTATAGTGACAGATGTATACCAGAACTATTATATCTATCGATACAAGGAAAGAACAGTCTTCCAGGGATAAAAGCACTGATTTGCATATATTTGCATTTAATTTGAATTAGTGCAAATATAATGAATATTTTTGGTTTGTCTATTTAAAGTAGTATGCCCATTTTATTATGTATCTAAATAGATTTGTTGGTAAGAAACTCTGCCAGGAGAGAAATGCTGGCACGGATCCCGTCATATAAATGCTATCTGCAGCATTCTCTAAACAATAATTAAAACAATAAATAACATTATATAAAGAAATAAAGTGGTAATGTGATATAAAGGTCATCACGTTCATTTACTGGAGAAGCTGTAATCATTTCCAACAGCTTATAGAAGCAAGTAGCTGATAAAAATGTAAATTACCATATTCTTATTCCTGGTAATATTGTCTAGTTCCATGTGTAGACTTTCCAGCTCTAAGCTCAGTGATCTCTGAGACTTCAGGGACTCCGCATTCCTGGCCTCACTCTCTTCAAGCTGAAATAGAGAGGGATAATGTAATGCTGCAGCAGGAAAAGTCAATAGATATCACTGACAGAAGCTATTTTGTAAATCAGAAAAACTCAAGGTGAGATTGAACATTGCATTTTCCTCCATGAACTAGAATGAACATTTTATGTTGTGTCATTTACATCTTTAACATCTGAAAGGGAGTATTGTGAGTATAAACATTTGTTCTGCCAGATTCTGCTTTTGCAAGTACACTGGAGGTGGAGCTTGATTGTGAAGTGCTCTCTTCATTGTGTTGCTTGACAGCCCCTTTCCTCTGCTCTGTGTGACAGCTGTAGTGGTCTCTTGTATGGATGCAATTCATGGTGAAACCCTTTCCTGGGCACTTGAGGGAGAATAATTTGGCAGAATAAAAGTTCATATTCACGCTACCCTAGATGTAAAAAGCTTCACAATAGACATTTGTCCTGTTCTTCTCAGCCCTTACCTCAGCCCTTACCTTATTCTTAAAACTGCTCACAGCCTCCCTTTAACCTTTAAAGGACCAGGCAATTTTCTGTTTTTCGATCCCTGCATTCCTAGAGTCATATCTTTTTTATTTTTCCGTTCATATAGCCTTATGAGGGCTTATTTTTTTTCAGGACAAGTTGTACTTTCTAATGGCACTATTTACGGGTTGCATACAATGTAGTGGTAAGAGGGAAATTAATTCCAAATGGACTATGCAGTAAAATTGACCTGTCACAGTACATTCATTCTCCAGGTCAGTACTATTACAACGATACCACACTTGTGTAGTTTTTCATGCATTTTCAAATTTGTGAACTGAGCTGTGTGAGGGCTTATTTTTTGAGGGGCAATGTGTACTTTTCAGTGATACCATTTTGAACTGTGTGTGACTCTTTGATCACTTTTTCAAAAAAAAAAATTGGGGGATATTAGATTGCCCATTGTGTTAACTGATGGCTATATAGCCATCATTGAACGCTTTGTTTTCAATATAGAAATACAGTGCTGCCATCTAGTGGCCCATATTGGTATAATCCACTAATAGCTGCTAAAACTTGCTTTAGACGTTAGCTATTAGTACAGTGGTCCCTCGAGTTACAATAATAATTGGTTCCACAAGGACCATTATATGTTGGAACTATTGCAACTTGAGTACTTGGTTCCAAAGCCCCAAAATGTCATCCAAGATAAAAGAAAATGAAGATTGAAGAAAAATAAGCAGATAACTATGTCAGATAAAAACAATGCTTAGATATATCAGTCAGTAATAACTGCTAACTAGTAACTACTTCAGCTTTTTTTTACCAGAGAAGTAGCCTTGATTGGTTGGATCTGAGACATTGTATGTTGAGTCTGCTTTCAACTTATAAAGGGTCAGAAAAGACCATTGTATGTTGAAAATATTGAATCTTGAGGGCATTGTATCTTGAAGGGCCAATGTATAGTATACAGGTTCCCTGATGTCAGCCGGGGAAAGCTCTTACAGCTCTTACAGGAGCGGGATTGCGCAGCTCCCGCTTCTGAACTGCTCAGATGGCGAAACATGTCATGGCGAAACAGGGCCGAAATGTATGCTATCAGACTTATGCAATAAGCCTTATGAAACAGCAGATGGTGCCCGCTGCACACGTGAGTGGACACACTATGTTTACAGACGTGACTTAAACCGCACATGTACGGCAGAGATCGTAAATGGGATAGCAAGAGTAGCAAGCTTTCTGTTTACACCAATTCCTTTCAAGGAACTGATCTTATGCTTTAAGTGAAGCCCTTACCTCTGAACCCCTGACAGCTCATAAACATTCATTATTGCTCATTTCTTATAAAACTAATAAGGGTCTTCTATCAAAGCTATATCTGTGCGTTACTAAGAAGAGTCTGTCTCCAGTCTTCTATTGAGCGCTGAAGACTCCTGTGTGTAAACAGTCAGATAGGCAGGGTGATAGACAGTGATAGCCCATACAGTATGTCCATATTGAGGAAGTTACAAGAGGCAGGTAGAAGCCTCTGCATGTAACCTCTGAAGACTGAAGACAGACTCTCATTAGCAACACCCTTAGAGCTTTGCGAAGAAGACTCTTTACACCCTATTTTATAGTTTAAACATTTTTTTCTAATAAAGTATATTACAAAAATGTTTAACATCCATGTCCCCACACAATATTAAAAATAAATCGAAGTGACAGTTATACTTTAAATGAGCTGTCAGGAATTCAGAGAAGGGCTATACATATGTTGTCAGATCAGTTACCTGACAGGAAAAGAGAAAGCCTGCTACTCTGCCAATGTACAGAAGCTAACAGCTATACTGGGAAGATGGCAGAATTCCAGCAAAAATACTAAATCCTTTTAAATGTTAACCTTTATTCTTACTCATTAAAACCAAGGGGCCAAAGAAACCCCATAAATATCCAAACGTGAAACAAACACTTATCAATGTGATAAACTAAAAGCGGTCACAACAGGGACTATCCGGATAGAGGACCATGACAGTCACTGCATAGCCTATGGTGAGGCAGTCAGGTATCATCGGGAGCTAACCCTGGTATACCCCTATGCTAGTCCTCAGCCCGGGGACATCCCCTAAGGGTGAAGACTCCCCGTCCTCGTGCCTAGGCTGAGAGACCCTAGACAGTCCCTGATGGTGTCAGTTGTCTGCCAACACACTTCACCCTACTGTCTGTAGAGACAGAGAAAATCAGTCACCATGATACAAACAGATAGGAGGACACCTTGTTGTAGGAAAAAATGTCAAATATATAGCTTGCTCGACAAGGATACCTCCAAATAGTCAAATGCTAGGTATCACACTACCCAAGATAAGAGTAAAATTCAGTACACCTCTTTAAACACACCTCGACGCGTTTCCCCCTAAGAATATATAGGGTTCATCAGGAGGTACTGTACATAAATAATCCCGTAGATAGATCAAGTAGTATAGCAGATAATAGCAGATAGCACAAGATAGTCTGATATTAACAATGGTGCGGTCAGACAGTAAAACTTAGATTGCAATATTAATCATAATCAACAGCCCCTGTAGGGATACACTATCAATTTGATCCTGGAGGAGGAGCGCGATCAGCAGGAACCTCGGCTGTCAAACACCCGGTCTATTTGCATTGCCAGGGATATCAACTGTCACGGCCGCTGTTTCCGGCCGTGACCTTCTGTCCATTCGTGTGCTGCAGTTCCTCGCTGCAGCTTCGTTCCTGTGTGTTTGTTGTGGTTCTGTTTGGGTTAACTCCCCTGTGTGTGTGTATCAGGAGTTAATCCTCTTTGTCTGCTCCATGGGTGTGGCCTCTCTGCTACACCCATGGAATCTGTATTTAAGGCTGAGGTTTCCTCAGTTCTGGGTCAGCTCTCCTGGTGTGTGTTTGTCCTGTCCTGCTCCTGGTGTGTACTGTCTCCCATGCTGCTGACCCATGGGATCCGTGTCTGTCTGTTCTCTGTAGGTTCCCCTACTTGTTCATTGTTGTTGTTGCACTGTTGTTGTCCACTGTTGTTGTACTCTGCTTCTTGTTGCTCTGCCTGTTGTTCTTGGCTATGTTCTCCGTACTCCTGTGTCTCTGCTTTGTGTTCGCCTGTTCTGTTATGTCTTGCTTTGCTATGTTTCCTGTTTCCTCCGAAAGGGGGTCTGTCGTTCCTCGGAGGGGGAGCATTCGTCTCTGTCCATGTTCTGTGTTCAGCAAGCTCTTGCAGCTTCCTTGCTGCAGAGTGCTTGGGCAAGGCCACGCAGTTCCCACTGGTGGAGTAAGACCTTCTCTGTCCATTGCCACTCCTGTGTCCTTGCCTGAACTCCCGTTGTTGTTCCCTGTGTATGTCATGTTGCTCTGTGCAGCACACGAATGGACAGAAGGTCACGGCCGGCGTTCAAACATATGTGCTGCTGCACGAGCCTGATGAAGGGCAATGCTTAAAATGCCCGAAACGTTGCCATTATAATAAGCCCGGCAATACTACCAATAAAACGAAATTGCATTGAATCATCTCTGGAGTGCCGTCTGAATTTATACTGTACATTTATGTACCCTGAGGTGGAGCGGGATACATCCCTTGACGTGCACCCTACAGTCAAGAAGTGACGGAAGTGCCGTGGCTAAACAAGTCCTATATGTTGCTCTGTACCGTCGGTACATGCTTGTTCCAGTTGTCACTCGCTCCTGGGGTCACTGTCTAGTTCACGCTCCAGAGTGGACCCTGGCAACTTCCTGCGGCAAGTCCCTACCATCTGGGGCCCTAGTGAACACCAGGAGTTGCTTAGTCACGCCCCTCTGGAGTATTACTAGACAGTGGCACAGTGGGGGTTCCTCCCACTGCATTGACGGAACGTAGAGCTTATGTTTCTCCGTTGTTTTCCATTTGTACATTAAACACTGTTTAGACCGTACCTTTGTATCTCGTTTATTGTGAAACGACACGGAGGTCTTTCACGGGACCTCCAACTCGTGACATCAACCCTGACTAGTGTCTTACCTGACATTGAAAGCTTAAATGAAAATTATCCTGAACAGTTTGGTCTTGCGCCCTGGCTCCTCCTGTGACCGGTCCCTAACATCTGCATTCATCTTTTCCTATCAAATTGATAGTGTAACCCTACAGGGGCTGTTGATTATGATTAATATTGCAATCTAAGTTTTATTGTCTGACCACACCATTGTTAATATCAGACTATCTTGTGCTATCTGCTATTATCTGCTATACCACTTGATCTATCTACGGGATTGTTTATGTACAGTATCTCCTGATGAACCCTATATATTCTTAGGGGGAAACGCGTCGAGGTGTGTTTAAAGAGGTGTACTGAATTTTACTCTTATCTTGGGTAGTGTGATACCTAGCATTTGACTATTTGGAGGTATCCTTGTCGAGCAAGCTATATATTTGACATTTTTTCCTACAACAAGGTGTCCTCCTATCTGTTTGTATCATGGTGACTGATTTCCTCTGTCTCTACGGACAGTAGGGTGAAGCGTGTTGGCAGACGACTGACACCATCAGGGACTGTCTAGGGTTCCTCAGCCTAGGCACGAGGACGGAGATTCTCCACCCTTAGGGGACGTCCCTGGGCTGAGGACTAGCATAGGGGTATACCAGGGTTTGCTCCCGATGATACCTGACTGCCTCACCATAGGCTATGCAGTGACTGTCATGGTCCTCTATCCGGACAGTCCCCGTTGTGACCGCTTTTAGTTCATCACATTGATAAGAGTTTGTTTCACGTTTGGATATTTATGGGGTTTCTTTGGCCCCTTGGTTGTAATGAGTAAGAATAAAGGTTAACTTTTAAAGGCATTTAGTATTTTTGCTGGAATTCTGCTATTGAGTCAATATCCCTTGTATCTTGATATTGATTTAGGGCTGGAACTTGGTATACTGGGAAGATGGCATAAAATGTTAATGCTCCCTGTTTAAATGGAGCAGCAGACACTCATTACAACTCTATTGTAATGTTAGAGATAGCCAAGTGCTTGTATTCGGCAACCCCATAAAGCATACATGACCACAGTTCCATTTGAATGGTGTTCTCATGTTCAGCTGGATCTTCAGCTGTCGGACCACCACCAATAAGACAATTATTCCCTAGTCTCCAGCAAAGGATAAGTTGCTTTAATGGAAAAACTCCCTGATTAACACTGTAGCCTTGCTAACAGGGGCATAGCTAAAGGCTCATGGGCCCTGGTGCAAGAGGGGTTGCAAGGGCAGGGAAGCACATATCCTTCGTGCTGCCAAGGCAAAAACTGAAACGGCACCCCCAGCAAATTCTTGACCTAACCCTTTCCCTCCAGCCAGAGGTGTAACTTGACCTGCGTGCACTTTCTATAATACTAGTGTCTTCTTATGTGGCCAGGGCACCATCTGTATGGAGATTCTATGTACTGGCTGTGCTGGACTGTGCATGGGTGTCTTCCATACACCATAGACATACTGATAGGTAAATTGGCTCTAGACTTTATATAAAGTATGTTCATGAGTATGTGAGTATGGAATTAGATTGTAGATTGGACAAGCAATGATTTTTACTGATATATCTTCAGTTATACTCTGCAGAATATATTGGTGGTCTACATATATAGATAAAGTAATATACTGCATGTTATTTTTTGCCTTCAAAGGTTGGTCACTGATTCAATATGACTATTTAGTAATATTTTTTCCTTCAATTTTCTTTTAGGCTCTTGACATTGATGATCTATCCTTAGGATTGATCATTAATATCTGATCGGTGAGGTTCTAACACTCTGCACCCCCACTGATCAGCTGTTCTTTGCAGCTTCTGACACCTGAACTAGCACCTTGAATAGAACACAAAGTACTTCCTTAACCCTGGGTTCAGACCTGAGCGTTCTTAAAACGCTAGTTTTACGCGCGTTTGTGTCGCGCGTATTACAGCGCGTTTTTGCAAATAGGAAACGCACGTCGTACACGCGTTCTTGTGATTGACTACTGTGGTGTCAATCACAATACGCGCGACAAACGCCTCAAAAAAAGCTCAAGTACTTGTTTATGCGTAAGGCGTTTTAAAGCGCGTTCGAACATGCTGTAAAACGCGAAAATGTGAACCAGTCCCATAGGGAAGCATTGGTTTGCATGTGTTGAGCGTTGTGTTGAGCGCTGTAAAATGCGCAAGTGTGAACTTAGGGTAAAAGTGTAGTAGCCATGCAGGGTTGCTGCAGCTCAACTCAAATTGAAGTGAATGGGACACTCATTGATCAGATATTCCTATCCTGAGGAAAGGTCATCAATATCAAAATCCTGGAAAACCCCTTTAAGTTCATAATTGTGGTTGTACATTTTCAAAGGGTCAGTGCTACATAAAAACTGAATTCATGCATGAATTTGGATTGTGGTCACAAAATGTCCCTGTGAGCTGCTCTGTTCAAGGAAAAAAAATCTCTTTTACATCTTTGCGGACATTGGTGAACAGAAGGGTGCGGGTGAATCCCCCGATGGGCCCCTGAGCAAGGTGGGACCCTAGTCTTCCACCCCCTGCACAAGTGGCACATAACACAGTAGACTTACTGCACTACATACATATATTCAATGCACAGCACCTAATCCAGCCTATGTTCATATAAAACACTTGATAGATTATTAAAGAAACTCCCCAGTGTATTATTATAGACCCGATCAGAGCTGAGATGACTTCTAGGTGTGGAGGAAAGCTACCAGTGTCTTCTTTTCCCCAGGATCTGCCTGCTCAAAGTTCCTGCAGGGACCCCCATATTCAATCATCTGGTAGCATCATGTTGCTGTGTGAGCAGATAATATTTCAATGCATTCTTACGGTGGGCCCCACAAAATAAATGTTACTGGTGGGCCCTAGGCACCCCAGTCCGACTGAAAGTTCCATTCACTGAGCTTTGCAAGCTGAGCAGCTACTGTGTATACAGGCTTGTTGTGCATTAACACCCGGTGAGGCTTGTAGGTAAGCACCTGTCTGACCAGCAATAAAAAGCTGAAAATAGGTACAAATCACAACCTTTTTGCAGCTACTACCAATAAAAAAGGTTATATTTCCAATCTTGTACAAATAAGGCAGATTACAAAGCTCTGCAATTTAGCCTATGACTCGGCTCAACAAAAAACCTGCCCTATGCTCGCACCTAACTAGTTGTCTGTCAGAGGCATTCTTGTGCAGCAGCAGCAGAACATGATGGAATTATTTCTGTGTGATTCGCACAACGAGAACAGCCTCAGAAATGAAACTCTATTTTACACACGTTCACATACTTCATGAATTATTTTTACGAACAGATGGACAGTTTGAGCAAATGCTAATTCCCTTCTGTTTCTCAGCTCTAGAAATGTATGAGAAAGTCTGAAGGTTAGCGCAGTATTTCATTTCCAAGCCTCATGATGAATGGTATGCACATTTTCTACTTACTTTTCTCTGCTTGCTTTAAATAACACGGGACAATCAAAAGTTCTTCATGCACAGTGATAAAAGTTTTTATAGGGTGAAGAATACAGAAACCCATTGGGGCGACCACAGGGACTTTCAAAAGTACAGATACAGAGCATAGGGATTCTGGGACTGTCACTTCCTCAATCAACATTTTTAAAAGGTTGAACATTGACTTATAGAATAGCTACCTTACATCTGGTGGCATCAGAGGCAAAGCTTGCTAAGAGCTAATTTGCATTCCCTCTTCCCTCAAGCACAATCTGCAACATCAACTGCTGAAAATCAGTGCCACAATAATGCACAATCAATATGACATGGGGATTATAGCAGGTGATGGACACCACTAGAAATACATTAGTATTACATCAATTCCCTTTCAGGTACACAAAAGAAACCCCCATTGGCAGGTGAACCTGCCACAAGAGGACCTTTAGATCCTGCCATACAGGATCTTGATGCTAGCACCAGGACATTAGGTGCACCAGTGTGTACAAGGTCATGATGCTGGCCAACTTGAAGACCATGAATGTTATAGACATGATGGATATGGCTATGGGAAGGTGAAGCGAAGATGATCTTTATACAGAGAAGACTGCATGCTCCTTTGGGTCTGGAGCAGTTTCAATAATAGGATAGTTGAGCACTGGAGACTGCTTCGGTAGGTTATTAGAAGAACTGCATTGATACGGTATATTATGTGTGTTGACTCATGGTGCTACTGAACTGTGCTGCCGATGATGCTCACCAAGAGATAAAAAATGGTCACTATTGATGGGGTTTCAAACAAAATACATTACTATATAAGGGAATAAAAGAGGACTACTGTTGTGTGGGGAAACTGTACTGTGGGGGCACAAAGGATTTACTGTGTAGGGAGCACAAAACGAGGCATTATTACTGCATGGGGTCACAATAACTAAGTCCTTAAGACAAGCATTGTTACTGTGTGTGTCAAAAATAGGGCACTATTACTGTGAGGTTTCTGCCTTTGCTGGTGGGTGTGCTCCACAGCAGGCTGCGTCGCAGGCACCCAGTTCCTGGGCCTCTGTGTGCAAGAGCGCCAGCCAATCGGGAGTAACACGGGATGTCCGGTCATGAAATTATCACTGGCGTCCAGTTTCCAGGGCAGCCAAGCCGAGATTCAGTGTGTAGGAGCGCCGGCCAATCATCAGTAATGCTGAGATGTCTGGCGTCATGAAGTTTCAGGTCTCATGTGACTTGGACACCCCATATGAATTATGGGGTGGCGACAGTTGCCCTGAATTATGGGGTGGCGACAGTTGCCTGTGATTAGGGGTCTCACTGCACTAGCCTGTTATACAGCTTATACTTGTAGATTCTTGGACACTGTTTCTGTGCTGGAGGATTTAGATTTAACGAGTCTTCGTGGTGTGACTTTCTGACTTTCAGATTTCACACTGTCTGGATTCTCCTGGTATTGACCTCAGCTAAATACGTTTTGGTTTGTCTTCTGTGTATATTCTGTTCTGGATCACTTGGTCTGTTACTCGTTTCTGTTTTATCTGTCACTTAGTGTGTTATTTTGTACTTGTATTTCTCTGTAGCTCCCTGTATCGACTTAGGAAGGGACCATCGCCACTTGTGGGCCATCATCTAGGACAGATTGTGCAAATAAGTAGGGATAGTGGTACAGGTAGACTTCAAGGCCTCACTGATCCCTATTGTGACAATTACTGTTTACAATCACCAAGATGGGAATTATCACTATCTCAGGCATTATAGTTGTCAAGGCTGTATAGAGGTGGGGAGGCTGATGGAAAAATGAGCAGCCAAAATGTCTGGATATTCTGCAGAGTTTTGCTATAGTATGAAAAAGTTATCATGGTGGTCTGGGTTTGATAGAGAAGAAAAATAAAAGTAAAAGACTTCAATGAGAAAAGACATCACCTGAACATCACTGGATTTAACTGTACTGCATACCCTTATATAGTCTGCGGAGTGCCTGTGTAAAACTGGCATCTCCCACTATATGGTCACTGTATAGTGGTTATTTTGGTCTTAGTACAGAGGATTTTATTCAGTAACAATATGGTGGTATTATTCAGTTACTATGTTGAAGTAATATTCGGTCATGGTATGGTGGTATATGAATCTTATATAGTGGTATTATTGGTAATATTGACCCTTCATTACTGGGTTTAGTTCATAGTTTGTTTATATTTGTTCTTTGTATAGTTGTGATATTTGGCGATTGTATGACTAATATTTAGAGGTATATTAACATACATAGACTATTATAGAATATCATAGAATATCTCCCATTGGACTCCAGTTATCCTTTTGCTTCATGTGACTATAATAATATATCCTGGGTAATGTAATGTAATAAAAGGTTCTGGAGGGTGAGACACCTCCCTTATCTACATAATGATTTCATGTTATCTCTGTGTTCATATAAAAAACGGAACAGTTGCAGGGTAACTAGTTGTGTTCTTACTTAGTTCCAATATGTTGTTATCAGCAGGCACAATCTTCTGCTATGAAACTAATATCTATTACAGTAACCTGTCGTGCAGATGTTTGGAAGATAGAGCTGGTTATGTGAGTCAGAAGAATTGTATACAATCCTGAGTATACTCTGTAGGGCAGTAGGGTCAAAGCAGTAATAAAGTCATTACAGATGTAGCAGAGCTGAATCTGACATTCTAAGCTCTTTCTTCTGTGATATTTAACCGATTAGTAAAAAGTGAAGAAAACTCAGTAAATCCAGCCTTATGAAAGATATGAATGACAAAATCAGCTTTTCTAATTAAAGAGAATTATGGAATAATGGACTTTGACATATTGTATATATCAGATATCAGCTATCAGCTATATATAATAGATCCTAATCATTGAATCTGGGTGTTTCATTCAGTCCTATTGCTACAGGTGTATAAACTCCAATACCTATCCATGCAGTCTGCCTTTAAAAACATTTGTGAAAGTATGGCTCAGAGTAGTTTTTTTCTAAAAGGCTACCTATAGACGGTGGCTATTATTATGGTAATAGTGACACTTAGTCTCTCTCTATAATAACTAGAAATCTAACCAAAATGACTAAAGGCGTGCAGTTCCTCAATATTCCTCTGCAAGGTACAGTCTTAAATCGGATGGCAAGTTCATCGCAGTAGTGTGGAGAGTGCCAAAAGCAATAAATCCAGACCACGGGCAGTAAAGTTACCTTTACAGAGTCAGTCCAAGCACATGACTCATGGTCATTAACCATCTGCAATACTTCAATGTTTATTTATCTCAGAGGTTAATCCTTATCAAAATTGCTTTTTTGGCAGCAACTTTCACTGGCAAAAATGGTGTTTTCATGGAACAAGATTCTGTCTTGACCTGGTTGGCAACACCACGCAGCAAACAGATCTTCACTCTAGCTTTCTAATTTGAAGACTCTCCACTAACCAAGCGAAATCAGACCAGCCCACTACCCGGCAATTGTAACTCAGTTAACTGTTTCCTACCTATAGTATATAAAACCTTTTTGGGGATGACATAGTACATAGGCCATAGTATCACAGTGAACCCTGTTTCCACTTTGGTAATAAACCATAACATTAAAGGGGTTGTCCAGGTTGAGAGCTGAACCAAAACATCCCAACATTTTCACCCAGGCAGGCCCCCTAATATGAGCATCAGAGCAGTGGAATCATTCTGTGGAATGACGTATCACACTTCTCTGTTTGGCCATCATGTGGAAGAGCCTGGGTTTGGTAATGCCAGCAGAACGTTACATGCCCAATTGCAATGTGCCAACTGTCAAGTTTGGTGTAGGAGAGATAATGTAATGGAGTTGTCTTTCAGGAGTTGGCCTAGGAACATTAGTTCTACACTAGTGAATAGAAATATTAAAGTGGTTGTGCAGTGGCTTAATATTGCTGACCTATTCTCAAGACAGGTTGAGAATATCAGATTGGTAGGTTCTGACATCTGATTGAAGGGGTAGCAATGTTCGTGAAAGCGCTGCTGTCTCTTCAAAATTACCCTTGCATTGTCTCCTTTGTAGAGGCGGTCTGGTGTAATTACAACTTCTCATGACATTAACTTGAATGGGACAAAGTAGTTGTAATTACACTGATGTGTCTCTACAAGGAGTCAATGCACAGGTAATTTTGAAAAAGAAGTAGCACTTGCACGAATGCTGCTACCCCACCAAATAGCTGATTGTTGGGTTGCCGGGAGTCAGACAACCAAAAATCTGATATCGATGACCTATCTAAACCCTTTAATGCTGCAGTGTACCAGGACATTTTGGACAATTGTATGCTTTAACTTTGTAGGAACAGTTTGGGGAAGGCCATTTTCTGTTCCAGCATGACTGTTACCCAGTGCACAATGCAAAATCTATAAAGGCATGAATGGGTGAGGTTAGTGTGAAACACAGAGCCCTGACCTCAACCCCATCGAGCATCTTTTGGATGAAGTAAAATGGAGACTGTAATCTAGGCCCTCTAACGCAACATCACTGTGTGACTTCACAAATGCTTTCTGAGTAAATAAACAAAAATTCCCACAGAAACCTCCAAAATAATGTAGAAAGACTTCCCAGCCAATCAGGGGCAAGATTCAGAAAGGTTATTTTGCTGATAACCTCAAAGAATGCCATTTTGTGTTCAACTACTGATAAGGAACTTACATTGTGTACCCCACTGGGGACAGCTTGATGATAATGTCTGTAAAGCACTGTGGAATACAGTAGTGCGATATAAGTGAGTAAATAAACTATTAACTTAAAGGCTTTCTTGTGGTAGTGTCTGATAAAAAGCTATTAAAAACACACACCGCTAATCTACTGTGATAGGGACGCTATAAGAAGAGTATAGGGAGAGAAAACGGAGATAACATTTGGTATATTTTAGGGTTTGATTTGAAACCTGAAAACTCACCTCTTCAGACAAGTTTACAACCTACAGTAATCCTGCTGCTACTAAACTGCCATGATCAGCTTTATCCTCACCTACTTCATCCTTCACCTATTCCTTGTAGATTGTAAACCCATTGCTGGCAGGGTTCTCACCCCTTCTGTACCAGTTTGTAACTCGTCATGTTCATTAGTGATGAGCGGCAGGTGCCATATTCGATTTCGACGAAATTCGCGAATATTCGAATGAATATTCGTTTCATATTCGTCGAAATCGAATATTCGTCATTTTTTCTAGTTATCGCGATTAACATGTGATTTAAATAATCGCATATTGCGATTTGTACTTAAGGCTACTTTCCTATTGGTTTCATATCTAGAATTAGCGAGGATGACGAATATGACGAATGTATTCGTCTATTCCTCAAAACGAAGATAACGAAGTATTCTACATCTTCGTTTTAGCTACCTATTCGTCAACTTCGCTAATTCTAGCAATCAAATAGGAAGGTTGACTATAGAGACAGCTGTGTTAAATTCGCTATGCGATTTATTTATTTTTTTTAATAAATAGAATACTTATAATAATTTTATCAAGTAATATAATTATTGTATTAAAAAAAAAAAAAAAATCGCATAGCGAATTTAACACAGCTCTCTGGTAAGTCAACCTTCCTATTTGATTGCTAGAATTAGCGAATAGCGAAGTTGACGATGACGAGACGAATAGGTAGCTAAAACGAAGATGTAGAATACTTTGTTATCTTCGTTTTGAGGAATATGACGAATACATTCGTCATATTCGCTATTCGCTAATTCTACCAAGCCAACCATAACTTCTGTGCTCATGGAGCGTCCCCATCACCATGGGAACGTCTCCATATACTAAAATGTACTGTCGGATTTGAGGAATTACGTTGAAATCGCAATGCGATTAATTCAAGTTATATTAATCGCATTGCGATTTCAACTTAGAGCTGGGTTTATAATGGGTCAGCTTGCTAGAATTAACGAAGTTAACGAATATGGAATATAGCAGCAGTGCTAAGTTGAAATCGTAATGCGATTAATTTAACTTAAAGTATTCGCATTGCGATTTCAACTTAGCACTGCTAGTGCATAGCTATATACTCCATATTCGTTAATTCTAGCCTATGTAAGATAGCAGTGCTAAGTTGTAATCGCAATGCGATTAATATAACTTGAATTAATCGCATTGCGATTTCAACGTAATTCCTCAAATCCGACAGTACATTTTAGTATATGGAGATTCTCCCATGGATGGGGACGCTCCACATGAGCACGGAAGTCGGCAGAAGCGGCAACGGGCACTGACTAGAGCAGCCAGGAAGCCAGGAATCCTCAGGACAGGTAAGAACTACTTTTGGGAAGTAGGAAAGAAAAAAATATAACTAAAAAAAAAAAAAAAAAAAAAAACGAATATTCGAAATAGCGAATTTATAGCGCTATATTCGAAATATTCGCGAATTAGCGAAGTGCCGATATTCGCTAAAAAAATTCGCTTTTCGAATATTCGAGCTCAACACTAATGTTCATGCTTATTAGTGTTGAGCGAACAGTTTGAAAATCGTTCGGGTCCGTACCGAATTTTGGGGTGTCCGTGACACGGACCCGAACACGGACATTTTCAAAAAAGTTCGGGTTCGGGTCCGGTGTTCGTCGATTTCTTCCCGCTTTCTGAAGGGCTGCATAGCAGCCAATCAGCTAGCGTTTTACTTCTTGCCCTAAGAGCCCATCACAGCCATGCCTACTAATGGCATGGCTGTGATTGGCCAAGTGCAGCATGTGACCCAGCCTCTATTTAAGCTGGAGTCACGTAGCGCCGCACGTCACACTGCTCTGACTAGTGTAGGGAGAGGATGCAGCTTCTGTGAGGGCGAGATAGGCAGGGATAAAGAAGTGATTGAATGATCTACCTTTCTACACCTGTGCATCAGAACAACTCAGCTGAGCTGCTCACTGAAAGTCACTATTTTGTTGAGACTGGCCAGAGCGATTTTTACTGGCACATGTAACTGGGCTGACCGGCGGTGGCCATTTTGGGACTTGTGGTGCGCCAACACAAGCTGCCACAGAGTCTAAACCAAAGCTCCAAAGAAGTGTAAAATCTACTCCTGTGAATCAGAACAACAGCGATTCAGCTGCTCAGTCAAAGTCTATTTTTTTTCTGGCTGGGCAGACCGTTTTCTGGCACATGTTACTGGGCTGATAGGCGGCGGCCATTTTGGGACTTGTGGTGCTACAGCAAAAGCTGCCACAAGGTCCATTAATCTCATGTAATAGTCGATTTTTTCATAGATATACTACATCAGGGGTTTGGCTGTGCTTGTGTCACCCATACTAACTGCAAAGATATTTAATATATCAGTGGTGAAACTGAAAGTAACCCACTTGGATAGCAAATCCCATGAATGTGCTGTTCCAGCTAGGCTAGCCAGTGCCACTACAGCCGAGTCCAATACTGTCAGCCAGAAATATTTTTTTTTTTTATGTGCCAGAAATATAAATTAAAAAAAGCTTTCACCGTAATAATAAAATTATTCTGGTGCTAGACCAGAAGAAGCACTCCTGTTGTAATTAATACTGTAAAAAGGCTTAGGCAATATTTCTCCCAGTGTGGGAAATTTATCTAGCAAAACTAGAATTTTAAAAATTCCGGTGTTCTGAAATACCAGCAGTCCTCTTGTAATTAATACCGCAAAAAGGCATTATATCGCCCAGTGTTGTAATTTTGGTGAAAAAAAGGCCAATTTAATCAATCTGGTGTTTGTTAGACCAGAAACAGTAGACCTCACGTTTTTACTCCTGTAAAAAGGAATTATATCTCCCCGTGTGGGAAGCTATGTACCAAAACTAGCATTTTAAAAATTCTGGTGTCCAATTAGCAGCAGTCTTCTTGTAATTAATACCGCAGAAAGGCATTATTGTCCAGTGTTGTAATTTTGGTGAAAAAAAGGCCAATTTAATCAATCTGGTGTTTGTTAGACTAGAAACAGTAGGCCGCACGTTTTTACTCCTTTAAAAAAGAATTATATCTCCCCGTGTGGGAATCTATGTACCAAAACTAGCATTTTAAAAATTCTGGTGTCCAATTAGCAGCAGTCTTCTTGTAATTAATACCGCAAAAAGGCATTATTGTCCAGTGTTGTAATTTTGGTGAAAAAAGGCCAATTTAATCAATCTGGTGTTTGTTAGACCAGAAACAGTAGGCCGCACGTTTTTACTCCTGTAAAAAGGAATTATATCTCCCCGTGTGGGAAGCTATGTACCAAAACTAGCATTTTAAAAATTCTGGTGTCAAATTAGCAGCAGTCCTCTTGTAATTAATACCGCAAAAGGCATTATTGTCCAGTGTTGTAATTTTGGTGAAAAAAGGCCAATTTAATCAATCTGGTGTTTGTTAGACCAGAAACAGTAGGCCTCACGTTTTCACTCCTGTAAAAGGAATTATATCTCCCGTGTGGGAAGCTATGTACCAAAACTAGCATTTTAAAAATTCTGGTGTCCAATTAGCAGCAGTCTTCTTATAATTAATACCGCAAAAGGCATTATTGTCCAGTGTTGTAATTTTGGTGAAAAAGGCCAATTTAATCAATCTGGTGTTTGTTAGACCAGAAACAGTAGGCCGCACGTTTTTACTCCTGTAAAAGGAATTATATCTCCCCGTGGGGAATCTATGTACCAAAACTAGCATTTTAAAAATTCTGGTGTCCAATTAGCAGCAGTCTTCTTGTAATTAATACCGCAAAAGGCATTATTGTCCAGTGTTGTAATTTTGGTGAAAAAAAGGCCAATTTAATCAATCTGGTGTTTGTTAGACCAGAAACAGTAGGCCGCACGTTTTTACTCCTGTAAAAAGGAATTATATCTCCCCGTGGGAAAATCTATGTACCAAAACTAGCATTTTAAAAATTCTGGTGTCCAATTTGCAGCAGTCTTCTTGTAATTAATACCGGAAAAAGGAATTATATCTTCCAGTGTGGGAATTTTGGGGCTAAAAAATAATATATTTTATTGTGGTGCGAGTTGAATCGCAACAATGAGGAAACATTCTATTAAGGGACGAGGACGCGATCGTGGTGGTGTCCGTGGAGCCTCTGTTGCTGGCAGAGGACCTGGCCGTTCCGCCTCAGGCGCACAAAGTAGTGAACCAACTCCCTCAAGTAGCCGTCAGAATTTACAGCGATATTTGGTGGGGCCCAATGCCGTTATGAGGATGGTAAGGCCTTAGCAGGTACAGACATTAGTCGATTGGGTGGCCGACAGTGCTTCCAGCACGTTCACCACATTGTCTTCCGCCCAGTCTTCTGCGGAAAGCGCACAGGTGGCACCTGAAAACCAAGCCCATCAGTCTGTCACATCACCCCCATGCATATCAGGGAAACTGGCTGAGCCTCAAGTTATGCAGCAGTCTCTTATTCTGTTTGAAGACTCTGCTCCCAAGGTTTTCCAGGGGCGTCCACCTAGCCCTTCCCCAGCGGTGGAAGACATTCCATGCACTGACGCACAACCACTTATGTATCCAGATGATGAGGACATGGGAATACCACCACAGCAGAGTGACAGAGTCTCTGATGATGACGAAACATTGGTGCCCACTGCCGTGTCTTATTGCAGTGTGCAGACTGAACAGGAGGAGGTCAGGGAGGAAGACTGGGTGGAAGACGATGCAGAGGACGATGAGGTCTTAGACCCCACATGGACTGAAGGTCGTGCAGCTGACTTAAATAGTTCAGAGGAAGAGGCAGTGGTGAGACCGAGACAACAGCGAAGCCAAAGAGGGAGCAGGGGGCAAAAGCAGAACAGCCGCCGTCCAGAGAGTTCGCCTGCTATTGGCCAGCGCCAACAGGGACCCAGCACCCCAAAGGCATCTTCAAGGAGTTCCCTGGCATGGCACTTCTTCAAACAATGTGCTGAGGACAAGACCCGAGTGGTTTGCACGCTTTGCCATCAGAACCTGAGGCGAGGCATTAACGTTCTTAACCTGAGCACCACCTGCATGATCAGGCATCTACATGCAAAGCATGAACTGCAGTGGAGTACACACCTTAAAAACAAGGAACCCGCTCAGGCTCCCCCTGCTCCCTCTAGCGCTGCTGCCTCGGCTTCCGCCTCGAGAGGAATGTTGCCACCTGCCGAGCAGCAAACAGAGGATGTGCCACCGACACCACCACCACCACCGCCACCGTCACCTAGCGTCTCCACTATTTCACACAGCAGCGTTCAGCTCTCCATCTCTCAAACCTTTGAGAGGAAGCGCAAATTCCCACCTAGTCACCCTCGAGCCCTTGGCCTGAATGCCAGCATTTCTAAACTACAGGCCTTTGAAATGCTGTCATTCCGGCTGGTGGACACAGACAGCTTCAAACAGCTGATGGCCATGGCTGTCCCCAGTATGTGGTTCCCAGCCGCCACTACTTCTCCAAGACAGCCGTGCCTTCCCTGCACATGCAAGTGTCCGATAAAATCAAGTGTGCACTGCGCAACGCCATTTGTGGCAAGGTCCACCTAACCACAGATACGTGGACCAGTAAGCACGGCCAGGGACGCTATATCTCCTAACTGCACACTGGGTGAATGTAGTGGCGGCTGGGCCCCAGGCGGAGAGTTCCTTGGCGCACGTCCTTCCGCCGCCAAGGATCACAGGGCATCATTCTTTGCCTCCTGTAGCCTCCTCCTCCTACTCGGCTTCCTCCTCCTCCTCCTCTGCTTCCACCAGCTCATCCAGTCAGCCACACACCTTCACCACCAACTTCAGCACAGCCCGGGTAAACGTCAGCAGGCCATTCTGAAACTCATATGTTTGGGGGACAGGCCCCACACCGCGCAGGAGTTGTGGCGGGGTATTGAACAACAGACCGACCAGTGGTTGCTGCCGGTGGGCCTCAAGCCCGGCCTGGTGGTGTGCGATAATGGGCGAAATCTCGTCGCAGCTCTGGGACTAGCCGGTTTGACGCACATCCCTTGCCTGGCGCATGTGCTGAATTTGGTGGTGCAAAAGTTCATTCACAACTACCCAGACATGTCAGAGCTGCTGCATAAAGTGCGGGCCGTCTGTGCGCGCTCCGGCGTTCACATCCTGCCGCTGCTCGCCTGTCAGCGCTACAGCGGAACTTCGGCCTTCCCGCTCACCTCCTAATATGCGACGTGCCCATCCGGTGGAACTCCACCTTGCACATGCTGGAGAGACTGTGCGAGCAGCAGCAGGCCATAGTGGAGTTTCAGCTGCAGCACGCACGGGTCAGTCGCACTGCGGAACAGCACCACTTCACCACCAATGATTGGGCCTCCATGCGAGACCTGTGTGCCCTGTTGCGCTGTTTAGAGTACGCCACCAACATGGCCAGTGGCGATGCCACTGTTATCAGCGTGACAATACCAATTCTATGTCTCCTAGAGAAAACGCTTAGGGCGATGATGGAAGAGGAGGTGGGCCAGGGCCAGGAGGAGGAGGAGGAGGATGACAGTCGTTTTTAGCACTTTCAGGCCAGTCTGTTAGAAGTGGCTCAGAGGGAGTTTTTTTGCAACAGCAGAGGGCAGGTACAAATGTGGCCAGCCAGGGACCACTACTGGAAGATGAGGAGGATGAGGAGGAGGTGGAGGAGGATGAGGATGAAGCAGGTTCACAGCGGGGTGGCACCCAGCACAGCGCAGGCACATCCCTGGTGCGTGGCTGGGGGGATACAGAGGATGATGACGATACGCCTCCCACAGAGGACAGCTTTTCCTTACCTCTGGGGAGCCTGGCACACATGAGCGATTACATGCTGCAGTGCCTGCGCAATGACAGCAGAGTTGCCCACATTTTAACGTGTGCTGACTACTGGGTGGCCACCCTGCTGGATCCACGGTACAAAGACAATGTGCCCACTTTACTTCCTGCACTGGAGCGTGATAGGAAGATGCGCAGTACAAGCGCACACTGGTAGACGCGCTCCTGAGAGCATTCCCAACTGTCACAGGGGAACAGGTGGAAGGCCAAGGCAGAGGAGGAGCTAGAGGTCACCCACGCAGCAGTGTCACGGCCAGCTCCTCTGAGGGCAGGGGTTAGCATGGCAGAAATGTGGAAAAGTTTTGTCTCCACGCCACAGCTAACTGCCCCACCACCTGACACGGAACGTGTTAGCAGGAGGCAACATTTCACTAACATGGTTGAACAGTACGTCTGCACACAACTCCACGTACTGACGGATGGTTCGGCCCCATTCAACTTCTGGGTTTCCAAATTGTCCACGTGGCCAGAATTAGCATGTTATGCCTTGAGGTGCTGGCCTGCCCGGCGGCCAGCGCTTTATCTGAACGTGTATTCAGCACGGCAGGGGCGTCATTACTGACAAACGCAGCCGCCTGTCCGCAGCCAACGTGGACAAGCTGACGTTTATAAAATGAACCAGGCATGGATCCCACAAGACCTGACCCTCCCTTGTGCAGAGTAGCCCTTAATAACTGCCTTAAACCATGTTGTCTTGTACTCCTGGCCACTTCTTCATTGAAAATCAATTTTTGAAATGAAGTAGGATCTTGGGGTGCAACCCAGAGTTAAATGAACCTTCCCTCTGTCTGGGTGCCGGGCCAAAGTACATGAAAGTGTCCTTTTCCTATGCTGGGTGATATGAATGTTATACTTGTGCTGTCTGACATGTCTCCTTTGTGTGGGTGCAGGGGCCAAAGTCACTGAAAGCGGCCTTCTCCTGTGGTGGGTGATCGAAATGCCTGATTCTCTGCTGTGGGACCTCTCTCCTCTTCTGGGTGCAGGGGTCAAAGAAACAAAAGGTGGCCTACTCCTGTGGTGGTTGACATGATGCCTGATTCTCTGCTGTGGGACCTCTCCTCTTTCTGGGTGCAGGGGTCAAAGAAACAAAAGGTGGCCTACTCCTGTGGTGGCTGACATGATGCCTGATTCTCTGCTGTGGGACCTCTCTCCTCTTTCTGGGTGCAGGGGTCAAAGTCTCTAAATGTGCCCTTCTCCTGTGGTGGTTGATGTGAAAATGATGCTTGTGCTATCTGACCTGTCTCCTCTGTGTCGGTGCTAAGGCCTAAGTCACTGAAAGCGGCCTTCTCCTGTGCTGGCTGATATAAATGCCTGAATCTCTGCTGTGGGACCTCTCTCTCTTTC
This sequence comes from Bufotes viridis, assembly GCA_033119425.1. NCBI lineage: Eukaryota > Metazoa > Chordata > Amphibia > Anura > Bufonidae > Bufotes > Bufotes viridis. The sequence goes on from CM065589.1 coordinate 190,993,125, forward strand.
TGGGTGCAGGGGTCAAAGTCTCTAAAAGTGCCCTTCTCCTGTGGTGGTTGATGTAAAACTGATGCTTGTGCTATCTGACCTGTCTCCTCTGTGTCGGTGCTAAGGCCTAAGTCACTGAAAGCGGCCTTCTCCTGTGCTGGCTGATATAAATGCCTGAATCTCTGCTGTGGGACCTCTCTCCTCTTTCTGGGTGCAGGGGTCAAAGAAACAAGAGGTGGCCTACTCCTGTGGTGGCTGACATGATGCCTGATTCTCTGCTGTGGGACCTCTCTCCTCCGTCTGGGTGCAGGGGTCAAAGTCTCTCAAAGTCGCCTACTCTTGTGCTGGGTGATGTTAAACTGATGCTTGTGCCATCTGACATGGTTGCCGGGGTCCCATTAAATGGTGGCCTACTCCTGTGGTGGGTGATCTAAATGCCTGATTCTCTGCTGTGAAACCTCTCTCCTCCGTCTGGGTGCAGGGGTCAAAGTCTCTCAAAGTGGCCTTCTCTTGTGCTGGGTGATGTGAAACTGATGCTTGTGCCATCTGACATGGTTGCCGGGGTCCCATTAAATGGTGGCCTACTCCTGTGGTGGGTGATCTAAATGCCTGATTCTCTGCTGTGAAAACCTCTCTCCTCCGTCTGGGTGCAGGGGTCAAAGTCTCTCAAAGTGGCCTTCTCTTGTGCTGGGTGATGTGAAACTGATGCTTGTACCAGCTGACATGGGTGCAGGGGTCAAATTAACTAAATGGTGGCCTACTCCTGTGGTGGGTGATATGATGCCTGAATATGTGCTGTGGGGCCTCTCTCCTCTTTCTGGGTGCAGGGGTCAAAGTAACTAAAAGTGGCCTTCTCCTGTGCTGGATGGTATAAATGTAATGCTTGTGCTATCTGACATGTCTCCTCTGTCTGGGTGCTAAGGCCTAAGTCACTGAAAGTGGCCTTCTCCTGTGGTGGTTGATATGATGCCAGATTCTCTGCTATGGGACCTCTCTCCTTTGTCTGGATGCTGGGGTCGAAATAATAGTAAGCTGACCTTCTCCATTGGTGGGTGATTTGAAGCCTGATTCTGTGCTATGGGACCTAACTCCAATTAATATTGGTTAATTTTATTTTATTTTATGTTAAGTCATCATTTCCCTATCTACATTTGTTTGCAGTGGATTTACCTACATTTTGCTGCCTTTGCAGCCCTCTAGCCCTTTCCGGGAGTCTTTTACAGCCTTTTAGTGCCCAAAAGTTCGGGTCCCCATTGACTTCTATGGGGTTCGGGTTCGGGATGAAGTTCAGGTTGAGTTCGATCACGAACCCGACATTTTCCGGAAGTTCGGCCGAACCTCTCGAACCCGAACATCCAGGTGTTCGCTCATCTCTAATGCTTATTGTACTTGTTTTGTATTATGTATGTACACCCTTTTAATATGTACAGCGCCATGGAATGAATGGTGCTTTAATAAATAATAATCAGGAAAGCATCTAAAGAGAGTGAGGGACTGGTTACTGCCTCAGTTGTTCCATGTAGCTTGCTGGCAAGTAGTTCTATAGTTCACAGGCCAATTGCCAGTATACCAATAGCATACATTCTGCTACTGTACAAACGGTGATTAATTGCGTTTTTTTCTTTTCTTCTAAGAATCAGTTTAGAGTTACCGTTTGTAACTGGGCATTTCAGTGCATTATACCCGTGTTACTGAACATCATGGGCATAGCTATAGGGGGTGCAGAGGTAGCAGTCGCTACTGGGCCCAGTAGCCTGAGGGGGCCCAAAGACCCTTGTGCTGCATAAGAAGACACACAAAACAAGAGGGAAGGGGGGCCCAAGCTGAACTCTTGCACCAGGGCCCATGAGCCATTAGCTACGCCCCTGCTGAACATGTTTTATATTAATGCAAGATAATGGCTAGTTACAGCAAAAGCAATACTGCAATAACGCTATTGTTAAACCCGTGTTATTGACCACATATTTTTACTACAAATAATGTGTTTTATTACTGCAAAATACCATTTAGATCAAACACATTGTACTGCAAAAACTGCATTGTTATGCCAGTGTTAGTGAATGCATTTTATTTCTACAATATACTTTGTACTTCAAACACATTTCACTGCAAAACCTGCATTGTTAAACTTGTTATTAAACACATTTTATTTTTACTAAAATGCATGAGATTCAATGATACAATGTTTAAGCAGCTTTCGAGCAGCTTTGGTAGATGTTTGCTACCCGATAGACAGACCAGGAGGCCCCTCTTAGATCCTACTCCCACCTTCTCTGCTACCACAAGTAGCGGACGCATACCATTCGAACAACTATGGTTCAGTCCTACCTACACTATGGTCTTTCTTAGGCACATACTGTGTTCCCTGACCCATAGACTTTTTGGCAGCAAGACTGAAACAGTGAAAGGAATTGAAACAGTTTTCCCTTTCTGTACTGTCTTATTCAACCTCTAGTGTCATATCAGAGAGAGTTTTCAGTGTGGCAGGTGGTGTTGTCACACCAAAATGGACAAATTGTCTTCCGCCAGAGTACAAAATGACAAAACGAATTTTTGTCAAAATGAATGAGTCATGGAATTGTGAGGCTGAGGCAAATGAATAGATCTCCGTTACAGTACCCCATCATGCCACTGCCAATGTCTGCCTGCCTACCATCATATTCCATATGCCTGCTGCTGCTACCACTACCACCACCACAACTCCTACTCCTTGCTCCTAATCTCCATACTGCCACTACCATTACTCTATACTCACACTACCTTTATGGCTACACAGCTGCCACTACCACGGCTATGATCCCAACATAGCCAAGCACACATCTACTTGGGTGTTCTGTACTGTGCTGCCACTGCTGACACTACTAATGCTGACACTATTACCCCTACACACCTTACCCTTTCTATATCCAGAGTGTACTGTTGCTGTTTCCAAAATAAAAAGGTAAAGCCTTCAGGGGAACAGGTGGAAGGCTAAGGCAAGGCAGAGGAGGAGCTAGAGGTCACCCACGCAGCAGTGTCACGGCCAGCTCCTCTGAGGGCAGGGTTAGCATGGCAGAAATGTGGAAAAGTTTTGTCTCCACGCCACAGCTAACTGCCCCACCACCTGACACGGAACGTGTTAGCAGGAGGCAACATTTCACTAACATGGCTGAACAGTACGTCTGCACACAACTCCACGTACTGACGGATGGTTCGGCCCCATTCAACTTCTGGGTTTCCAAATTGTCCACGTGGCCAGAATTAGCATGTTATGCCTTGAGGTGCTGGCCTGCCCGGCGGCCAGCGTTTATCTGAACGTGTATTCAGCACGGCAGGGGCGTCATTACTGACAAACGCAGCCGCCTGTCCGCAGCCAACGTGGACAAGCTGACGTTTATAAAAATGAACCAGGCATGGATCCCACAAGACCTGACCCTCCCTTGTGCAGAGTAGCCCTTAATAACTGCCTTAAACCATGTTGTCTTGTACTCCTGGCCACTTCTTCATTGAAAATCAATTTTTGAAATTAAGTAGGATCTTGGGGTGCAACCCAGAGTTAAATGAACCTTCCCTCTGTCTGGGTGCCGGGGCCAAAGTACATGAAAGTGTCCTTTTCCTATGCTGGGTGATATGAATGTTATACTTGTGCTGTCTGACATGTCTCCTTTGTGTGGGTGCAGGGGCCAAAGTCACTGAAAGCGGCCTTCTCCTGTGGTGGGTGATCGAAATGCCTGATTCTCTGCTGTGGGACCTCTCTCCTCTTTCTGGGTGCAGGGGTCAAAGAAACAAAAGGTGGCCTTCTCCTGTGGTGGCTGACATGATGCCTGATTCTCTGCTGTGGGACCTCTCTCCTCTTCTGGGTGCAGGGGTCAAAGAAACAAAAGGTGGCCTACTCCTGTGGTGGTTGACATGATGCCTGATTCTCTGCTGTGGGACCTCTCTCCTCTTTCTGGGTGCAGGGGTCAAAGTCTCTAAATGTGCCCTTCTCCTGTGGTGGTTGATGTGAAACTGATGCTTGTGCTATCTGACCTGTCTCCTCTGTGTCGGTGCTAAGGCCTAAGTCACTGAAAGCGGCCTTCTCCTGTGCTGGCTGATATAAATGCCTGAATCTCTGCTGTGGGACCTCTCTCCTCTTTCTGGGTGCAGGGGTCAAAGTCTCTAAAAGTGCCCTTCTCCTGTGGTGGTTGATGTAAAACTGATGCTTGTGCTATCTGACCTGTCTCCTCTGTGTCGGTGCTAAGGCCTAAGTCACTGAAAGCGGCCTTCTCCTGTGCTGGCTGATATAAATGCCTGAATCTCTGCTGTGGGACCTCTCTCCTCTTTCTGGGTGCAGGGGTCAAAGAAACAAGAGGTGGCCTACTCCTGTGGTGGCTGACATGATGCCTGATTCTCTGCTGTGGGACCTCTCTCCTCCGTCTGGGTGCAGGGGTCAAAGTCTCTCAAAGTCGCCTACTCTTGTGCTGGGTGATGTTAAACTGATGCTTGTGCCATCTGACATGGTTGCCGGGGTCCCATTAAATGGTGGCCTACTCCTGTGGTGGGTGATCTAAATGCCTGATTCTCTGCTGTGAAACCTCTCTCCTCCGTCTGGGTGCAGGGGTCAAAGTCTCTCAAAGTGGCCTTCTCTTGTGCTGGGTGATGTGAAACTGATGCTTGTGCCATCTGACATGGTTGCCGGGGTCCCATTAAATGGTGGCCTACTCCTGTGGTGGGTGATCTAAATGCCTGATTCTCTGCTGTGAAAACCTCTCTCCTCCGTCTGGGTGCAGGGGTCAAAGTCTCTCAAAGTGGCCTTCTCTTGTGCTGGGCGATGTGAAACTGATGCTTGTACCAGCTGACATGGGTGCAGGGGTCAAATTAACTAAATGGTGGCCTACTCCTGTGGTGGGTGATTTGATGCCTGAATATGTGCTGTGGGGCCTCTCTCCTCTTTCTGGGTGCAGGGGTCAAAGTAACTAAAAGTGGCCTTCTCCTGTGCTGGATGGTATAAATGTAATACTTGTGCTATCTGACATGTCTCCTCTGTCTGGGTGCTAAGGCCTAAGTCACTGAAAGTGGCCTTCTCCTGTGGTGGTTGATATGATGCCAGATTCTCTGCTATGGGACCTCTCTCCTTTGTCTGGATGCTGGGGTCGAAATAATAGTAAGCGACCTTCTCCATTGGTGGGTGATTTGAAGCCTGATTCTGTGCTATGGGACCTAACTCCAATTAATATTGGTTAATTTTATTTTATTTTATGTTAAGTCATCATTTCCCTATCTACATTTGTTTGCAGTGGATTTACCTACATTTTGCTGCCTTTTGCAGCCCTCTAGCCCTTTCCGGGAGTCTTTTACAGCCTTTTTAGTGCCCAAAAGTTCGGGTCCCCATTGACTTCTATGGGGTTCGGGTTCGGGATGAAGTTCAGGTTGAGTTCGGATCACGAACTCGGACATTTTCCGGAAGTTCGGCCGAACCTCTCGAACCCGAACATCCAGGTGTTCGCTCATCTCTAATGCTTATTGTACTTGTTTTGTATTATGTATGTACACCCCTTTTAATATGTACAGCGCCATGGAATGAATGGTGCTTTAATAAATAATAATCAGGGAAAGCATCTAAAGAGAGTGAGGGACTGGTTACTGCCTCAGTTGTTCCATGTAGCTTGCTGGCAAGTAGTTCTATAGTTCACAGGCCAATTGCCAGTATACCAATAGCATACATTCTGCTACTGTACAAACGGTGATTAATTGCGTTTTTTTCTTTTCTTCTAAGAATCAGTTTAGAGTTACCATTTGTAACTGGGCATTTCAGTGCATTATACCCGTGTTACTGAACATCATGGGCATAGCTATAGGGGGTGCAGAGGTAGCAGTCGCTACTGGGCCCAGTAGCCTGAGGGGGCCCAAAGACCCTTGTGCTGCATAAGAAGACACACAAAACAAGAGGGAAGGGGGGCCCAAGCTGAACTCTTGCACCAGGGCCCATGAGCCATTAGCTACGCCCCTGCTGAACATGTTTTATATTAATGCAAGATAATGGCTAGTTACAGCAAAGCAATACTGCAATAACGCTATTGTTAAACCCGTGTTATTGACCACATATTTTTACTACAAATAATGTGTTTTATTACTGCAAAATACCATTTAGATCAAACACATTGTACTGCAAAACTGCATTGTTATGCCAGTGTTAGTGAATGCATTTTATTTCTACAATATACTTTGTACTTCAAACACATTTCACTGCAAAACCTGCATTGTTAAACTTGTTATTAAACACATTTTATTTTTACTAAAATGCATGAGATTCAATGATACAATGTTTAAGCAGCTTTCGAGCAGCTTTGGTAGATGTTTGCTACCCGATAGACTGACCAGGAGGCCCCTCTTAGATCCTACTCCCACCTTCTCTGCTACCACAAGTAGCGGACGCATACCATTCGAACAACTATGGTTCAGTCCTACCTACACTATGGTCTTTCTTAGGCACATACTGTGTTCCCTGACCCATAGACTTTTTGGCAGCAAGACTGAAACAGTGAAAGGAATTGAAACAGTTTTCCCTTTCTGTACTGTCTTATTCAACCTCTAGTGTCATATCAGAGAGAGTTTTCAGTGTGGCAGGTGGTGTTGTCACACCAAAATGGACAAATTGTCTTCCGCCAGAGTACAAAATGACAAAACGAATTTTTGTCAAAATGAATGAGTCATGGAATTGTGAGGCTGAGGCAAATGAATAGATCTCCGTTACAGTACCCCATCATGCCACTGCCAATGTCTGCCTGCCTACCATCATATTCCATATGCCTGCTGCTGCTACCACTACCACCACCACAACTCCTACTCCTTGCTCCTAATCTCCATACTGCCACTACCATTACTCTATACTCACACTACCTTTATGGCTACACAGCTGCCACTACCACGGCTATGATCCCAACATAGCCAAGCACACATCTACTTGGGTGTTCTGTACTGTGCTGCCACTGCTGACACTACTAATGCTGACACTATTACCCCTACACACCTTACCCTTTCTATATCCAGAGTGTACTGTTGCTGTTTCCAAAATAAAAGGTAAAGTTTTTCCAGGCTTGTTGAACTTGTTGAACATTTCTTCTGACAATGAATAGTTGTGTATGTATAAATTAGAGCAGGCATTATTTTTGGAGACTTGGTCCTAACAAGCCACAATTTTTTTCCATAACACCATGTGTGTTTCAACACCATCTGCCACCAATTAGGAACATTTTTTGGAAGGTTTCTAATATGAAGAATCTTAACACATACCCCGGTGCAGTATGTTTTTAAACACGCTGTTTGTTAAAGGGGTATTCCCATCTTGCTATTTCATCCTCACCTGCAGCCAGCTCTGCTGTTCACCTCCTGGTTTCCTGCTTCTGAGGCTGGGCGGGCTTAGGCAGTTAAGTGAAGGCCAGCCACGCCTCCTTATGACTTCACACTGAGAACTCAGTCCTTGCCGTGCTCGTTCATGTGGACAGTATGAGTAATCAGACTGGCAGCCTGCAGTGTCTGTGAAGCCCATCCCTCCTGCTGCTGAATCATCACTCAGAGAGACATGGTAGGTGAGCGAAGTAGACAGTAACATGCTGCTGTCCTGCAGTCTAATACAGTTTTACACACAAAACCTGTGTTATATTTTCCAAACCCATTCTGATCAGCAAAACAATAATTCACTACTATACATCATCCCAAAAGCATGTTAGCTAGTAGCCAAATGATCTGCGCTTTTGCCTCCCATAAACTATTACCATCCCCCACCCACCAGCACTGATGCAGTTTTGTTTCCATTACAGCTCTACTACAGTTGTGTATACACCTTAGATCATTGGCGGATCCAGGGGGGGGGGGCAACGGGGCAATTGCCCCCCCCCCGAGAATGTGGGCACTGGGCAGCAGCGGCAGGGCACAGGGAGATGAACGCTTCCATTGTGGAAGCGTTCATCTCCATAGTCATCTGTATCGCCGTCCTCAGGACAGCGATACAGATGGCTGCGCCCTCCCTTCCCTGCTCCTCTGATAGGCTGCCGGCACTAGGCCCGCAGCCTATCAGATGTTGGTGCAGGCGGCGCGAATCGCGCCGCCTGTGAGCTGTACAGAGCGGGACACAGGCCGGAAGAGGCCTGCATCGTATCGCTGTGAAGGATGGAGGTAAGTATTAGTGTCTTGTTTTGTGTTTTTTTTTTTTTTTAAAGATACTGAAACTGGCACTGGGGGATTTGGCCCATGATACTGGCACTGGAGGAGGGGGGAGATTTGGCCCATGATACTGGCACTGGGGGAGATTTGGCCCATGATACTGGCACTGGGGGAGATTTGGCCCATGATACTGGCACTGGAGGGGAGATTTGGCCCATGATACTGGCGCTGGAGGGGGATTTGGCCCATGATACTGGCACTGGAGGGGGAGATTTGGCCCATGATACTGGCACTGGAGGGGGATTTGGCCCATGATTCTGGCACTGGAGGGGGGATTTGGCCCATGATACTGGCACTGGAGGGGGGATTTGGCACATGATACTGGCACTGGAGGGGGATTTGGCACATGATACTGGCACTGGAGGGGGATTTGGCACATGATACTGGCACTGAGGGGGGATTTGGCACATGATACTGGCACTGGAGGGGGATTTGGCACATGATACTGGCACTGGAGGGGGATTTGGCACATGATACTGGCACTGGGTCGGAGGGGATTTGGCACATGATACTGGCACATGGGGGATTGTTTGGCACATAATACTGGCACATGGGAGGGGATTGTTTGGCACATGACCCTACTGGCACATGGGGGTGTTGTTTGGCACATGATAAAGGCACATGGGGGGTTGTCACTGGCACATGATGATGGGGGAGAGACACTTATTATTGGGGGCACTATTGGGGACCACATCGGCACAGTATTTGAGGTAGTGGGATGTTTTGTCCAGAAGATGGGAGGATGATAGAAAAGTAGTAAACTAAGATTTATTTTTTGTTAAACTGCAGAGACGGAAAATGACAGAGAAATGGTGGCCTGGTCTGAAAGGAGAAGATGAGGAAAGAGAACATCTACATCAAAGGAGAAGTCACTGGACGTAAGAGGTATGGGCGCGATATATGGGTGGGGCTGTGTGTGGGTGTGGCTTGAGGGTGGGCGGGGACACAGGGGCCCCATAAGTTCCAATTGCCTGGGGAAGTGCCCCTCCCGAGACCAGGCTCTGGATCCGCCACTGCCTTAGATGCATATACAGCCCTGCTACATCTGTCTTCCTCTCCACTATCAGCACTGTGTTAGAATCACTTCATATATAGCTCTGCTGCATCTGTCTTCCCCGGTCCCCATCAGCACTGTGTTTGAATCACTTCATATATAGCTCTGCTACATCTGTCTTACTCTCCACTACCAGCTCTCTATTGTAATCACTTCATCTGTCTTCCCCAGTCCATAAGTCCTTACCAGCACTGTGTTTCTATCACTTCATATACAGCCCTGCTACATCTGTCCTACTCTCTACTTCCAGCACTCTATTTGAACCACTTCATATTCAGCTCTGCTACATCTTTCTTCCTCTCCACTACCAGCACTTTGTTTGAATCCCTTCATATACAGCTCAGCTACATCTGTCTTCCCCAGTCCCCATCGGCACTGTGTTTCAATCACTTCATATACAGCTTTGCTACATCTGTTTTCCCCAGTCCCCACCAGAACTGTGTTTCAATGACTTCCTATACAGCTTCCATTCATATACAGGATCCATTTCACTGCATATTGTTGTCCCCAGGGTCCATTTTACTGCATATTGTTGTTCCCAGGGTCCATTTTCCTGAATATTAATGTCCTCAGGGTCCATTTTCCTTAATATTGTTGTGCCCAGCCTCCCTCCAATCTATAGAGTTCTCCCCCTTTGATTGTTATAACATATAAAATCGTTGGTGGTTTAGTGGATGAGGGAATTATGTGCTACGGCCACTGGGTCTGTAGGTTACGTCCTCTCTCTGCTGCTTGCTCCTGCGTGCACGTCCTCTCTCTCCCCTGCTCCCTACTACGGCTGCGCTGCATACAGAGCATTTGCGGCTCTGGGAATGATCGGCAACCTGGGTGAAAAGTAAGTGCAGTCTGTGCAAGAGCGGCCCGTAGGTACAGCCGTGGAGTGGTGGCCGTATCTATGGGTTGCCACATGTAAACAATGGGGTAAGAGGGAAGGGAATTTATCAAATTGGCTGTATTTTAAATGATAGAAGCAAATTGCAAAAATTATCTATGGCACTAGTATAAACTTTTCAAATATGATCTAGCAGATGGGAATACCCCTTTAAGACCGCCAAAGATGCGTATACCCATACCATTATACTGTATGTCAGAGTCACTCAGACATTAACTGCTTTTGCTATCATTGCATTAAATAGCTTAAAAGAGGGAGGAAATAAAGAAAAACATGGCGTGCAAAAGAATCTGCAAAGAAGGTGTATTATTATATCTGTTCATAAATGACCCCCCAAGTTTCTTTAGAATTTCCCAGTATCTCGTTCCATCATTTGTGAAAAAATTACTGTAGTACTATCACAAAATTTAAAAACAAAATCTGTGTTAAAACCTAATTAATTCCATAATGAATTTGTAGAGATATGGGCTGTTATGGCACAAACAACATCTTACTGAATTAGATAAGCAAAGGATTTCTATTCCGCCTTATCTGTCAATTCCAAACAAGCAAATGTGATGTAAAAATGTATTTGATGTTTTTAAGAATAGAGACAACCCCGTCACTGCCTATTGGAGACAGAAAGATTTGGACATCACATTCATGTATAAAATGCATTGTATTATATAATCTCTAGGTTTCTGATAGACGAGAAAGGCCTTAATAAAAATAGGTTTGAAAAATCTATATTGGCATATTGAAAAATGGGAAGATGAGAATCAGAATATTAGCAATTTTTAATGCATGTCAGCCAATGAATGGATTGTTTTTCTTTTATCATTGTGGAGTAATTAATAACTTTTTACAAGCTTGTCTACACAGTAATCCAGAGAATCAGGCATATATTAGAAACCATTATTCTGGCTTTCAATGCATTTTCTGACTGTGAGCTATGTTACAGTATTATAAAAAGCTTAGAATTTTTATACTGTAACATAGCCAAAATTAAGAACAATATTCTATTATTTTTTATATATGCTCAACCTTGAGGAAAATGACTGACTGATGCCTCTTTGTCACTTACCACAGGGCATCGCCAAAGGAAAAAATATGATAGAGTTAATAATGTATTTACAATAAACTCCATATTAATGAAGGCCTTGTTTCACATTTTTGTCAAGGTGTATAGGGCATCAGACTCATGTATGAAACCTTTTTCTGATAAATGTAGTGAAAGCAAACAAAATGTCTGACCTTGTTTTTAGTGTATGCCAATATGTATCCTGTTGTTGAGTCTGGCGTATGCTGCACTAGGGGAGAGACTGACGCACCACACTCACAGTGTACCAGTATTAATAGATTTCTCTGCTTGAGTCTGATCTGTGAGGGGATATTAAAGTGACCGTCCGGTTAAAAAAAAAAGCAGCATCAGGCAGTCTGAGAAGCGGTGTAGCCATCTTGGATGGCAGAAGAGGAGCCTGGCAACTGTCAAATCTTCAGCTAAAAAGATGAAAAGTAGGGCACCTTGTAAGAGTTTTGTTCGTTGCCCAGTTAATGTGAATTTTTGTTCTTGGTTGCTTTAAATTAGATGGCAAAATGCAGACATCATTAAATCCTTCAGGACTATCCCAGTCTTGGGAACAGTAAGGGACACTTACTAAAGTGTGTATGCCACTATTGTGACATAAAAAATTCTCAAATGATGGCGCACAATTTTTTTTTAAGCTTTTCACTATTCTCCTAAAGTAGTGCTAAAAGGGACGGGGCTTAGAGGAGGAGCAGGGCTACACACAGCCTTCAAGATTTAGTCTAACTAATGCCAGAAACTGGTGTAAGTTATAGCTGAAGTCTATGAACATAGCCATTTGTAGAATCTGTGGGCAGAAGGTGAAGCGTGGTGAGGGAACAAATAATTGCACCATAGCAGTGCGTCAACATTTGCAGCATCACCATAAAGTGGCCAATGAGAACCGTGGCTCTGATGTGGTGGTCCAGCCTGCCCCAGCAACCGCTGCATCACCCAGTGGCATGCACACGATTTCAGGCAATTTCAGGCACCCGATTCCACCACCTCAGCCGAAGTTAGCTGTCCTTCCCATCATCTGCTGGTCCTGATGCTCCTGCTCTTCTTCCTACTCCTTGTCAGTCATTCTGTCAGCAATCGATCACCGAAGTGGTTTCAAAGAGACAAAAGTATGCGTGCACTCATCCAACGGCGCAGAAGCTGAATGTGCTGCTAGCAAAGTTGCTGGTGCTGCAGTCCCTCCCTTTCCAAGTGGTGGGGGTGGAGAGTCCCAAGTCGTCATTTCTTTGCCAAAAAGGCAGTACCAGCCCTGCACAGATATGTAGAACAGAAGATAGGCCAGTCCTTGAGCCTGTCTGTGTCTGCCAAAATGCACGACAGTGGCGATGTGTATAGCTGTAACTATGGGTAGGAATAAAACATGTCCTTTACGGCACACTGGGTGAATGTGGTTCCTGCACAGCCACACCAGCAACTTTGCCAGGTGATGCCGCTTCCACCTCCACGTTCTAACGCCGTTGGTCCTGCGACAATGTCCGCCTCTGCCTCCTTATTCTCCACCATGTCCTCAGCCTACACTGCAAGGACAATTCACAGTGCCCCTCCAGCCAACCACATGTGCAGAGTCACACAGCGGAGGAACTTCTCCGTGTCCTTCATCAAGAAATTGAATCCTGGCTTTCTCCGCGACAACTCAAAATCAGAACCATGGTGACCTATCGATAACGGGAAGGACATGGTGTCAGTGCTGTGTCAAGGAGGGCTGAGCCATGTGGTCTGCATGGCACACGTGGCCAGGAATCTTTGCATGCACTTCAGCCACTCATACACCGCAAAGCACACCCTCCTTGAGCAGCAGCGGCAGAACGGCATCCCCCAACATAGGCTGATATGCAACATTTTCACCCGTTGGAATTCCACCCTCCATATGTTGGGCCGACTATATGAACAGAGAAAGGCCATAAACGATTTCTTGATGATCCAAGCGGACAGGAGTACCCCCCTGTGTAACTTTAATATCAGCTAGTGGCAGCTCATGCCTGACACCTGCCATTTGCTCAGGCCCTTTGAGCAGGCCACTTTATTTGGAACAGATGCTGGTAATTTTGACTGGTCAGGGTACTGGAGACATGGTGCCTAGATCTCACGGCCACATGAGCCCTGTGGGGACATAGTGTGGGGGCTGAACTGGAGGAGGAGGAGGACATTGAAGCACAAGCAATGTATAGCATATTTTCGAACATTCAACTTTTTTTTTTCCATCAGTAACCCCCCTTTTTGCTTGTGGACCAATAAAAAGGCTGCAATGTCTATGTCTGAGCTTAGCAACATCCCTAGCAACCAATAGGAAAGTTGCCTACCCCTTTTGTATATAAGAACCTCCCCACAGCCATTTTCTACAGTTTATTACAGTTAGTTAGCTTATATATATATATATATATATATATATATATATATATATATATATAATACAGACAGTTAGTGAGAGATAGTCAGTGTAGGCTAGATTGTAATATAGTGTAGCTTAGCTGTGCAGGGTGTTAGTTAATGTGATAGGTTCTGCTGTCCATATATACAGTTAGTTAGCTTATATATATATATACAGACAGTTAGTGAGAGATAGTCAGTGTAGGCTAGATTGTAATATAGTGTAGCTGTGCAGGGTGTTAGTTAATGTGATAGGTTCTGCTGTCCATATATACAGTTAGTTAGCTTATATATATATACAGACAGTTAGTGAGAGATAGTCAGTGTAGGCTAGATTGTAATATAGTGTAGCTGTGCAGGGTGTTAGTTAATGTGATAGGTTCTGCTGTCCATACATACATGCTACATACATAGTGCTGTATGTATGTATGTATGCTGCATACATACATACCAGTGGCGTAACTAGAAATGACTGGGCCCCACAGCAAAGTTTTTCACAACCCCTTCCTTTCATGCCGCCCCCTTTCCAGTAGCTAGTAAAGATCGCTCTCTCAGACCAGGCCCAGCAGCTGTTCCATCCGTTTTCTACACTGTCTATACTGCCACTGTATATCATTTCATTGTGTAATAATGTTGAGGGGCCCTGACAAAATCCTTTAGTACTTCTCCTCCTCTTGGATGGGCCCCTTCTGGGTCAGGGCCCCAAAGCAGCTGCTTCCCCTGCTTCCCCTATAGTTACGCCCCTGATACATACATAGTGCTGTGATGTCACAAGTTCACAACAATACTCAGTGCACCAATCACTAATATGTAGTCAGACCTGCTAAAATGTGAAGTCGCACGTATTGCGCAAAAATATGCGTATAATTAATTGCGCAATCACAAATATATCAGTGCACTCTATCTGCTTATAAAGCTATTGTAATGTTCTGCCATGCCAAACATTTTCTCTAGTCTCAGGAAACTTCTAGCAGCTTGAAAAATGTAGCTATAGTGACCCACACCTGTATTGCGCGCGCATTACGCGCATATTACATTGGCGATTTTCGCAATCAAGGAGATAACCGCAAATTCACAAATATTTGACAAATATTCTATCAAATATTTGTGAAATATCGTGAATTCGAATATTGCCCCTGCCGCTCATCACTAACTGCCACCCGCCAAACTGGATTTGTGGCTGCAACTGGCCGAGTTTGCCCTGGAAAAGCTGTCCTGCCCGGCCAGTAGTGTAGTATCAGAGCGGGTGTTTAGTGCGGCGGGGGCCATAGTTACCCCAAGAAGAACTCGTCTGTCCACCCAAAATGTGGAGAGACTAATCTTTGTCAAGATGAATCAGGTGTGGATCAGCCAGGATTTCCACCCACTAATTCCTGATGCATCAGACTAGATCATCCATGGTGCCACACCAACACTTTGACAAAAGAGACTGGTTCCTTCTGGCTACCTGCCTCAGCTACTATTCAGATGCTGCCACCCGCCTGATGCCACACATCTGATGCCAAGTGCCCCTTCTTTTACCCACCATCTTCAGCTGGCACTGGAATTGCCAACCACCTCCCAACTCTGTCACCGGGTCACTCTGTGGTTTCCTGATGCTGCTGCCACCTTCACACCATGTCACCTCACCACTCTGTGGTCGCCTGATGCTGCTGCCACCTCCATACTGTTATCTTGCCACTCTATGGTCTCTTAATGCTCCTGCCACCTCCTCACTATGTGACCTTGCCACTCTGTGGTCTCCTGATGCTCCTGTCACCTCCACACTATGTTAACTTGCCCTTCTGAGGTCTACTGATGCTGCTGCTACCTCAACACTATGTCAACTTGCCACTCTGTGGCCTCCTGATGCTACACTGCCACTTCCACACTGTCATTGTGCCACCATGTGGCCTCCTCCTGAAGCTGCTGCTGCCACCTCCACACTCTGTCGTTGTGTCACTCTGTGGCTTCCTGATGATGCTGCTTCCACCACCACACTCTTTCATTGTGCCACCCTGTGGTCTCCTCTTCATGCTGATGCTGCCACCACCACACTCCCTCATTGTGCCACTCTGCGGTCTCCTGATGCTGCTGCCACCTCCACACTATGTCACCTTGCCACTCTGTGGCCTCCTGATGCTGCTGCTGCCACCTCCACACTGTCATTGTGCCATCCTGTGGCCTCCTCATGCTGCTGCTGCTGCCACCTCCACACTGTCATTGGGCCACTCTAGGGCCTCCTCCTGATGCTGCTGCCACCTCCAGACTCTGTCATTGGGTCACTCTGTGGTCTCAACATGCTTCTTCCACCTCACCACTATGTCATAGGGCCACTCTGGACTTCTTATGCTCTCCCCACCCTCCCTATGACTCAGACACTATTTTATATTTCGGCCTGGCTGACATCATCATTTATTTGACCCTTCTTTTGATCTGTCAGAAGGAAGGAAAAATTAAACGCACAATGGGTCCTGTCTATGTATCAGCTTTAAGGCCTGCATGACATGGTCCCTATTTTGCATCAGAATTGGCTTATGATTTGGTAGCCAAAAGCAGGAGTGGGTATAAAACACAGAAGAAATGCAAATATTCCAAGACATGTTATCTCTGTTTTGGATGCACTTCTGTTTTTTTTTGGCTTTAGCAACTCTGATGGATTACTGACCAAATACTGACCAAGTGAAGGTGGATGCTCCACAGACAGGATCCGCATTTTTGGGGTTATTGTTCTGACGGTTCAGAGGAAGGGTAAAATATTCTGTGACGTCAACACAAACTTACTGCTGACACCCTCTCCACTCTGTCGGGGGGGGGGGGCTCTACTTGTATAAGTGTTTAATAGAACAGGTTCTGTAGACATCTATGTGGAATCAGCTGCCAACGGTGTAAAAGGTGTGCACTTCTTCTTGATGCTAACACTGAGGCTGAGTTCACACTTGAGTTATTTGGTCAGTTTTGGCCCCGTAATTTCCCAAATAAGCGAAGTGTGCAGTGATTCTAAGAGCAACACCTGTCATCTGCATGTCATACTGACTCACAGTATTGTTTCACTACCACAGCAGACTCCCTATGCGTGTTACTGCAAGGCACAGTGTTCTACACCACTATAAAGGCTCTCTGCAGCCAGGAAATATTTTTAACATGATTAGTCGCAAATAAATTAGGATCTAATCAAATTTTTTTGAAAAATTCGGTGAACCGACAAAATTGAATTTTTTAGAAATTCACTCATCTCTAACCATGACACATCATCCTCAGAGTTACTACCACTCCTATTCCCTCCTACGGCTCCTCAGGTGTTCACTCTATGTGCATTGGAGAAATTAAAATAATAAGAAGCTTTTCATGTTAGAAAATTTTTGCTAAGGTGATCATGGTGGAAGAGGGTCATACTTAAGTTTTGCTATGGGGCTCCATGGTTACTTTTTGCGGTTCTGACCCTAATGTCGCCCAATGTTTTTATTTAGCAATTTTCATTCCAATATAAATTATCCAGTCAATTTATCACAATCATTACAGAGTAGATTATTATTTTTAAAATTGGGCATATTGTAGAAGCATTTGTCAAATTGTGACAAATTGCTCAATTAGAATCTGCAGAAGTAAAAAGGGAGTTTGAATGGGTATCATCAGTCTTCAGAGCTCTATAATCTTTCAGAAATTATTCTTCAGTTTTATTATATGAAGAAATAAAGGAAAGGCCTCGTGAATAACGCTGCATAATTTATACTAACAAAGGCCATGGTTAAGGAGGAAATTAATGGCTTTACTAATGGAAAGCAAGAAAATAGCTCAGAAGCAGTCCAAGAGACAATACAAACAATCTATTTTTGACCAGGCAGAATCACTATAAAAAAAAAGAAAACATTAGGGACACCACACACCAGCTCTTCAGGGTGAGAATTCTGCCAACAGCTCCTTAAATCTCATCTGCTGGATCAGAGATACAGTACATGCAAGATGGGGATAAATTGAAGTTAAAAACAGCCACTTCTGCATTGTGCAATGTATTTAGGCCTTATTTTACATAGAATTAGTAATCAGTTTTGTTATTTGAGTCTTTAAAGTGAACCTGTCACTTTAAACATGGTGTTTGAGCTGCTGGCAGCATGATATAGAGCAGGAAGAGCTGAGCAGACTGATATAGACTGTTTTAGGAAATGATTCAGTAAAACTTGCAATTTACTCATCTATATCCGTTCTCATTCTGGGCTTTGAAGTCAATGAGGCGGTCCTATCAGTGATTGACAGGCTTCCCTCTATGCCTGTGAATACAGATACAGCTGTCAGTCACTGATAGGACCTCCTTCTTGACCTCAAAGCCCAGAATGAGCAGGAATTTAAATGAATAAAATAAAAGTTATACTGAATCTTCTCCCATAAAATTATATATCAATCTGCTCAGCTCATCCTGCTCTATAACATGCTGCTTGTAGCGTACATTGCATTTTTGTGGCGATAGGTTCCTTTTAACTTTGCCCTGATCTATTGCGATAGTGTTATAATACTAAAAATGTAGTAACGTACTATCCAATCTACACACACATATTGTAGGCAATCATAAAATATGCATCTAAATAAGGCACAGTTCACATCTGCACATCTGTCATTTTTTATTTTTTGTTCTATTATAGAAGCAGAAAAACAAAAATGATGGAGAGCTGGATCATTCACATGATGGAGCCTATTGACATAATGGGGCCATCAAGTTCTGTCATGGTGTCCGTCATTTACTGGAAAAAATAATCTATTTATATTTTAATAATAATATTTTTTTATCCCATGATACAGCCAATGCGATAAAATACCTCATCCTAAAAGTGACCATAGCCTTGCCCCCAATATGGCATTGCAATTTAAAACCATATTGGGGGCAAAAAGAGTCAATCAGCAGAGGCTGAATGACAGATATTTATGCTTTGATTGTGTATGTTGTAGGACCTTTCTGAAATACACTATAGTGGAACATGTACTGAACTGCTATCTACCTGTACCACAGTACCACGGTTAATATACCACTCTTTGTCTGTACTACATAGACTGTACTGCTATCTACTTGTGCTACATCAACTGCTGCCTTGAAAAACAGGTGTGTGAGGCGGGGGGGGGGGGGGCACCATTATAGTCTGCTCTCAATGACCTGTATGGACTTACATTATCACTGTTTTGTTCTTGAATCTTAATTTTTTCTTCACTTGTGTAAATACTTTTCAATCAGGGACAATTGACTAGAAATTCACCATCCAATCCATGGTTATCCTAGGTTGATATTTTCCAGGCTTCGGGGGTCATGTACTAGAAATCCATTGAGTTATGGTCATTATGGTAATTTTTTCCTGCTTCCAACACATTAACTTGAAGAACTGACTGTTCACTTGCTGCCTAATAATATACAGGTTCACACCCCTTGACAGATGCCATGAGATAATGTTGTTCACGTCACATGTCAGTAGTTTTAACAGTAAGGATGGTCAGTGTATGCTTTTCGAATGCATACCAAGACCATAGGTATAGGGTTAATATTGGTATCTTTTTTGTGCAATAGGTATTATACATAAAGCGTATTTTAGGAGCAATATAGTAAAATAAACAGCTATGATTGCTTCTTACAATACAGGTTATATATGCAGAAATCTTGGATCCAGACATTTCTGACATCTGGCAGCTAGCTCTAGTTCTACAGGTTTAGATATAATAGAAAATGTCTGAGAACATAAGAGCAATGTTTTTTTTTGTGCATAATATTAGCACCTCCTGATAAAGTGTCTCTTTCCCTATGCTTGTAGCACTTGTCGTTTCGGTATATCATCTATATAAAACATGACATTTTAGTCTGTCTTTTTTAATATTCTACAACTTATTAACGTTTATGTATATTTTATGATCTGCATTTACCTAGACATTTTAATAAAAATCAATCTAAAAATGCTAATAAAATTCACAGTAGCTTAAAGTTAATTGCTGGCTGAGGATACATCAAAAGAATTATAACAGTGGTTGCAGGAAGAACTACTTTTCCTGACCTGCATTTGACTTTTCTTCTAGATTAAAAACTTACTACATGTTATGAGACACAAATTTGAAATATATGTATCTGAGAAACCTGTAGATGTAGCAGAGCGGAGTTTTAGCACATGGAACAATTTAATGCATATTAAGAGAAATTGTATCTGTCCTTTATATTTTTTCCCCCTTTAAGATCTAGTCCAGATTTTTTCTTCCAAAACTGTATCTGGAAACCTGACCGCATGGCCATACCCAATGGAAGCTTCAACAAGGTTAAGAATGGTAGACTAGTGTGAAAATATTATTTATTATGCAGGTTTGTAAACAAAAAGCTATTTCATTTTACATCCGCTATAAGCTATTTAGACAGCTCTCTAATATAATAAAAATACTCTAACATATGCACATACTTGTAGTATGGTGCAATGCAGTAGGACTGAACTGAATCCTATCCTGGAAAGGCTTTCCTCATCTCTCATGAAGGGATCAATATCTTAAGGGTATTTTCATATGTTCTTATTTTCCTGCCTTTCAATGTTTTCATGCCTCCATTTAAATGGCTGCAGATTTTTTTCTACTGCAGATTTTTTTCTATGCGACTTTCAAAACCACATCAAGAAGGGACACAGTCTACATCAGCCCCACAAACTTGAACAGAGTGATGGTCCAATATGTGCACAACTGCTCCATTCAGAGAGCTCCAACATTATATTGGAGACCTGTATAACTTTTACACAGTAACAAAATGAAACCAACTTGATATAACCAGAAAACTGTACTCCTTTAAGACTTGAAAATACTAGGCCACAAAGCAACTTTCCCCTAGGACAGGCTTTGTTCTTAGTTATATGCTGCATTTCATAGACCAAATACAATAGTTAGGTTTTCCCATCAATTTTTTATAAAGCATATATGAAGAATGACCATTTGAACCTCTTCACCTACATTATCTCTCTAAAGAACAGTTGAGTATGACTGGGTATTTAATCACTCCGCAGCGGTATTACTGCCTCCTTTGTAAGTGGGTTATTAAAATAAAGAGAAAAAAGCTGCTAAAAGCATTTTTTATTCTACAGGGAGCTCCAATAGCTTAATACAAGTGGCACAAGTTACTGTGAGTACTAAACATTGTTGCCAAAGTAATTGTTTGTTTGACTGTATGTTTCTGCTTGCTTTTTGATATATCACAAGAACGCTCTGCTATAAAACCACTTAACTCTAACTACAGTAAAAACTATATAAAATTATCTGCCATAGTTTCTCTGTTTAGTGTTCAATCACTGGTAATAGAAGTTTCTAGTAAAATATATATTTT
This sequence comes from Bufotes viridis, assembly GCA_033119425.1. Taxonomy (NCBI): domain Eukaryota; kingdom Metazoa; phylum Chordata; class Amphibia; order Anura; family Bufonidae; genus Bufotes; species Bufotes viridis. The sequence continues at coordinate 191,013,964 of CM065589.1, forward strand.
CAAAAGTATTAAAAAAAATTGTGTTTGATAATGTATTGCTTTGAGGCTGATGGAAGAATGGTATTGTAATAAGTGATATTCCGGTAGTGGCATCGTAAAGGAGTACACCAGTTATATCAAGTTATCCTCTAGGGAGAACTAGTAGAACAGTGGGGGACTCGGCTATCTCTGGCAGTCCCATGGATATGAATGGATGGGCAGTGCGTATGCCCGATCTGCTGCTCCATTCATTTCAACGTGTCCATATGGTATGGGGGTTCCTGTTCTCATCATTAGTGGGAGTCCCAGCAGTCAAGCCCCACCGATCTAACCGTTATCCCCTACTCTGTTGATAGGGGATAACTTGATATACAGTAACAGGAATGCTCCTTCATCTTGTCACCAGTTGCCAATAGTAGGTCCATGGGTACAAAATATGCATGGAGTTTGTATGTTCTGTTTGATTTTACATGAGTTATTCCCATCCATTAAAATATCGGTAAAGAAAACTGGCCTTACAATTTGCATAAATATTTGGGCTAGAAACCGGATTGGCACCAATTCTGGGAACAAATTCTCTGTAAATTCCCTGGAGAGTATGTTGGAGCTCGAAAAAATATTGAGTAATTACATACAAACATAATTCACATTTGCATGATCCAATTCCATAAGTGCTGCCTTTGTAGTATTGTGCATGAGTTCCAATGAGACTGTTGAAATCCTCTACTATACAGATGTAGCCAATGTTATCTTGAGTAGCTTATTAAAACAGCAAAATCATGTTAAGTGACCTTGCTGGCGCACCTGGAGTAGAGGTAATGCTGACTACATCTGTAGGCATGGTGCACCAATGAAAGAAAGATGTACAGTAACTTCTAGCTATAGTAATATGTAGAAATTCGCTAGTTTGCCAAATTTTTCGGGTAAAATTAGGTTCGATCCGAATATATTCGTGGCGAATTATGTAAAAAAAACGGCTATTTCCTGGCTGCTGAGAGCCTTTATAGTGGTGCAGAACTAAGCCTTGCAGTAACATGCATAGGGAGTCTGCTGTGGTAATGAAATAATACTGTGAGTCTGTATGACATGCAGATGACAGGTGTCACTCTCATAATCACTGCATACTTCACTTATTTGGGCGGTCATGGAGCCAAAACTGACCAAATAACTTAAGTATCAGCTCAGCCTTACAGGTAGATGTTAGGGTCAAGAAGTAGCACACTCCTTTTACACACACGTCATCTGATTCCACATAGATGTCTACAGAACCTGTTCTATTAAACACTTATACAAGTAGAGCCCCCCTAACTCCCCCCACCGATTTTCCCCATTCTCTAATCCATCAGAACATTTACCCAGAAAAAACTGATCCTGTCTGTGGAGCATACGCCTTCACTCGGTCAGCATTTGCTCAATAATCCATCAGTATTGCTAAAGGCAAAAAAAAACAGGAGTGGATCTAAAACAGAGATGACACGTGAATGGAATATTTGCATGTGTTTTGTGTTTTCTACTCACTCCTGCTTTTGGCTACCAAATCATAATCCAATTCTAATGGGATCATACAGGCTTTAAAGCTGCTACACAGCTCTCTTTTTTCCTCCCTTCTGACAGATCAGAAGAAGGGTCAAATAAATGATGATGTCAGCCAGGCCGAAAGCCCAAATAGTGGACCAGTCTGTAGGTGGCAGCAGCATGAGGAGACCCACAGAGCGGCACAATGACAGAGACTTGAGGTGGCGGCAGCAGCATCAGGAGGAGGCCATAGAGTGGCACAATGACACAGTCTGGAGGTGGCAGCAGCATGATTTAGGCCACAGAGCAGCACAATAACAGAGTCTGGAGGTGGAAGCAGCATGAGGAGACCACAAAGCAGCACAATGACATAGTCTGGAGGTTGCTGCAACATGAGTAGGCCACAGAGCGGCACAATGACAGAGTGTGGAGGTGGCGGCAGCAGCTGCTTCAGGAGCAGGCCACAGAGTGACACAATGACAGAGTCTGGAGGCGGCAGCAGCATGAGGAGACCACAGAGTGCACAATGACAGAGTCTGGAGGTGGCGGCAGCAGCAGCATCAGGAGGAGGCCACAGAGCGGCACAATGACAGAGTCTGGAGGTGGCGGCAGCATCAGAAGGCCACAGAGTGGCAAGGTGACAATACCAGTACCCACTGGAGATGATGGGTGAAAGAAGGAGCACGTGGCATCAGATGTGTGGCATCAGGCGGGTAACAGCATCAAAATAGTAGCTGAGACAGGTAGCCAGAAGAAATAGGTCTCTTTTGTCAAATTGTTGGTGTGTAACCATTGTATATCCACCAAAATAATTCTAAAATGATTTTACCACATATAAGTGCAGCGCTTAATGTTGAATACAAGTTTTTTTTCCACTGAAATAATTCAAAAAAGATTTTACCGCATATAAGTGCAGCGCTTAATGCTAAATACAAGATTTTTCTCCACCGAAATAATTCAAAAAAGATTTCACCGCCTGTAAGTGCAGCGATTAATGCTGAATACAAGATTTTTTTCCACCAAAATAATTCAAAAAAGATTTTACCGCATATAACAGCATCGCCGAATACAAACTCCTGGGAAGGTCATGGAGCATCTTCGTCATCCGGCATCTATTCGCAATGCTGACGGATTATTTTGAAAGTGTGTAGAAGCCACGCAGGGGCCCCAATGCAATTATTTTTCCACCAAAATAAGTCACAAAAGATTTTACCACATATAACTGCAACGCTGAATACAATTTTTTTCCATAAAAAAAAGTCACAAAATATTTTACCAAATATAACTGCAGCGCTGAACCCCGAATATCTTTTTCTTTTTCTACTGATATACGCCACTAAAGGCTTTCCCACATATAACTGGAACAGTGAACACTGAGTATATTTTTCTTTTTCCACGTATATACGCCACTAAAGGCTTTTCAACAGAGGGTTATAGGCTGTCAGTTTCAAAAACAACAGCGCTTGAGGCAGAGAGATCTGAAGTGAACTGGACATAGCAGAGGAAGTAGGTCCGTGCTGGAAGAGCGAGACGCGGTCCTCGTGCGGTTTCTGTGCTGCAGAAAAGTCCCCGTAGTGTCCAGTAAGCAATACCGCAGACAGATGCGGGCTGGTGTGAATTAGTTCGCATTTTGTGCAAGGTTAGTGCATAGTGTATTCATCTGTATTGGTGCGCCGCTCTTATGGACGTCGTCACGTAAGCGCGCAGTGTGTGAAACGTAAATAAAAAGTTTCACCACAACATAATTTTCCATTTATAACTGCAGAGGCTGAACGCTGAATATATCTTGATTTTTCTACAAAAATAAACCACTAAAGGCTTTACCACATATAACTGCAACAGTGAATGCTGAATATATTTTTATTTTTCTACTGATATACGTCAATAAAGTTTTTCCAAAATATAAGTGCAGAAGCGAATAGCCAATGTATATTTTTTTTTCTACTATACTTCTTTTTCTACTGATATACTGTACGTCACTAAAGGTTTTTAAGATATAAGTGCAGCAGCAAATTGCGATTGTATATTTCTTTTTCTACAGATATACGTCAATAAAGGTTTTTCAAGATATAAGTGCAGCAGCTCTACAGTTTCACCAGAAATAACTGCAGAAGTGACCTAAGAATATATTTTTCTTGATGGACTAAAATTGGCCACTATACGTTTTCAACAGAATTAACTGCAGAAGTGAACTGAGAATATAATTTTCTTGTAGTACTGAAATACGCCCCTATACGGTTTCACCAGAAATAACTGCAACACTGCAGTGCATATATATTTTTCTTTTTTCACTGAAATATGCCCCTATACGCTTTTACCAGAAATAATGGCAACACTGCAGTGCATATATATTTTTCTTGTTGCACTGAAATATGCCCCTATACGCTTTCAACAGAAATAATGGCAACAGTGCAGTGCATATATATTTTTCTTGCTGTACTGATATATGCCCCTATACGCTTTCAACAGAAATAACTGCAGAAGTGAACTGAGAATATATTTCTCTTGTAGTACTGAATAAGATACTAAGATATAAGCCACTAAAGGCTTTTCAACAGAACACTTGCAGCCCCATAACAAAAATCGAATGACAGAGCTGTCTAATGACTATTTGCATCCGCAAATAATCTTTCCCTGCACTTGTAAATCACTTTCCTATCAATGTCCCTAGCGCCTTCTGATGTCTCTCCCTGAACTGTAAAATGATTCCTCTTTATCCTTTGCCTGCACTTATAAATCGTTTTTTCTGTCTTTTTTTTCCACTATCGTTTTTCCACTTGCTGTTCCTAGTGCCTTCACACATCTCTCTCTACACTCTGAATGCTGGAAAATTTCTGACTGTAAGATGGTCGCCGTATTTATAGGGCTGTGACATCACAGGGCTCGCTGGATGCTGATTGGCTGCATGCAGGGATGTCAATCTGGATGATCCAGCCTTCCCAGTGTTTCTTTCCACATGTGCTCAGTCCTCACAAGTGTAGGAAAATTGCGATTTGTTACCACAAAGCGCTAGGAAATTCGTATTCGTTGTGTATGGAATTTTTCCTGAAATTCTAAACGAATTTCACTTTGTCAGTTTCGATTCGCTCATCTCTTGTAATAAGGTTTAGTTAAAGAGTAAATTACATCCTCCAACAACTCCAGCTGTCTTTACTTTGTTCCCTTGTTCCCAAGCAATCAGTGCCATTCCTTGTGGTACCTGGATATACCTTGGTATTATGTAAATCAAATGAGCTGACCTGGACAGCATCAGAGTGCTTGTTTACAGTGACACTCCCCCCAACAGTCCATTAACAATAGTTTATCAGGTGGCCAAACTAACAGCACCAATTGTTGGGGAACTGGGGAACTTGGGGAGCTGTGGGTGAGCTAGGGGGTATAAAGCCTGTGGTAGGTTAGAAAAACAAACCCTGTTGAAATCTGTAAACCAGCAGCTACATCCAAGTAAAGGCAGCTCCAGCTGGACAACATGACAGGTCCTCTCTAACCCCTTCAGGACCAAGTCAGTTTTCCCCTTTGGACCAAGCCAAATTTTGCAAATGTGACATATCACTTCATGAAGTAATAACTTTGGAATGTTTTTACTTATCTAACCAATTCTGAGAATGTTTTCTCATGAAACATACAGTTGTGTTCAAAATTATTCAACCCCCACTGAAATTGAGTGTTTTGGCCAGTTTGACATTGATTTTGATCATTGCAGTCATCTTGTTTACAATTAAATCAAAGAGGCACTTGTAAGTCAGACAAATATAACATAACATTTATAATGAAATAACCACAAATGTCTTCTCTGTGCTCACATCATTATCAGTTTTATTCAACCCCCAAGTGACATTCAATCTTAGTACTTAGTACAACATCCTTTTCCAGTTATAACAGCTTTTAAACGTGAAGCATAGCTTGACACAAGTGCCTTGCAGCGATCTACGGGTATCTTCGCCCATTCTTCATGGGCAAAAGCCTCCAGTTCAGTCACATCCTTAGGCTTGCGCGCTGCAACTGCTTTCTTTAAGTTCCACCAGAGGTTCTCAATCAGATTTAAGTCTGGTGACTGCGATGGCCACTTCAAAATGTTCCAGCCTTTAATCTGCAACCATGCTCTAGTGGATTTGGAGGTATGCTTGGGATCATTGTCCAACGTCTCCCAAGCCTCAGGGTTGTGACAGACTGCATCACATTTTCATCCAATATCTCCTGGTACTGAAGAGAATTCATGGTACCTTTCACACGCTGAAGCTTCCCTGTACCTGTAGAAGCAAAACAGCCCCAAAGCATGATTGACCCCCCCGCCATGCTTCACAGTAGGCAAGGTGTTCTTTTCTTCATAGGCCTTGTTCTTCCTCCTCCAAACATAGCGTTGATCCATGGGCCCAAACAGTTCTAATTTTGTTTCATCAGTCCACAGAACACTATCCCAAAACTTTTGTGGTTTGTCCACATGACTTTTGGCATACTGCAGTCGACTCTTCTTATTCTTTGGAGACAGCAAGGGGGTGCGCCTGGGAGTTCTGGCATGGAGGCCTTCATTACTCAGTGTGCGCCTTATTGTCTGAGCTGAAACTTCAGTACCCGCATCTAACAAATCTTTTTTCAGTTCCTCAGCAGTCACACGGGGACTTTTCTCCACTTTGCGCTTCAGGTAGCGCACAGCAGTGGTAGTCAGCATCTTCTTTCTGCCACGACCAGGTAGCGTTTCAACAGTGCCCTTTGCCTTGAATTTGCGAATGATGCTTCCTATGGTGTCTCTTGGTATGTTTAACATCTTTGCAATCTTCTTATAGCCATTGCCCTTCCTGTGAAGAGAAATCACCTCTTCTCTTGTCTTCCTGGACCAATCTCTTGACTTCACCATGATTGTAAACACACTAGTAAATGTCTAGAAGGAGCTGAGCATCACAGTCATTTTAAATCTGCCTAATTGGTACTTATTATGCTTGATTGCTGCTCCTTGACATCCACAGGTGTTTTCAATACCTGATCGAAAACACTTGAATGAACCTCTGTTCTTAAGAGTGGTAAACTTTAAGGGGTTGAATAATTGTGTCAATGAAGAAATCACAAAAAAAAAAACATTTAATACTGTATTACAAAAACAATTGATGTCATTTTAGTTGCATTTGGTTCTTTAAAAAGTCCTTGTAAGTTTTCATTCTGAACACAATTACAAAGGTACACTAAATTCCCTAAAACCCTTTACAGCATTGGGGGTTGAATAATTTTGATCACAACTGTATTTCATGTTAGTGGTAAATTTCACTTGATATGTTTTACCTTTATTTATAAAAAAAATCCCAAATTTACAGAAAATTTTGAAAATTCCCAATCACATGTACATGTACGTTATCAGGCGCGTGTTTAAAGATTGCGCCCACTCCTGCCCACTGTGGGCGCCATAGCCGCGGGTGGCCGCCTGCCTATAATACCAGAAACCCGCGGCTAATGTCCCCAACTGGCAGTAATGCAGATCGCGGACATTTAACCCCTCAGATGCCATTGTCAATCCTGACCACGGCATCTGAGCGTGCTGAAAAACGAAAGCTTTCGCTTTCGGTTGTGCTCCGGCTCCCCTGTGTGGCGATCGGTGGAGCCAGAGCGTGTATGCAGCAGCCCCTGTCTTTGTGAATGACAGGAGGCTGCTGCTTAGTATTTCCTATGGAGCCTTTGCCTGTAATAGGGCATAGGAAAGTAGTGAAATCATCATAGATTCCAATGCAAGTGAATAGGAATCTATGATAATAGCAATCAGATGATTGATTGTTATATAAGTTTAAAAAAAAAAAAAAAAACATACAAATTCAAATCACCCCCCTTTTCCCAAAATAAAAATAAAAGAATTTAAAAAATACACATCATGGGTGTCGCAATGTGTGAAAATGCCCATATTATAAAAATATTTAAATATATTCCCCATACGGCAAATAGCAAAACAGAAAAAGTTTCCAAATGGTCAATTCACCGTTTTTGGTCGCTTCATTTTCTACAACATTTTTTATAAAAAGTGATAAAAAAGTCATACACACCAATCAATTAAAAGTTCAGATCGCCCGACAAATAATGAGACCCCATACAGCTCCGTACACAACTACAAAAAAGTTATAGGGGTCAAAATATGGGAACAAAAAATAAAACTGATTTTTTTGATTCACTGTCAAAACGCAAGAAAAACTATACATATAAGGTATCGACGGATTTGCACTGACCTGTAGAATAAAAGTTTTAAGTGTCAGTTTTATCGCACATCGAAAAACTAAAACTGTGATGGAATAGCTTCTTTTTTTTTTGCAATTTCACCCCATTTGGAATTTTTATCCCACTTCCCACTACATCATATGCAATATTAAATGGTGGCGTTGGAAAGTACAACTTGTACTGCAAAAAATAAGCCCTCAAATAGCTATGTGAGTAGACAAAAAAAAAGTTATGGTTCTGAGAAGGCAAGGAGCACAAAACGAAAACGCAAAAAAAAAACCTCCGGGCTTGAAAGGGTTAAGACAGATAGCGATACCTCATAAAACATCTATTGATCAACATTTACCATATGCCTACTTTATGGTGGCATTATTAAATGTATTTTTTTTTAGTTTGTTAGAAGGCTTAGAATTTTAGAAGTAATTTTTCATTTTCACAAGGGATAACAGGAGGAATTGCAACCAACAATTTGTTATGCATTTTCTCCTGAAAATGACAACACTCCATATGTGGTCATAAACTGCTGTATGGGTACACTGTAGGGCTCAGAAGGGAAGGAGCACCATATGGCTTTTGATGGGCAGAACAGTGCCTTGAAAAAGTATTCATACCTTTTTAACTTTACAACATTTTTTCATGTTACACTCACAAACTTAAATGTATTTTATTGGAATTTTATTAGACCAACACAATGTAGCAAGTACTGTATGTGTGAAGTGAAAAGAAAATTATATATGGTTTTCAAAATGTTTAATAAATAAAGATCTAGAAAGTGTGGCGTGCATTTGTATTCTAAGTTTAGGTTGGCTAACTGTAGATATGGTAAATGTGAACAAGGCTCCGGGTCCAGATGGATTACACCCAAGAGTGCTTAAAGAGCTCAATTCAGTCATTGCTGTGCCCCTGTTTATAAATTTTAAAGATTATCTAGGTACTGGTACAGTGCCAAGTGATTGGCGCAAGGCAAATGTGGTACCCATATTCATAAAAGGATCTAAGTCCTCCACAGGTAATTATAGACCTATAGGCTTGGAAAACATAGTCTGTAATTGGATTGAAAACTGGCTGAAGGACCGTGTAGAGAGTGTTGTGGTCAATGATTCCTATTCAGAATAGTCCCGGTTTATAAGTGGTGTACCCCAAGCTTTAGTGCTGGGTCCTCTATTATTTAATTTATTTATTAATGATATCGAGGATAGGATTAATAGCACCATTTCTATTTTTGCAGATGACACTAAGCTAAGTTGTACTGTACAGTCTATGGAAGATGTTCATAAACTACAAGCTGACTTGAACACTCTGAGTGATTGGGCATCAACTTGGCAAATGATGTTCAATGTGGATAAATCTAAATTTATGCATCTTAGTAGTAATAATCTCTGTGCTTCAAATGTCCTAGGGGATGCAAAACTGGGAGAGTCACTTGTAGAGAAGGATTTGGGTTTCCTTGTAGATCATAGAGTGAATAACAGCATTCGATGTCAATAGGCTGCTTCTAAGGCCCCCAGGATATTGTCATGCATTAAATGAGGCATGGACTCGTGGGGCAGGGATGTAATAGTACCACTTCACTATGCGTTGGTGAGGCCTCATCTGGAATATGCAGTTCAGTTCTGGGCACCAGTCCATAGAAAGGACGCACTGCAGCTGGAAAAAGTACAGAGGAGAGTGACTAAACTGATAAGGGGCATGGAGGGTCTTAATTATGAAGAAAGATTTAAAGAATTGAATTTATTTCGTCTTGAGAAGAGACGTCTAAGGGGGGACATGATTAACCTATACAAATATATAAATGGGACATACAAAAAATACAGAAAAAAACAGTTCCATGTAAAATGTACTTAAAAGACATGGGGGCACAGCCTCCGACTGGAGAAGAAAAAGTTCAGTCTCCAGAAGCGTCAAAATTTCTTTACTGTAAGAACTGTGAATCTGTGGAATAGACTTCCTCAGGACGTGGTCACAACAGGAGCAGTGGACAGTTTGAAAAAGGGTTTAGATGAATTCTTAAAAGTAAACAACATTAATGCTTATGAAAATGTCTTACTTCCTTCTGGGAATCGTGTCCCCACCTATCCCTTGGTTGAACTTGATGGACTTATGTCTTTTTACTATTATCTATGTAACAAAAAAATTTTTACTATTATCTATGTAACTAAATATTTTTATAGCGATGGCCATCACAGATGCGTCGATAACTAATATGTCTATTTTTTAATTATTTTTTTTCCAATTCTAAATGGCTTGATAAGGGGCCTCCTAGGACTCCACAGCTGCCATCACCCCTCCCCCCAATTGCATTACTGTGAGCTAATAGGGTAAGAGAGGGAGCCTTCTCTTTCTGCTAACTCGTGGATACACAAAATACAGGCACCTTCCACTTGCAACCCACATTTGTCTCACTCTGATCACAAAAAATGCAGATTGGACACGGATACAAAATACTATTGTGTGCATGAGGCCTAAATGAGAAATGAGAGACCTCAATACCGTCAGAACTAAAAAAAAAAGGGTAAAGGGAACATGTGTGCTGTGGTGTTACACTACAAAATGTTTGACTTTCTGGAGATAAAAGGTTTGTTGGCTTTTTTATATTGATGACCTAGACTCAAGATAGGTCATCAATATCAGAATGGTGGGGGGCTGAATCTGGGCACCCCCGACGATCATCTGTTTGAAGAAAATGCAGAGCTCATATAAGTGTGGCCTTCTATTGACCGTTTACCTGCTCACCTTCGCAATTGCAGCGGTGAGCAAGTGTAATAACATCTTAGCCATCCCTATTCACTTCAATAGGATGCATCCTATTCTCTTGAATATGCAGTTGTGTGCATTAGACTCAAGGCACAACAGTAATCAAAAAAATGCTTTCAAAATTAACATAGCTTTTAAACTTGTGTCTAGAAAATGAACAATTCTGCATTCCACAAGCGCCTATCATGATGCCACAGCAAGGCATTTACTGTGCTCTGATCTAAGTGGACAATACATTGTGCCCAGTGGGAGACTTGATGTTGGCTGTATCTAGAACCGCTTTGGAACATAGACCTATGATGCTACATGTTTTTTCTATTTAAATGCTTTCACTAAAAGGTGTTAAATGCTTATACTACAAAACAAAATCTGAAACTGTGACACTACAGTTGGAAAATGGTGCAATAAAATATGGATCATTTTAGCATAGTGAGAACATCACTTGGCACCTGAGCGCCCGTCTACTTTATCGATGCAGTTCTAAGACTAAAACTACTGTAAGCAATGGCAATCTCCTGTTTGCCAAATATATAAAAATTGCCTTTATGTTTTCAATTTTTATCTCGCCAGCATGTCACGCTGTGATTTGCTCTAGATGTTCTCAAGTTGTATTTTGTGAAGTGTCTTGTTCCTTTAGTACCAATTTCTGTTTGCATACACAAGAATTAGTGCCCACAAGGTGACCAGCCCCAACTGTTACAAGGTAATAGGTGCTTTTAACCACTGAATTTTGCTGTTTACTTTGACTGCCTCATGAACCTCTTTGGAGTGATTCAAAACATATAATGTATTAGTTCTTTTAGTATTTCTCCTGTTATAGGACTGTTTTATGAGTCCACTCTCTGCAATGTGATAAAATGGCCATTTGATACATTATTGTATTGTGTTCTTTTGTTTTGTGGGTTCCTCGATGCATTATGTCAGCAGACTGCAGCAGATTTTATAGTATCTATTTTACAGTAGATGCTTAAAGAAAATCTGCCTGTTATGATAAAAGGCTCTCCACGTGAAACCAGCCCATTTTCATGCAGTTAGATTAAGAAGAGATGCGGCATCATGTTCAAGTGTTTCTATTTCCAGTTGCGTTCTTCTCCTAAGAGACAGGTGCAAACATCTGCCTAACACAGATGTGATGTGTGTAGCAATATGAGATTCCTGGCTGAATACATACATTAGCCTTCAGTTACAGATTGCAAGGTTTGCAAATGTAATTGATGAAAAAATATAACAGTGGGTTAATTACTGCAGTGGCTTCTTATCCAGGGAACTAGGTAGAGATAAAGCCAGGTTGCTTTAGGCTTTATGAAATGTAACAATTAGCAAGGGAACACTTAGTGGGTGAATGCCATCGTCAGCAATGCATTATGAGCAATGCATATTTGATTAACTTGATGCAGAAGAGATGAAAAACTAAATATACAATAATAGGGGGAGATTAATCAAAACTAGTGTTAAGAAAAACTGACTAAGTTGCCCATAGAACCAAACAAATTCTGCCGTTCATTTATCAGCGCTCCCTTGGAAAAATATAAGAATCAATTCCTTAGCGTCAGTTTTGATACATCTCCCCCACTGTGTCCATATACTGTGTTTAGTGTTGTAGCTCATGGCTGTAACTACAAGATTATCAGAGATAAAAGAAGGGGTTTTGGCATCCCTAGGGATAGCCATGCCCGTTGCACCACTAAGCTGTATCCCATCGGCCTGCTAACCCCCACTCTCGGTTTAGGAGAGCAGCCTTGACAATTCTTCTACTGCTATAAAGCTGGCAAGGGCCCATTTGGACCCTGTACAGCTGAACTGACTACACAGGTGGTATGTCCATCCCTTTAGTCATTTTTTTTCAGCCAACTGCCTGTGGCCCTTGATCTCTGGGGCCCCAAGCATTTGCTTAGTTTGCATGGTGGTGTATAGGAGCTGTAATGAGGACAAGCATGTAAGGGCCCTATTAGAGATGAGAGAACCTTTTTAGATTAGGTTCATTTCCGGTTCTGATATGGGTGTGGCTTACAGTCTTGCTTTATTCACATTGCATTAGTTGTCCTGCTATGCGGTTGTGTGGAAGCTTGGCTGTGAGCAGTATTCCATCATCTTTAGACCGTGTTCACACCATAGTAAGCGCAGTGGTAGGACCCCATGCCATTCTGAGCGACCGTGAGGTGGTGCATGAGGGGCTCCGATGTGTTCCTGAGAGGAATATATTGGCAAAAGTCTCAGCTTTTAATATCTGCTTGTTTGACTAGCTAGTATAGTCAGTGGCATATCCGTTTGGTGGAGTTTTATTTATTTTTTCTGTGATTTAGTCATTTCCGGTTCTCCAAAGTTTTTGAAACATTTGGTGCAGACACAAATTGGGAAAGAAAGACAGAAAGAAAGAACGAACTGACTAGTATGTGGAGTACATATGTGCATTATTGTAGGCCAAGCAATAGGTGTCTGGGAAAGATATTCAGATTATCTATGTTAGACATAATCATTTGCATAAATTTTTCAACGAAACCGAGAGCAGCATTGCCTAGCCTACAATATCATCATGTATATTAACTATTCTTCATACTAGAAATAGTACCCCCCCCCCCAGAGGTCCCCCAAGGCCTTACAACTAGAAAAGCTGTTTCTAGCTGCATTGCTCTGATAAAGAGCTAGTTGCAGACATGAGGCTGACTTAGCTATTTTGAACTGGTAGAATCAATTTACTCATCCTTAGGTCTTATCTCCATTCAAAGGTGAGGTGCAGTTAGTGATGAGCACAGCAATGAGAACCGGATATTGGAAGCTTAATGCAGATTTTCAAGAGGAAGGGGAAGCAGGAAAATAATGTGGGATGAAACAATCATTCGTTTTTCACGTTCTATAGTGATTTATTTAGGCGTCCAGTGGTTACTTGTTATGACTCAGGCATGGCTTTTGGAAGTAGTGGCTACAGCAAGTCTCCTTGGCCACAGAAGACAGCATCAATAGGATAAAAGGGGAAGAGTAGCGATAAAAAAAAATATAGACAGCGTGATCTTACTACCCAAATGAATGCCTCCCTTTTATAGTGCATATAGATCATACACAATGACAAGCCAATGCACTCAACAACATGTGACTGTCAGGTAACCTGATATAGGATTTGCAACAGTGTCCCACTCAGTCAAGTAATACCTCTCACTATGCTGTATACTTAGACAAAATTATATCAAACACATTAAGTTGAAAGGAAGTTATCTGTCATTTTCTTGGTAATAGTCACTGCACACCATGATGGAAGAAGTTTAAAGTGGTTCTTATATCCATTATTGTACAGACCCTTAACATAAAAAAGCAGACTGCCCTGCCTGCAGTCCTGCCACTGGTCTGTATAAGGCTGCTTCTGGTCATATTGGTTTTAAAGGTACCTCACAGCTGTCAGGTAATGTTCAAGCCATTGTGACCACTGAGGCCTGTTATTGGCTGCTGTGATCATGGGACCCAGACACTTTATGGTCCTGTGGGCAGGTTAGTCTGTTTTCTTATGTTTAGAGCACATGATGATTGGGGTTGTAGACTCCTTTAAATATTGTCCTTAACTAACGCAGTTGGGCCTTCTTTGTTCCCAAGGGCTTACATATTACAGAGACCATGCCTCGGCAATGAGAGTTGGCTCAACCCTGGCTAAGAGTGAGGAAAAGGATCAGGTAGACATAGAAGAACAAAAAATTTTTTTACTGAGTGCAAAGGATAAATTACAGTACATCCAGCTGTAGTCTGTACAAAGTGCAATGTTTCTGTTCCCAGATGATGACATATGGTGGCAGTCAATATGGCAGACAATGGCACTGTAGAGTAGTCCTAATTTCTCTTTGCTAACAGCAATAAGATGGCACTTGTGGCTATAGGTGTACACTTGTAATATGCAGGCTTTTGCATGTGTTTTGAACTGTGGTGATGGGTGTCTTAAGTTGTCTTAAGTTGTTACCCACCTTGTAGCAGAGTCTGTATAGCTGAAGTGCTGGTCACTCTGCTGACTGTAAATGCTGTTACCTGTAGATTTTCTGGTGGCCTGGGACACTGCAGTCTCCCTGGAGTAGTGGTCTGCATAGACGAGCTGCATCTCTAGTCTCAAAGGCCCTTAGAGCGGGAGCAGATGAGGTGCTCCCTCCTTCCCTCCAGGCTAGCTAAGCTAACTCTCCCAATAACTCTCTAGAGCTCCCCCTCCTGGCAGGAAGTAGTACAGGCCCACTCCCACCAAGAGGAGAGGAATGGAACGGTATGGAACAGTATATTCCATTCCTATTGCCAACCATACATTATCATTGCTGAAGCATTCGGCAGATGCTATAAATAGAATATACCCCATTTGGAGTATTGCACTAGCACAATATTGAGGGTCTCCTTTTGACCTTTGCTATGAGTCCCACATTGTACGCTATTGTTCATGTACCAGGTAGGCCACCTAGAATCTACTTATTATGAAACATTTCATATGGTCTACAAGAATATATTTTTTATAATGCAACAAATGCATCAAAACTATTTTTCCTTAAATCCCAGAGTAATCACAAAGTAATACCTGCTCTTCTCTATTGTGACCTGCTATTTACTTATCTTATTTTGACGTATGTGGATGTTCTCTATCAGGCTTGCCTCAGGTGTCACTTCCCATTGTAAATGATAAATTAATCTTTAAATAATATCTGGAAGAAATGTAATATTTGCACAAGAAATCTGCCCATGTCATTCTTTTATTACTCTGGCCTCTTCAGAAATACTTCTATGTTTTTTTAATCATGTAAATCCCAGTAGCTATTTCCAGTTTTTGTGATAAAACTTTACCTAACCTCAGAAAGGCAACCTGCAGACATTTTAAATCAAATGTATAATGCACTTGTCAATAAACTACACATGTTGGAATCCATTGTAAAGTACATCCTTTATCAGCTTATTCCTGTGCTACAGTGATACATGAATCCGGGGTTTGAAGTAGCCAAACAAAATGATTTGGGGGTACTATATTTCCTTAAAGCACCTTTATAAGATAGCTTTACATCTGGTGGCATCAGAGGCAAAGCTGGCTAAGAGCTCATTTGCTTACCTTCTGCGGCACAAAATGGACACTGGTAATTACCCAACTTATAGGGCATCTGTCAGCAGATTTGAACCTATAGAACTAGCTGACCTGTTGCATGTGCGCTTGACAGCTGAAGGCATCTGTGTTGATCTCATGTTCATATGTGCCCACATTTAGTGACTTACCTCCAATAGAGGCAGTCGACACAGCTGCTATGGGGCCCGTTTGAGGGGACAGGAGTGGATGGAAGGCCCCGTCTCCTAATTACCCTACCATGGCTCCTGTGGCTCCACTATCTCTTCTCCATCTCTTGCCTCATGCACACGGCTGTTGTGCGGCCGTTCCATGCATTGGGAACGACAGTTTGCAGTCCCCAATGCAGGGCAACATCCGTGCCGCAGCCGGGATGGATCGAGATCTATTCAACTTGTATGGGTCCGTGATCCGTCCGCACTGTAAAAAAATAGAACATGTTCTATTTTTTTGTGGTGCGGAGACTCGGACAGAAACACCACGGAAGCCCTCCGTAGCACCACAGCTCCGGATTGCGGACCCATTCAAGTGAATGGGTCCGCATCCATGATGTGAGGAGCACACGGCCGGTGGCCGCATACTGCGGACCCGCTATTTGCGGGCCACAATACGGCCATGGCCGGGCAACGGCTGTGTGCATGAGGCCTCTATCTGATACTAAGATAAGCCCTGCTTCCCCTTTGCTTAGAGCCCCTCTCCCCTTACATACTATATGAATTTTCCTGCCCCAGCTCCCGCAGTGACAGTCCCCAGCAGGCCTATGTGAGTGCTCTTTCCTCTGTTTGTCTGCTGGTCATTTGAATGACCAATCAGCATTTAGCAGTGCTAATTGCATTCTGCTGATTGGCTAGCCTAGTTCAGTAGACAGACAAAGGACTGAGCGGGCTGGATGCTGGAGTCAGGACTTATCTTCCATAGCAGCGCTGCCTGGCTCAGTAAATTATAACTAGTGTAGGAATGAGCTAATCGACTTTGGATGAAACATCCGAAGTCGATTTGCATAAAACTTCGTTCTAATACTGTACAGAGCAGGAGCTCAGTACAGTATTAGAATGTATTGGCTCCGAGTTCAGGAAATGGTTTTTTACAGTACAAATTAATTTATCAAATTACTGCTCCGTACAATATTAGAAGTAGGTTTTATGCGAATCGACTTTGGATGTTTCATCCGAAGTCGATTCGCTCATCCCTAATTATAACCACGCAGGCGGAACTCCAATCCCCAGAGACTAGTAATGTCTCCAGAGAGCGTAACCTACACACCTACAGCCTATGTGTAAACTGCTACTTGTGTATGCATACTTCCCTCCCTGTTGTCTCGGTTCTGGTGGGGTTAATGGTCTGGTCTGGGTGTTGCTAGGTGTCAGATGGCCTTGCTATCCTGCTCTTTATATACCTGTGAGCTGTGGGATTGGGTCAGTCTGTCTCCAGCTTTGCTGGGTGAAGGAGCTATGCCCCTGACCAGGGATAATTATATCTGCCCTGTCTGTTTAGTCATCTAGTGAGACATCAAAGTCTCCTTGGTTGGTTCCGTGTTTTGTGGTGCAGCTGTCTGTTCGTCCATGAAGTAACTCCTCATCGGGAACAGGCATCTGCTAGTCTGGTTCTCTATCTTGTGTGCAGCTGTCTGTTCACCCATTGACTAACTCCACATGGAGGACAGGCATTTACTAGTTTGGTTCGGTGTCTTGTGTGCAGCTGTCTGTTCACACATTTACTATGTCTGTCTGTTGGGGCAAGCTCTGCCTGTGACCACCATGTGTAGTTCCGTATGGGGTCCAGGCATCTGCTAGTCTGCCTGTTTGAGCAGGGGTTATATTCGGGTTCCAGTTCATGTGCCGTGGTTCCATTCCTTGTTTGTGTGGACTGCTGGTGCTTGCACCATCAGTCTCTGCAGGTAAGTGGCCAAATGAACTGGGACAATCCTGGAGTTACAACCAGTGAGCCCTCGGCTAAGTTTATCCACACCATCAGGGGCTCTGTGAAGGACAGAGCTCATTGAGTTGCTGCCCTCTGGGTTTGGCCCCAAGTTAAACCAGCACACTTGGTCCAGTGATATTACCTGCCACTAGTCCCTTACCTGCTGGTCCAGCTTACTGTCGTGTTTGTTTCTTTGTGAATAAAGTATTCAGTTTTTGTCCTTGCCTTGTCTGTCTGCTTGCTTTTGTGTTATGCCTAGGAGATGTTCTAGCAGTTGGTAGGACCCTTGAAAGAACATGACATTCACTTGAAACTCAATTTAAATGTGATTGGAATTGTTCTTTAACATATTAAAACACCATGGAGGGGAGTTATTAAGATGGTCTTAATAGCGTACGATGCACTAAAATTAAGAACTACATACCTCTTAATAAATTTGCTGCATCCTTGGCAAGTCAGCAACCAAGAAAATGAAAGGAGAAACGTGTAACATGGACACATGTTGTTAAATGTGTCAGGCCACAGAGGTTACTCTTGCAGCCTACCCTCACCTATCCACTTTTAGTGACAAGAGTTAGAAAAAGGAGGAAAGTTGCAAATTTTGGTTCAAAATTGATCGCCAAAACTTGTGATCGTTTGACACCAGAAAACTAGCACTGAACAACGACACATTCCCCCAAAGCCTTAGCTGGTGTGATTATGTTTCTTTGGTAGGGGTAACTTAGTGAATACATTTCTTGCAACCAACACCAGGGCTGGTCAATTTTTACACTTAGATTAGACACTCAGACACTGAAGATGTTCCCTCTCTGTTTTCACAAGATTCTACTACAGATACTACACATATAAAATTATGTGACCTATTCATCCCGGTTTTTCATATTTTCCCAGATTGTAAACCTTATAATTTCTGTGTAGGAAATCACATAGAGAATTTTCCTTTATTCCGGGAAGGTATCTCTGAGACTATTTTCTCCCTGAATAGAAAACATCCAAATATCATTTTCTTTTCAATCATTCACCCTCAAATTACTTTGGCCTTTTGCTTTGAGCTTCTTGAGAGCTGCCAATTGAAGTGAGGGCGTAAGTGTACATTCATCTCGTGTACCCAAACCTTGTGGCCATCTCTGAAATACATTCAACTTTAAAAGCAAAGGATTTCAAGCATAATTCATATCTTCAAGTCTTGTTATTAGAGATGAGTGAATCGAAGCTGACGAAGTGGAATTTGATCCGAATTTAAGAAAAAATTTGATTTGCACCGAATCCAAATTTCCTCACGCTTCGTGGTAACGAATCACATTTTTCCTGCTGCATGTTTGAGGACATGGAGCAAGGAACTCTGGGAAGGTGGGATCACCCATAATGTCAATCAGCAGCCAGCCAGCCCTGTGATGTAACAGCCCTATAAATAACCTCAGCCATCTTGGATTTTGCCATTATCCAGTGTACTTAGTGTAGGGAGAGACGTCAGCAGGCGCTAGGGACAGTGTTAGAAAAAACGTAATTGTGCTAAAAAAAAAGATTTACATGTTCAGGGAAAGATTATTCAAGGTGCAGGGAAAGGATAGGGAGGAATCATTCCACAGCATTTATGTTGAACAGGGTTCAGTAGAGGAGGTTACAGCCTGGGTAATAGGAACAATCCTATTACACCTTGCTGCACCGACTGGGGACCCAAATTGCCATTATACAGCTCTGTAATTCCAGAAAACTGTTCTTGTTATTGGGGTGCTATTTGATACAGCCCTTAACAGGGTTTATTACAAGGAAATATTCCCAACTTCTTATTTGCCCTTGTGCAGTGCAGTTATACTGTATGTTGTAAAGCATTTTTTGGCTTGTATTAGTGGGAAAAAAGGGCCTTTTAGCCATTGTGTGGCAAAGTGTGAAAATTGCAGCCCTTTTTTGTCGTGTATTAGTGGCAAAAAAATTATATTTGCCGTTCAGCGGTGTAGTTATATGTTCTAAAGCCCTTTTGGTGTGTATTAGTGGCAAAAAATATATATATTTGCTGTTCATCGGATATGTTCCAAAGCCCTTTTTGAGGTGTATTAGTGGGAAAAAAGAAAAAGGGCTTATTAGTAGTGATGAGCGAGAGGTGCCATATTTGATTTCACGATATTTCGCGAATATTCGACTGAATATTCATCATATATTCGTCGAAATCGAATATTCGTCATTATTCTATATATTGCGAATGTTACGCGAATTTATATTCACATCGCGAATTAAAGTTAGAGCTGGGTTCCTTATGTTTGTCAACCATTAGGAACTCAGCTCTAAGTTAAATTCGCCATGCGATTAATATAACCTGTATTACTCGCATTGAGAATTCAACTTAGAGCTGGGTTCCTTATGGTTGTCAACCATTAGGAACTCAGCTCTAAGTTAAATTCGCCATGCGATTAATAAACCCTGTATTACTCGCATTGCGAATTCAACTTAGAGCTGGGTTCCTAATGGCTGTATTGCTAGAATATAGCGAATATCACGAATACAGCACTATATTCTCAATCTTCGTTATATTCTAGCAACGACCATTAGGAACTCATCTCAAAGTTTAATTCGCAAAGCGAACATATACTCGCATTGCGAATTTATCTTAGAGATAACTTCCTAATGGTTGTATTGCTAGAATATAACGAAGATGACGAATATCACGAATTCACGAATATAGCACTATATTCTCAATCTTCATTATATTCTAGCAATACAGCCATTAGCAACTCAGCTCTAAGTTTTATTCGCGAAGCGAACATATATTTGCATTGCGAATTCAACTTAGAGCTGGGTTCCTAATGGTTGTCAACCATTAGGAACTCAGCTCCAAGTTAAATTCGCCATGCGATTAATAAACCCTGTATTACTCGCATTGCGAATTCAACTTAGAGCTGGGTTCCTAATGGCTGTATTGCTAGAATATAGCGAATATCACGAATATAGCACTATATTCTCAATCTTCGTTATATTCTAGCAACGACCATTAGGAACTCATCTCAAAGTTTCATTCGCGAAGCAAACATATACTCGCATTGCGAATTTATCTTAGAGATAACTTCCTAATGGTTGTATTGCTAGAATATAACGAAGACGACGAAAATCACGAATTCACGAATATAGCGCTATATTCTCAATCTTCGTTATATTCTAGCAACAACTATTAGGAACTCAGCTCTAAGTTGAATTCGCAATGCGATTAATATAACCTCTATTGCTCGCATTGCGAATTCAACTTAAAGCTGGGTTCCTAATGGTTGTATTGCTAGAATATAACGAATATCGCCATGCGAATAATTTAGGTTATATCAATCGCATTGCGATTACAACTTAGTCAAATTTGTGAGATCGTGATTCACACATCCGACAGTACATTTTAGCATGGAGGCATTCCCATGCACACAGGAAGTCGGCAGAAGCGGCAACGGGCATTGACTGGAGCGGGCAGGGAGCCAGGAATCCTCCGGACAAGTAAGAACAGCTTTTGGGAAGTGGGAAGACAACCAGAGAGCAACAAGGATTAACATAAAAAAAAAAAAAAAAAAACGAATATTCGAAATTGCGAATATATAGTACTATATTCGCAAATTATCAAATTTGCGATATTCGCAATAAAAATTCGCTATTCGAATATTCACGCTCAACACTACTTATTAGCCGTTGTGTGTTAAAGTGAGAAAATTACAGCACTTTTTAGAGTGGATTACTGGAAAAAAAAAATTTGCTATTCAGCAGGGAAGTTCCATTGTATCACAGCTATTTACAGGTTGTTTTAATAGGATAAATACGCAAGTCCTATTAGACTTTCAGCGGTGAATTATGATTGTTATATTTATTTTTTTGGGGTGCATTAATAGGAATAATAATACTGTAAAAATGATTCTGCGACAATGTCTACCTCTGCCTCCACATCCACTACCGTGTCCTCAGCCTCCACTGCAGGGACAATTCACAGTGCCCCTCCAGCATACCATATGTACAGGGCACTGCAGTGTCACACTGTTCTGCACCTCCTTTGCCTAGGCGAACAAAGTCACACAGGGGAGGAACTGCTCTGTGTCCTTCATTAACAAATCAAATCCTTGCTTTCTCCGCAACAACTCAAAATCAGAACCATGGTGACCGACAACGGGAAGAACATGATGCTGATGCTGTGTCAAGGAGGGCTGAGCCATGCGCCCTCCATGACACATGTGTTCAATCTGGTTGTCAAGCAGTTCCTGAAGTATTCCCTCCATCTGCAAGACATCCTAAAAATGGCCAGGAAGCTTTGCATGCACTTCAGCCACTCGTACACCGCAAAGCACTACCCTCCTTGAGCTGCAGCGGTAGAACGGCATTCCCCAACATAGGCTGATATGCGACATTTACACCCGTTGAAATTCCAAACTCCATATGTTGGGCCAATTATATTAACAAAGAAAGGCCATAAACGATTTCTTGATGATACAGGCAGACAAAGGTACTCCCCTGTGTAACTTCGATGTTAGCCAGTCGCAGCTCATGCTTAACACCTGCCGTTTGCCCGGGCCCTTTGAAGAAGCCACTTTATTTGTCAGTCGCAAGGACTACAGGATAAACATCATTCTACTGCTTCATGTCCTGGAACAGATGCTGCTACATCTGGCTGGCCAGGGGACAGGAGGCGTGGCGACTACATCTCACGGCCACATGAGTCCTGTGGGAGCTGAACTAGAGGAGTCCTCTAGTTCAAACACAAGCAATGCGTCCAAAAATGGGTTGCTTTTCTACACAGTTGACAGGAGAGGAGGAGCGGGAGCAGCCAGAAGAGTTACAGGGTGATGAGGAAGACAAGGAAGACGACCCAGACACACCATGGCAGTATGCAGTGGAGATGGAGGCATGGAGTCCCTCCGATTCACTTGCACAAATGGCCCAATACATGCTCACTTGCTTGCATAGTGACAGCCGAATTGTCACCATTCGGCGGAGGGATGACTTCTGGCTCTTCACCTTGTTGGACCCTCGCTACTGGTCCAAAATGAGGGCTTTTTTTTACACCCGCTGAGAGGGAGGACAAACTGAACTACTATAGAGACATCCTATGTAGTCAGTTTGCCACTGCCTATCTGCACCATCGTCCATCCTCTAGCTGGTCTGACCGGGGGGCCCTCTGCACTCACATTCCGCTGCCATGGCTGCTGTGGCAGGGTGGGAGGTAAGAGCAGTTCCAGCTCCATCAGCAGCAACTTGAGTCTAGAGTCTCTGATGAGTAGCTTTCTTCACCCGCATAGTGAAAAAACTACTCACCAGCAACAGCAGCTAGACCTGGAGCAGGAGCTGAACCAGGTGGTGGCATATTTGGACAGTACCCTGCCACCCCACATTGAATATCCACTTGACTACTGGGCAGCCAAACTGGATTTGTGGCCGCAACTAGCAGAGTTTACCCTGAAAAAGCTGTCTTGCCCGACCAGTAGTTTGGCATCAGAGCTGGTGTTTAGTGCGGCGAGGGCCATAGTTACCCCAAGAAGAACTCACCTGTCCACCCAAAATGTGGAGAGACTGACCTTTGTCTAGTTGAATCAGGCGTGGATCAGTCAGGATTTCCACCCACCAATGCCTGATCCATCAGACTAGATAATCCATGGTGCCACACCAACAAAAGAAACCGGTTTCTTCTGGCTACCTGCCTCAGCTACTATTCTGATGCTGCCACCCGCCTGATGCCACACATCTGATGCCAAGTGATCTTTCTTTCACCCACCATCTTCAGCTGGTACTTGTATTGCCACCCACCTCCCTACTCTGTCATCGGGTCACTCTGTTGTCTATTGATGCTGATACCACCTCCACACTATGTCACCTTGCCACTCTGTGGTCTCCTGATGCTGCTGCTACCTCTACAATATGTTACCTTGCCATTCTGTGGTCTCCTGATGATGCTGCTGCCACCTTCACACTTTGTCATTGTGCCACTCTGTGGCCTCCTGATGCTGCTGCCACCTCCACACTGTTATTGTGCCACTCTGTGGCCTCCTACTTATGCTGCCGCCACCTCCAGACTGTCATTAGGCCACTCTGTGGTCTCCTCATTCACGTGTCATCTCTGTTTTGGATCCACTCCTGTTTTTTGGGCATTAGCAATACTGATGGTTTACTGACCAAACACTGACCGAGTGAAGGCGGATGCTCAACAGACAGAATCTGTTTTTTGGGGGTTATTGTTCTGACGGATCAGAGGAAGGGCAAAATAATCAGTGATGTCAACACAAACTTACTGCTGACACCCTCTCCAGTCTATCTGGGGGGGCCTAACTTGTATAAGTGTTTAATAGAACAGGTTCTGTAGACATCTATGTGGAATCAGCTGACGACGGTGTAAAAGGAGTTCGCTTCTTCTTGGCGATAACATCGACCTGTAAGCCTGAGTTCATACTTGAGTTATTAGGTCAGTTTTGGCCCAGTGACTGCCCAAATAAATGAAGTGTGCAGTGATCCTAAGAACAATGCCTGTCATCTGCATGTCATACTAACTCACAGTATTATTTCACTACCACAGCAAACTCCCTATGTGTGTTACTGCAAGGCACAGTGTTCTATACCACTATAAAGGCTCTCTGAAGCCAGGAAATAGCCGTTTTTTAACACGATTCCCGATGAATAAATTCGGATCAAACTGAATATTTTGAAATAATTAGGCGAACCGGCCAAATTGAATTTTCTTTTGAATTCGCTCATCTCTACTTGCTATAGTTTTGCATTTGTGAAAGAACAAGTCCTAAAATATACTGTCATGCTTCTTGAATTTTATAATGTTATCCTTATCTTTATCACATGTAATTTCAGTCAGGAAGAACATACAATGAAACATAAGGCAAAATGATAGTTTCTTGCAAAAACACAAGGCTCCACGAACTGAACCAAATATTAAGAAAATTGCTTGATGTCTAAATTGAGGAGCTACACATGTTGAATCTACTCTAAACCCTAAGACAAATAAACAGTGGGCCACAAATGCTAATTTTTATAGTGTGGCAACTCAGTGATTGACAGCCGTGCCTCTATGACTGTGTATACAGAGATAGTTGTCAATCACTGATAGGTTCACCTTCTTAACTTCAAAGTCAGGAATAAACAGTTGTGTTGAGCAAAGTTTACAAAAATCCGATTCGGCTGCTTCGCCGAATTTCACGAAGTAATTTGTCACAAAGACAATGATGGGGAATTGCGAAACTCACCTTATCCATTTGAGCGCAAAGAGGCCGCTGCGGCCATCTTGATTGAAGATCCTGCATGAAATCTTGCACTTTGCGTGACAACGTCATCACGCTGCCCGGCTGAGGTCATCGAGCACAAAATCTCGTGTAGGATCTTCAATCAAGTTGGCTGCGGCCGTCTCTTCACGCTCAAATGGATGAGGTATGTTTTGGGTATTTTTTTTGGCCATTTCAGGCAAAATTTAATCGTTACCACAAAGCACAAGGAAATTCAGCTTTGCAGCTAATTGAATTTTCCCTGAAATTCTGATCGAAGTCCACTTCGGATAATTTGATTCGCTCAACTCTAATGAGCAGGAATATGAATGAATTAAATACAAGTTATGGTAAATATCAATCTGTTCAGCTCTTCCTGCTCTATAACATGCTGCCTGTACCTTAAATTGCATTTTCATGGTGACAGGTTCCCTTTAAGCGGTTTTCTGTACTAAATTTCACCTTGTACTCAGAAGCATTTTTGGCACACAGTTGCTAAGACAGCTGTGGCACAATTTGCTGGATATCCCTGTGGTTACTTTCCATTCTGGTTTATTTTGCACATTGTTTTTTTTAAAGCAGAACAAAACCAACTGTTGTAAGGATTATGCTGGTGTTGGACAGTTTTAATGCAGTGGTGACAATAGTAAGCTCCTTAGCTGAACACATGCCATCCAAACACTGAGGCACAGATCAGATTGTAAGTGGGAAGGGATGCCACGAGGAGTGAGGCAAGCTGTGCAGGAGCAGATTGAGCATATTTATTACAGTTAACACAACAGGACATGGCAAAGAGCCCATTGGTATATTCATTTCTCAATCCTCTTGGACACTGTCTTTTGGCAGATCAGATAACTGATAATTCTGCATGGATTGTGGCATTTAACTATCAATTGAGAACACATACATATCATTTTAGTTACAACTGTGACTTAACGTATGAGACAAGCATGGCAAATACATATTATATGTCTAAACACTACAACAATTACAGTAAACAGCGACGCACTTACTTGAACAGGATATGATTTTATATATATATGCGTGGTGCTTTTAATCAGTACTATCACAACATCATAGTGGAGTTGGACACTCCGTGTTAGCGTAGGTCCCCGTCTGATTAGAAGCCACCTTGCCGCTTGGTAGACGGGCCCGACATATGTTTGATCAACTATATGCGCTAAGAGCTTCTACCCCATGTTATAGTAAGTATGGCAGTCATGTATTTGACCCTGTTCACACATTCACCTGTTCACCCATTCTTAGTGCATTCAGCAGTGTGCTGCTATTTCTCTAGTTTGCTGTATAGTTGCCCATGTAGCTTGCACCTGCATTTAAATTACCTCTAGGAGGTGCTGTTTCATTTTTTGGTATGTATGTATAAATATATATATATATATATATATATATATATGTATATATATATGTAGCGGACTGGACCGTGTACCAGAGTCTGCCCCAGTTTCCTGGAAGGGACTGCTTGCTCGCCTCCTGCCCTGCGACTATGGCCCCATGTATGCTTGTCCTGTTTGAGCGGTGATACCCCAGATAGCTCTGCTATGGAGCCCATTCGTATAATGAAAGACTATGGGAAAGACTTTAGCTCCATGGCAATTGAACTGGACATGTGCGGTCTGAGCGCCATTCAATAATGTGCGCTCAGACCTAAGCTATCTGGGGATATGTTGCATGTATATGTTTTATGTAGTAATTGTAACATTGTGTAATTTTATGTCCTTTTGCAACCATGTGCTCAATGGAGTCTGCCTCTATCCCTGGATATATTGAGCGCTCAGATCCAAGCCATCTGGGGATATGTTACATGTCTGTGTACTGTAAAGGGTGGGACATTGTGTATTGAATAGTGATGTCTGTCCTATTGTCCCCACGTGTGTATTGGCGATTTCCTTTGTCCTGAGAGATAATTGAATGACTCCTCGATTGTCTCCAGGACAGAAGACATTATGTATTCGCCTGCCTGTGATGATTACATTACCCATGTAGGGGATTGTATCACAGGCAGAGGGAGAGATATGCTGGGGGTGTCTGTATTGTCCCATTGTGTGTGATTGGCTGCTGTATCCCGTGTCGTAGTCTTCCTTCTGGTCCCCTAGGGAGTGTCCACCAGGTGGGAGACCTGGATAAATACCGGGCAGGTAGCCCTCAATAAAAGTGAGAGTTCCTGCTTGACCCTCAAAGCGAAGTGTCGTCTCGTTATTGGGGGATTTGACTGTATGCTGATTGCCAGGAGTGTAAGCTGTTCATATTGCTTTTCCTGTTCGGCTGCTTCCAGGGTTCGTGTGTCTCTTGTTCGGAAGTTGGTGAATTCGTGTGGTTTGCAGTTCGGGAAGTTGGTGATTGCAGTAACTGCTGGTGTGTCTGAAAAGGGAATATCGCCTAAACGGAGTTGTGTGCGTAACGGTCCGTTACATTTGGTGGCAAACAGCGGGATCATTTCCACAGCCCAGAAGGACATCTACAGGGCAACACCATTCCTTGGATTACAAAGTGAGGGCAACGCCAGTACCCATACAGCGCCCCTATCTACAAAAGAAAGAACTTCAGGAGAACAAGCATGGCACCCAGCTACACGCAGGAGGAATTTGACAGAGAGCTGAGATCACGGCTGATTTTCTTCGGACCCAACCCCCGGAGAAATCTGTGCAGTTCGTGAGGAGGATAACAGCAGAGTACCTGCAGTTCATGGCAGATGGTATCGTCCGCCCTCCCCAGCGGCTGAGTGCGTTCCGGAGAGCTGAAGGTGCCGTCCTTCCTCCCCAGCGGCCGTGTGTACCCCGGGAGCTGAAGGTGCCGTCCTTCCTCCACAGCGGCAGTGTGTACCCCAGGGAGCTGAAGGTGTCGTCCTTCCTCCCCAGCGGCAGTGTGTACCCCAGGGAGCTGAAGGTGCCGTCCTTCCTCCCCAGCGGCAGTGTGTACCCCAGGGAGCTGAAGGTGTCATCCTTCCTCCCCAGCGGCCGTGTGTACCCCGGGAGCTGAAGGTGCCGTCCTTCCTCCACAGCGGCCGTGTGTACCCCAGGGAGCTGAAGGTGTCGTCCTTCCTCCCCAGCGGCAGTGTATACCCCAGGGAGCTGAAGGTGCTGTCCTTCCTCCCCAGCGGCAGTGTGTACCCCAGGGAGCTGAAGGTGTCGTCCTTCCTCCCCAGCGGCAGGGTGTATCCCAGGGAGCTGAAGGTGCCGTCCTCCCTCCCCAGCGGCTGTGTGTACCCCAGGGAGCTGAAGGTGCCGTCCTTCCTCCCCAGCGGCAGTGTCTACCCCGGGAGCTGAAGGTGTCATCCTTCCTCCCCAGCGGCAGTGTCTACCCCGGGAGCTGAAGGTGTTTCCCTTCCTCCCCAGCGACAGTGTGTACCCCAGGGAGCTAAAGGTGTCATCCTTCCTCCCCAGCTGCAGTGTGTACCCCAGCAGCAGGACAAGATATTGAAAGGGGAGACAGTTGGTCCCCCCTCCACCAGCAGAGAGAGGGTCAGGGAGAGGAGCCTGCTACCCGCTCTCCCCAGCGGCAGTCTACAGTTCAGAGAGAGGGGCTTGTACACCCTCTCTCCAGCGGCAGCCTAACCCACCAAGGGAGATGTTACGCCCTCAGCGGTGCAGATGGGACCGTGGTCTCTGCACTTGCAGCACAAGGGGCAAGGATGGTCGGTCCTGTCCGCCAGCCACAGAGCGGTTTATCCAGAGGGAGACAGTCGGTCTCCTCCCCCACAACCAGGCTCCCACCAGGCTACTTCCGTGGTAGCGCTGGCCCCAGGGCAGAGTATCGCGGTCTCTGCCCACTCAGCAACCCACCTAGGCAGTCTACCAGTCCCCCGCTTAGCCGTAGTGAGGCACCTGGACATGGACAAGTTGCTACTTTATCCAGGTGTAGTAACCATTTATTGTGGGTGGGCTGTACTGCTGTTTGTGCTTCGTGGGTGGGTTGCTGGACTAACCAGGGCACTGACCGGCAGGAGGTCAGATACCCTGTTAGTCTCTTTGGTAAAGGGAGAAATGTAGCGGACTGGACCCTGTACCAGAGTCTGCCCCAGTTTCCTGGAAGGGACTGCTTGCTCGCCTCCTGCCCTGCGACTATGGCCCCATGTATGCTTGTCCTGTTTGAGCGGTGATACCCCAGATAGCTCTGCTATGGAGCCCATTCGTATAATGAAAGACTATGGGAAAGACTTTAGCTCCATGGCAATTGAACTGGACATGTGCGGTCTGAGCGCCATTCAATAATGTGCGCTCAGACCTAAGCTATCTGGGGATATGTTGCATGTATATGTTTTATGTAGTAATTGTAACATTGTGTAATTTTATGTTCTTTTGCAACCATGTGCTCAATGGAGTCTGCCTCTATCCCTGGATATAATGTGCGCTCAGACCTAAGCTATCTGGGGATATGTTGCATGTATATGTTTTATGTAGTAATTGTAACATTGTGTAATTTTATGTCCTTTTGCAACCATGTGCTCAATGGAGTCTGCCTCTATCCCTGGATATATTGAGCGCTCAGATCCAAGCCATCTGGGGATATGTTAAATGTCTGTGTACTGTAAAGGGTGGGACATTGTGTATTGAATAATGATGTCTGTCCTATTGTCCCCACGTGTGTATTGGCGATTTCCCTTTGTCCTGAGAGATAATTGAATGAGTCCTCGATTGTCTCCAGGACAGAAGACATTGTGTATTCGCCTGCCTGTGATGATTACATTACCCATGTAGGGGGATTGTATCACAGGCAGAGGGAGAGGATATGCTGGGGGTGTCTGTATTGTCCCATTGTGTGTGATTGGCTGCTGTATCCCGTGTCGTAGTCTTCCTTCTGGTCCCCTAGGGGAGTGTCCACCAGGTGGGAGACCTGGATAAATACCGGGCAGGTAGCCCTCAATAAAAGTGAGAA
Organism: Bufotes viridis; assembly: GCA_033119425.1. Lineage (NCBI taxonomy): Eukaryota > Metazoa > Chordata > Amphibia > Anura > Bufonidae > Bufotes > Bufotes viridis. The sequence goes on from CM065589.1 coordinate 191,043,499, forward strand.
TTCCTGCTTGACCCTCAAAACGAAGTGTCGTCTCGTTATTGGGGGGATTTGACTGTATGCTGATTGCCAGGAGTGTAAGCTGTTCATATTGCTTTTCCTGTTCGGCTGCTTCCAGGGTTCGTGTGTCTCTTGTTCGGAAGTTGGTGAATTCGTGTGGTTTGCAGTTCGGGAAGTTGGTGATTGCAGTAACTGCCGGTGTGTCTGAAAAGGGAATATCGCCTAAACGGAGTTGTGTGCGTAACGGTCCGTTACAATATATATATATATTTTTTTTTTCTAGAACTAAAATGTTATTATTTACCTTTAATGGCTGCTAGATTACACTTAAGTCAATCACTTAAAGGTCAAGCATTCAGAAACATTATGTATATAATGTGACTTTAATTATTTATTATAATTTTAATATTGTATTAAGATTAAAGAGAATCTTTGACTATTACAATGCAAAGTAATCTGCAGGCAGCATGTTATAGAGCAGGAGGAGCTGAGCAGATTGATAGTTTCGTAGGAAAAGATTCAGTAGGGCTTATTCAGACAGCCGTATGTTGCTTTCCGCATGTGATCTGCAATTTTGCGGATTAGATGTGGACCCATTCACTTCTATAAGGCCCTTTTCTTCCATTCCAGAAATAAAACATGTTCTATACTTGTCAGTGAAAATCAGGACTTGTCCCCATTGAAATCTATGGGTCTGCAAAAATACAGAAAGCAATACGTTTTTTGGCGGACATGCTGAAGATGTCTGCAAAAAAACAGACCGGCATTTTTGCAGGCAGCATACGGCCATCTGAATGAGCCCTAACTTGTATTTCATTCATTTAAATTCCTGCTCATTCTGGTCTTTGAATGCAAGGAGGCAGTCCTATCAGTGATTGACAGCTATCTCTGTATACACAGTCGTAGAGGGCAGGCTGTCACTCACTGATAGGACCGCGTCCTTGACTTCAAGGCCTAGAATGAGCATGGATACAAATAAAAAAAATTACAGATTATACTGAATGTTTTTCTATAAGACAGCACCCTTAAAGGGATTCTCCATAACTAAAAAAAATGTCTGCTTTCTTCCAAAAGCGTACCATACCTATCCACAGGTTGTGTTTGGTATTATAACTCAGTCCTATTCACTTCAATGGAACTGAGCTGCAATGCCAGACACAACCCATGAACAGGTGTAGGGCTGTTTTTGAAATAAAGCAGCAATATTTTACTAATCTGGAGAAACCCTTGTAAGAACAGTGGTCTATGCAGGCTTTTTGCTGGGGCACAGGATGTGAAATACTTGTTTATCAGTTCTACATGTTAGACTAACACTACTTTTGAATCATCCTTTTATAATAGAAGCCAGAATGCTATGCCAGATCAATTGTTCTATGGATAACAGCTGTTCATTTGTAGTTTTCATCATTTTGACAGGAATAGCGGTGCAGGCAGCACTATTCTTTCCATCAAATCTGTCGAGACTACTGACAGAGGCTCCATATGAGTTGGACTCACTGACCTTAGCCACGGAAACAAATTCCAGTTTGCTACACTTCTTGGCTGTTAGATTATTTGTAGGTAAAAGTTATCACTTTCTTTACTTTAATTAAATAGTTTCCAACGCCCATTGACTATATACGTCCTGGCGGTCCTTATTTTCTGCAGGAGTGAGGAGCCCTGCTTTCACCATCTATGCCTTCCCATGTATATAGAGATCAGAAAGCATCAGTGCCACTTCCTACTCCAGCCCCAGGGTCTTGTGATCATCAGGGGCTGGGAATTTTGAACGAGCTGCTGAGTGTCAGCAGACCCACATCAGCCCTGCAGTGCGGTTGTACAATGATGTACACTGTGTCTGGGTGCTGTATTCCCCCCCTATAAGTGGGGCGAACCAGTTACAGGTGAAATCAGCAATCAATTTTTTAAAAATATATAATTATAAATGTCCCCCAAATATCGTGTATGACCTTATGGTGGGAACAAAGTGTAAAAAAAATAAAAATTAAATTAATTTTAACACCCTACAGCCTCTAGCCCTGCTCCTGGGGACCATAACCCATACACCCAATATATCAAATAGCCTACAATGGAAAGAGGACATAATTTAAAAAAAAGCCCCACATATTACAGAAAAAAAGGAGGATAAAATATATGCTCCCATTCAAAAAAGGAAGTAAATAGCCTGGTCTTCAAGCGATCATGTAAAGTCATATCTTTACACTTAGGTTTTCTTTATTGTTAGCTTTGAGTGTTTCGTCCTTTGAATACTAAATGTTGCTTGCAGTGGTCTACATAGAGAAGTAAGGGCCCCATAGCAAGGATCAAACCAGGCACCCCACACAGGACAGAAGGGTTTCCGTCTAAACCCCTTTCAATGACCCTTGGGCCATTTTTTCCACTTGCTAAAAGTTGTTCTTTTAGAGGGCAGAGTCCTGACCAAGTTTTCCTTCCTAGTAGAAGAGGGGATGAACCCAACTGAGCCCCCACTTGCCCTGGGCCCCATAGCAGTCTCATGGTCTGCCGCTATGGTAGTTACGCCCCTGGTTGCTTGCGACTCTTTCACCCATCTGGAATCCTCTTCTTTCAGCTGTGCTTCCGCTCTTTATAAATACTTATAATAGTATACCGCCCTATTTAACTAATTTTTCTATATAAGTCTAATCTTGCCGTTCTGATAACTTTATATTATAGCATGTCTATGTTGATCTTCAACTGATTCCATTTATGAGATAGCGAAGCAATGAGTATAACTAAACTAGAATATCAAGCTGGAAGTACAAAGTTAGTCTGTGAAATGTCACCTGTAAATGAAGTCTTTCAAGTTCTCCACGATCTACTGGTGGTCCTGAGTCTCCCATGGAGGCCAAAAGAAGCTGCAGGTCAGCCAGCAAGGCGTGAGTTCTTTTAAGATCTCTCCGGAGTCGCTTTTCAACATCAAAATCGCGATGTCCTATCTGAAGAGAAAATGTTCTCATTATTTTTCATATATTAAAATGATTGTGTTTATTGTGTGTAACAAGAAAACATATACTTATAGTAAAAGTACAATATATACGACAACACTGTACAGTATCTTCATTACTTTATCATATGTATTAGGATGTAGAAACTTTCTCCTGCTTCATTGCATGACCCAGGATGTCATAAAACATTGAATGAAAATAGCATTGACGCTATGTCTATTTTGTCAAGCCAAGTATTGAGGAACAAAAAATGAGCCAAGCTCCTTTGTGACCAGTACAAGACTAGGAGAGATTCACAATTTTGACTGTGTTTGACTGACCAAGTAAAATGTTAGTGGTATCCATTTTTGGGTGCAAAAAAATTAAGATAGATTCCTTAATGCTGGTTTTGCGACTGAGAACCAATGGGGAATTTATCATAAAGCAGTGTTTTACACCAGTCTATGGTATCAGGGAATGCACCTAATTTATTGGGTATTAGAAACACGTAAGCATTCACCACTTGACTTAAGAAAGTTTGAAATGGTTAATGAGTTTTTGGTGATTTGCTGGAACATGTTTTTGTAATTTTGTTATCTACATTACTAGAAACAATGGAGTAGACATGCAGATATTAGGGAGCCATTATCATACATGGTAAGCTGGCCTTTTTTTCTTTATTACCACTACTACTACTGGCAGACTACTAAGGAACCGGCATGAGGGAAATATTACACGTAAAGTTATTTTACACCATCGTCATATGTTTTTAAAAGATTTCATGGGGTTTGTTTTTAAAAGATTTCATGGGGTTAAACATTGTGTAGAGTACTCCAAGTAATTGCTCCAATGCCTACCTAACCCCTCAAAGACCCATTGATTTTCAGTTTTTGCTTTTACTCTCTGCCTTCACGGAGCCATAACTTTTTTATTTTTTATTTCACATAGCCATACGAGGGCTTATTTTTGTGGGACAAGTTGTACTTTCTAATGGCACATCTTATTATTCGTATCATGTAGTGGAAAGCTGTAAAAAACATTACATAAGGTGGAATTGGGAAAAAAAGGCAATTCCATCATAGTTTTATGGATTTCATATTTGCCTTTGCAGTAAAACTGACCTGTTACATTCATTATTTGGGAGAGTATGATTACAAGATACCACATTTATATTGTTTTTCTTATGTTTTAATACTTTAACATTGCAGCCTATGAGAGACTCACTATGTTCCTATAGAGCCCTGATACAGGCAGACCTCCATAGTAACTCCACTGTGGCAGACCTTTGAGCTTTCAGAAGGCCGGAAGCTGCCATAGCAACTGAATGGGTCCTTTGATCTTGGCATGGGTGTTATAAGTCCGTGATTGCCATTATCACCAATACAGGACAATGGTTCTGGATGTCAGCTTCTGCCATGCCGTGTGGACTTTTGCTATGCATGTATGGCAGTTGTCCTTAAGAGATTAAAGATCCAGATATCGACTTATAGTATAACCATCCAACAGGTGGCACTACATTCCCTTTTTCCCAGGGAGCACTGTCTGGCCTTTATGACTCCCTACACCAGCATGGCTTTCTGGCTTTCTGTACAAAGAAAAACTTAAAGGAAATGTGTGAGCAACATTTTTTTTTCTGCCAGTTAAAACCAGATAGTAACACATATCCTTTTTACTAATCTTTTATTTTATTTTTCTGATTACAGAATTTTTTATTCTAGTTCCTGAACATGATTATGGGGGCTACCATCTTGCCTCAGCTGTTCTTTACAGCATTTAGAAAGTATTAAGAAAATTGCTTTAAAACACACAATGGTCTGGAAGGGACCTCAGTGACTTCTAAGGGAGAGTGTTCTAGACATGCTCTGTGTCCTGTACAGTGGTCACTGTACAAGAAAAGGATAGATAAGCTTTGAAAATCACGTATTGTGAATGGTGGATCCTGTCTTATCTGTCATTCTAACCCTGCCTGTAATGATATCAACTCTATGTACAGATAAGCAGGTAACTGCAGTAAAGTGATCTGTACAGATCAAGAAGTGGCACCTATTAGTAGGCTTAGTGGTCAGTGCAAAAACTGCAGGATTTTTTTTTTGTTTAAATGCAGATATTGACATGAAAAATTAAATAACCACCAAAAATTCTTTAAAAATATCTTTAAAATAAAAACAATAGATTATTTTCTGGTGACACATTTCCTTTAACTCCTTCACGCATTGTAATGTACATGTATGTGAGGGAATGCGGCTTCTTGCCGCATCCTCACATGCATGTACGTGATGTGATCGGACGGGTGCAGCAGCTGCACCCACCCGATCACAACAGGGGTCCGGCTGGTACTGATAGCCGGGCTCCTGCTAAATCCTCTTTGCTGTCTTCGGTGATGCTGGCCGATTAATCATTTCACATGCCGCCGTAAGCGCTGACCGCAGCACGTGCGGGGTTTACAGAGGGAGGGGACTCCCTTTGACTCTATCACCCCTCTGCGCTGTGCTGTCAGAAGGCCGATTGTTGCCATGGCAGCTATGATGCCTTAAATAGGCATCGGAGCCTGCCAGCTACAGAAGCCCAGGAGACTGTGTAAGATGCTGACAGTTCAATTTAGTACAACACAGAATGTTTGTACTAAATTGAAACAGGGATCAAACATTGAAAAGGTGAAGTCCCACAGTTTTAACAATTAAAAAACTGAAAGTTTCAAGTAAATAAAGAAAGCCCCCTCACCATGAAATCATAAAAAAAAATACAAAACAGACATATTAGGTATCGCCACGTCCGTAACTGACGGAAACTGAGCAATTTTTGTCACTTTACATCCCAAAAAGTGTAATTCCAAGCGATCAAAAATACAGATGTACTCCAAAATAGTCTCAATCAAACCGTCATCTCTTCTCGCAAAAAAATTAGCTCCTACACCGCCCAAAAGATTTAAAAAAAATATGGCTTTAAGAAAATGGAGACACTAAAACATGATTTTTTTTTAAAAAAAATGCTTTTATAGTGTAAAACTAAAATACATTTTTAAAAAATATACATATTATGTATCGCCACATCTGTAACAACCAGCTTTATAAATATATCACATGACCCTCAGTTGAACACCGTAAAAAAATAAATATAAAAACTACAAAAAATGCAATTTTTTGTTATCCAAGCGATCAAAAGGACATATGTACCCCAATATAGTACCAATAAAACCGTCATCTCTTCCCGGAAAAAAAGCCCCTACATAAGACAATCGGCAAAAAAATATAAAAATATGGCTTTCTGAAAATGGAGATACTAAAACATGATTTTTTTTTCCAAAAATGCTTCTATTGTGTAAAACTAAAATACATAAAAAAGTTGACATATTCCAAATGATGCCAACATGATGCCTACAGTAGCAAATATTTTATGAGGTTTCACAAAAGCAGAGACATTCAAATTTCAGAAATTGTGAATTTTTCTAAATTTTCTGTAAATTTTAGAATTTTTTATAAATAAAGTTAAAAAATATTGACTCATATTTATTATTTACCACTACCATGAAGCACAATATGTCATGAGAAAACAATCTCAGAATCGCTTATGTAAGTAAGGGTACTTTCACACATCTGTTTATTTTCACAGACAGATCCGCACCTATAATGCAAACGTTTGTATCCGTTCAGAACAGATCCGTTTGCATTAGGTTTAAAGAAAAATGACAAAGTCCAAAACGGATCCGTTTTGAATTACATTGAAAGTCAATGGGGAACGGATCAGTTTTCAAATGCACCATATTGTGTCATTGAAAACGGATCCGTCCCCATTGACTTACATTGTAAAAAAACGGATCCGTTAGGCTCCGCCTCTTCAGACGGACACCAAAATGCTGCATGCTGCGTTTTGGTGTCCGCCTCCAAAACGGAATAGAGGCGGAACGGAGCCTAACTGATGCATTCTGAGCGAATCCTTATCCATTCAGAATGCATTGGGGCTTAACTGATCCGTTTTGGACCGTTTGTGAGAGCCCTGAAACGAATCTCACAAACGGAATCCAAAACGCTAGTGTGAAAGTACCCTAAAAGAGTTCCAGAGTTATTACCACATAAAGTGAAACATGTCCGATTTGCAAAATGTGGCTTGGTCCTTATGAAGAAAACTGGCTTGGTCTTGAAGGGGTTAACTCTTCTATATTGAATGATGTCACCAACCATTACTCAGCGTAATATGTAGCATACTTACTGGTGCACATCATGTCTATATTTACCTCTCGATTTCCTGATGAGGTTTACAATAACAATTATATTCTGCACAATATCTTGGGACCAGATGCAAAACACTCTATAATAGCATCCTATGTGTCCATTGAACTCACTGCTCACCCATTACAATCTTAGTGTGAAATTGGATTTCTTTCTTTATGTTTCCCTTGTTGCTGAAAATCTGCTTGATAAATCATACTGGCAATCTATTTCACTTTGCACAGAGATAAATGGGGTGTTTTTAAAATAAAGTTGCAGTATGAGTGCCAGCGGTCCTTTAGAGTATTACTGCCGGGGGGATAAGGCTGCACATGAGAGATTCAATTATAATAAAGCTATCTGTTCTGACATTACTATGAAATGCCACCCCTAACATCACAACATGCTACTTTAGTCTGGCAATAATAAACAGAACTAACCAACAGCATAGCGACAAATCCCAATCTAGAGATTACTTATTAGGATTTTTAATTCCATACCTTGCAGATTTAGTTTATACAGTATATACAGCGTAAAAATGTTCTATAATCACAATTATAAGAAAGGGCTTTCTTGAGCTTGCAGTAAGATAGCCAACAATTATTTGATTGTGGGGGTCTGATTAAATAAAGTGCCCGTGGCTTTGTCCCCTTTGTGGTTTAGATGGGTACAGCGCCATACATACAGTTGTGGCTTTGTCTAGCACTGCAGCTCAGACCCATCCAAGGCCCCAAAAAAATCTTTAATGAAATTCTAAATTAACAATTAGTAATGGAGGTAGGACTAGAATAGATTACATTTGCAAATCAGGAAAGGTTAATTGATATTGAACTTACTATCCAACAAAAAGTATTTATCACCTATCTATAAGATAGGTCTGTAATGGATAATCTCCAGCACTTCAGCTGTGATAAAACTACAACTCCTAAGATGTACACTTGCTCGGCTGTTCTCAGAACTCCATAGAAATGAATGAAGGATGCTGGGAGTCGTGCTTTCACCACAGCTGGAGTGCTGGAGGTTAGCCATCATTGGGATAGGTAATACATGTCGGATCAATGTGGGCTCAACTGTTGGGACCCCCATAGATCATGAAAATGGAAGGTCCCAGAGCCACCACTTTGAATAGAGTGGTAGAGCACTTGTCAGTACCCTACTTCATCACTACTATGGGTTTGACATAGGCTGCATTCCTTCAGGGATATATAAGTGAGATTGGCTCAGGGACCCAACATTGTAGAGATTGCTTAGGTTAAGGCCATACAGCCAGGTTTCTGGATGAAGTTTTGGAAGCTAAAATTAGGAGTGGATCATGATAGAAGTGAAAGTATAAATGACAGATATAAAGGGCTTCTGTCACCCCCACTGACGAATTTTCACTAGCTGACATTAGCTACTTGCTAATGTCAGCTGAGTTCAAACATATGTTTAATATCTTTTTTTCTTTTTTCAATCTTCTAAAAAACTTACTTTTGTTATATGTAAATTAGCTTCGCTACCAGCAAGTTGGGCGGGTACTTGCTGGTAGCCGCTGCATCTTCATGGCCTTGGACGCCCCTCTTCTTTTGATAGACAGGGCCAGCGCTCTCCTCCTCTCGCTGGCCCTGTCTGCAGCTGCAATCCGCGCCTGCGCCGTCTCGGTCTTTAGTCGGCGCAGGCGCTCTGAGTGAGGACGCTCGCTTAGGCGCTCCGTCCTCAGTGCGCCTGCGCCGATGACGTCAGCGCTACACCCGGAAGAAAAGACGCCGGCATCGCCTGCTCTTTACCAGGGATGCCGGCGTCTTCTCTTCCGGGTGTAGCGCTGACGTCATCGGCGCAGGCGCACTGAGGACGGAGCGCCTAAGCGAGCGTCCTTCACTCAGAGCGCCTGCGCCGACTAAAGACCGAGACGGCGCAGGCGCGGGATTGCAGCTGCAGACAGGGCCAGCGAGAGGAGGAGAGCGCTGGCCCTGTCTATCAAAAAGAAGAGGGCGTTCCAAGGCCATGAAGATGCGGCGGCTACCAGCAAGTACCCGCCCAACTTGCTGGTAGCGAAGCTAATTTACATATAACAAAAGTAAGTTTTTTAGAAGATTGAAAAAAGAAAAAAAGATATTAAACATATGTTTGAACTCAGCTGACATTAGCAAGTAGCTAATGTCAGCTAGTGAAAATTCGTCAGTGGGGGTGACAGAAGCCCTTTAACTTCCCTCTTTTTTGTTTTAACATGCTCCTAGTTTTTTGGCTTCCAAAACTGCATGGGGAAACCTGGCTGTGTTGTTGTACCCTTAGAGGCACCTAGGGATTCCACATTTTTCAACTAACCATCTACAGTCTAAGGTTATATTGGAAAGACTCTATGTATGTTGTTTCCTAAAACATTATTTAAAATGGATAAAAGATAAAGCTTCAGCTACAATGTTCTGGACGTATGTAAGAGGGATGGGTTAGGTACCCTTTATAGTACTCTCAATGTGCAGTGTCTAATTTGATACCTGACTGTATAATACTCAACAAGCATCGGCCACAGTTTACCTCACTTATCATTCCTACGGTCTTACCATGAATGCAGAAGGACACATTCTAACATTTGACATTACTACTTAGCTGTTCTTACATGACCATATTCTACCAAAAATGGATGCAAGCACATGTTACTTATGACCACTGGGTTCAGGGAAACAATTTCTAGAAATGCTTAAATGCGTCTGAGCAATTGAATTTAATTATGCAGATGTTTAATAAAATCAGTATGTATGCCTGTGTATAAAGACATAATTTTAACTGAGCTATGAAACCCATCAGGATTCAGCTATGGCTGAAAATATGCGCCTCTTTACGGCTAATTGTCATTGGTTTTTCCGCTGGTGTTTGATGTGATACTAATTAGTCTACAGCATTCACTGGTCTTTTATCCTTCCAGATTTAATTGCAGAAAATGGATGGCTTGCAGACTGTGTCATGAAAGATGCTTCATACATGAGTGAGAGCATGGTCGTGCCTTTAATCTGAGATGTTTTTAAGTTTGCTGCCTATGTTACAGGCATATTAAGCAGGGCAGCTTTACACTGGGGCAAGCAAGAACGCTACATCTATTGAGAAGCAGTCAAGAGCAGGAAAAGACTCTCAAATAGAAAATGCATTTAAAGAAGTAGAAAGAAAGATGATTTGAATATGGATGACTAGAGAATTGCTATTTTTATACCTAATATAAAGAAGCACGTACAGTACATAAAAAGCGTCTTAATGCCTTTATTTTACAGTTGTTGAAGGCTTGGATTTAAGAGGAACCTGTCGGCAGATTCATGTTGCTCTAGCCATGGGCAGAATTAATGAATGAGCAATGGGCACGCACGTTACAAATAGTTACGTTTGAGGCATCACTCATAGCTCAGTATTTTTCTTTTTTTTAAATCTTTTTTTCCAGACAAAAGCAGAAAAAGTGTGAATCATTCCATTATAGATTTCCTGTGTTTATCTTGTAATCCTAATTTTGGTAAAATATTGATCAAATACTAAAGTGTGAATGAAGGCTTACAATGAAAAGCTGAGGATTTCTGAGAAGGCAAACTTAATAAAAAGAAAAAAAAAGATGGCACAGGGAGAAGTGTGCAGCATTCTTATAGCTTCTTCCCACCCAGCTTGGCTTGGTTGACAGTCCTCTCCCTATTTGTCAGACGTGAAGAAACTTGCAAAACATGTCAGCTATAGCGGAAGTTCCTGGACGATTTTCGAATAAAATTTTCGGTAAAAAAATATCTGTGCTAGTTTTATGTGTGTTCTCGGGCACGTTCTTCTCAAATATGAGAATTATATTGCATGAGGTATGATTAAAGCATAACCTGCTGTGAGTCTACATGTGTTTAGATTTATGTCACGTCCCTTCCTCCAGGGCAGAAGACAATTGTCAGCTATTGTGGCTCACATATGCACATACTGTCTGCATCCATGAATAAATGGAAATAAAATGCAAAACTTAGGTGTAAATCTGATGTATTCAGTACTAGAAATTGTATAATCAATGACTTACCATAATGTCATTCCAAATTCCTATATAATGACTTACCAATAACTATTAATATGCAGTATATTCCAAAAACATAAAAAATAAAAATAGATAAATTGCAGCTATATGGACTTGTCAGTGGACATTGAAATTAGAAAAAAGTAATGTTCCAGAAAACAAATCACGTTTTACTGTACCTGTTCACATAGGGTTCCAATGAGTCCTTCTAAGTCTTGCTTTTCATGAAGCACCATCTGTTTTTCTTCATATTCTTGTTCCAACTGCATCTCAAACTGCCGAAGCTAAGAAAAAAAAACCACAGACGATAACCAAATATTGATAGCAAGTGCATTTTCATATATCAGAGTATAACAAACAGGTGTTTTTCCTTCTGGTGTCAGTGTAATGTTGTAACTAGAGATGAGCGAATCGAAGATGATGAAGTGGAATTCGATCTGAATTTCAGGAAAAATTCGATTCACACCGAATCCAAATACCCTCATTCTTCATAGTAACGAATTGCATTTTTTCCTAAAATGGCCACTGCACGTGTGAGGACATGGAGCAAGAAACTCTGGGAAGGCGGCATCACCCATAATGCCATGCATGCAGCCAATCAGCAGCCAGCCAGTCCTGTGATGTCCTATAAATAGCCTCAGCCATCTTGGATTCTGCCATTTTACAGTGTACTTAGTGCAGGAAGAGACGTCAGCAGGCGCTAGGGACAGTGCTAGAAAAAACTTAATTGTGCTAAAAAAACGATTTACAAGTTCAGGGAAAGATTATTCAAGGTGTAGGAAAAGGATACGGAGGAATCATTTCACAGCATTTATGTTGAGCAGGGTTTAGTAGGGGAGGTTACAGCCTGGGTAATAGGAACAATCCTATTACACCTTGCTGCACTGACTGGGGACCCAAATTGCCATTATACAGCTCTGTAATTCCAGCAAACTGTTCTTGTTATCGGGGTGCAAGTGTTGTTTGATACAGCCGTTAACAGGGTTTATTACAAGGAAATATTTCTAAGTCTTATTTGCCCTTGTGCGGTGCAGTTATATGTTCTAAAGCATTTTTGGCTGGTATTAGTGAGAAAAAAGGGCTTATTAGCCGTTGTGTGATGAAGTGCGAAAATTAAAGCCCTTTTTGTCGTGTAATAGTGGCAAAAGAAAAATATATTTGCCGTTCAACGGTGCAGTTATATGTTCTAAAACCCTATTTGTCGAGGATAAGTGGAAAAAGTAAAATACATTTGCTCTTCAGCGGTGCAGGTAAATGTTCTAAAGCCCTTTTTTGTGTGTATTAGTGGGGAAAAAATAAGTCTTTTTGGGGGGTTTTAATTTCCTTTTTATTAACAGTATGTCAGACAAAGAAGTGCCAGGCCACGTACAGGGGAGTGGCAGAGGCTTGAATGATTCTGGCGCAGGCACAGGTCGCAGCAGAGTAAGGGGCCATGGCAGCAGGGTCAGCTAGCTCCCAGTGTCAGCTAGCGGTCATGTCTTGACCAGCAACCCAGCAGTTCTTGAATGGTTGACTTGATCTTGACTGTCGCAAGTGACATCAGACACCCCGTGCAAAGAGTTGGTGGGTTTATCAGACACAACCCTTAGTTGGCATGGCCCGGGAGCAGGCCCTGTGCACTCACCTGTCTTCAACATGCCTCTGTCTTTTTCTGTTAGCCAAGATGTGGAGGAGACATCCGCCGCTTCCTCCAGTAGGCGGGCAAGTAGTGATGAGGAGAGTGGCGTGGGAGCTGGTGTTGCGAGCAGTCAGGCTCATGACCCAGAGATCAATGATATGCAGACAGTACTCGATGATGATGATGTAGCTCATCACACTTAGGAGCCGGGTAACGAAGGGGCTTCATCATCATCGGGAGAAGAGGGTGGCAGATTGCCCGTGAGGCAGCAGCGGAGCCAGCAAGTCGCTAGCTTGGCCGGGAGTCAGCAGGGTGGCAGCAGTGGGAGGTCGGTAGCCAAACGTGCCCGGGAAGGACCAACCGCTTCGCAGGAGCCTACCTGCCAAGGAAGTAGCTGTGCACGGGTTCACGGAGGCAGCGGCGGTAGCAGTCAGTCAGTGCGTAGTGTTGGGGGTAAAATCACCTACTAGGCAGTGTGGCAGTTTTTTGTTAATCCGCCGGAGGAGGTAAACATGGCCATACTGTATGTAGAATCTGAGGGCAGAAGGTGAAGCGTGGCCAGGGTGCCAATGTTGGCACCACGGCCCTGGGTCAACAAATGCAGCATCACCATAAAGTGGCCTGGGAGAACCATGGCTCTGATGTGGTGGTCCAGCCTGCCGCAGCAAACGCTGCATCACCCAGTGGCACAGACCCGATTTCAGGCAGTCAAGGCTCTACCACCTCAGCCGAAGGGATCTGTCTGTCGTTCACATTATCTGATGGTCCTGATGTTCCTGCTCCTCTTCCTCCTACTCCTCGTCAGTCATTCCATCAGCAATCGATCACCTAAGCGATCGCCAAGAGACAACAGTATGAGTGCACTCATCAAAAGGCACAGAAGCTGAACGTGCTCCTGGCCAAGTTGCTGGTGCTGCGATTCCTCCCTATCCAAGTGGTAGACTCTGCACCTTTCAGAGAGCTGATGGCTTGTGCCGAGCTGAGGTCGAGAGTCCCAAGCTGTCCAATATTGGCCAAAAAGGCAGTACAAGCCCTGCACACGTATGTAGAACAGAAGGTGGGCCAGTCTTTGAGCCTGTCGGTGTCTGCCAAAGTACACGGCAGCGCCGACGTGTGTAGCTGTAACTACGGTCAGGGAAAATACATGTCCTTTACGGCCCACTGGCTGAATGTGGTTCTTACACAGCCACACCAGCAACTTGGCTAAGTGACGTAGCTTCCACCTCTACGTTCTCACGCTGTTGGTCCTGTGACAATGTCCGCCTCTGCCTCCTCATCCTCCACCGTGTCCTCAGCCTCCACTGCAGTAACAATTCACAGTACCCCACCAGCATACCACATGTGTAGGGCACGGCGGTGTCACGCTGTTCTGCACCTCGTTTGCCTGTGCCAACTGAGTCACACAGGGGAGGAACTGGTCCATGTCCTTCATCAAGAAATAGAATCCTGGCTTTCTCCATGACAACTGAAAATCGAAATCATAGTGACCAACAAAGGGAAGAACATGGTGTCGGTGCTGCATCAAGGAGGGCTGAGCCATGCGCCCTGCATGGCACACATGTTCAATCTGGTTGTCAAGCAGTTCCTGAAGTCGTCCACCCTTCCATCTGCAAGACATCCTAAAAATGGCCAGGAAACATGCACTTCAGCCACTCGTACACTGCAAAGCACACCCTCCTTGAGCAACAGAAGCAGAATGGCATCCCCCAACATAGGCTGATATGCATCATTTCCACCCGTTGGAATTCCACCCTCCATACGTTGGACTGACTATACGAACAGAGAAAGGCCATAAACAATTTCCTGATGATCCAAGCGGACAGGAGTACTCCCCTGTGTAACTTCGATGTCAGCCAGTGACAGTTCATGCATCATGACCCCTGTGGGGGCTGAACTGGAGGAGGAGTAGGATATTGGAGCACAAACAATGTGTACTGAAATGGGTGGTTTTTCTACACATGTTACAGGAGTGGAGGAGCAGGAGCAGCCAGAGGAGCTACATGGTGATGAGGAAGATGAGGCAGAGGACCCAGACACACTCTGGCAGTATGCAGTGAAGATGGAGGCAGGGAGTCCCTCCAAGTCACTTGCACACATAGCATGATGCATGCCCACTTGCTTGCATAGTGACAGCCGAAATGTCACCATTCGGCAGAGGGATGACTTTTAGCTCTCCATCTTGTTGGACCCTCGCTATCCATCCAAAATAGGGGCCTTTTTTACACCTGCTGAGACGGAGGACAAACTGAACTACTATAGAGACATCCTATGTAGTCAGTTGCCCGCTGCCTATCTGCGCCATTGTCCTTCATCTCATAGGTCTGACCTGGGGGGCCCTCTGCGCTCACATTCCTCTGCCATGGCTGTTGGAGAGGGGTGGGATGGCAGGAGCAGTACTAGCTCTATCAGCAGCAGCCTAGAGTCTAGAGTCACTGATGAGCAGCTTTCTTCACCTGCATAGTGAAGAAACTACTCACCAACAGCTAGACATAGAGCATAACCTGAACCAGCAGGCGGTGGCATACTTGGAGTGCACCCTGCCATATCCACTGGACTACTGGGCAGCCAAACTGGATTTGTGGCTGCAACTGGCCGAGTTTACTCTTGAAAAGCTGTCCTGCCTGGCAGTAGTTTGGCATCAGAGCCAGTGTTTAGTGCGGCGGGGGCCATATTTAACCCAAGAAGAACTTGCCTGTCCACACAAAATGTGGAGAGAAAGACCTTTCCAAGATGAATCAGGCGTGGATCAAATAGGATTTCCACACACCAATGCCTGATGCTTCAGACTAGATCATCCATTCTGCCACACCAACACTTTGACAAAAGAGACCGGTTTCTTCTGGCTACCTGCCTCAGCTACTATTCTGATGCTGCCACCCGCCTGATGCCACACATCTGATGCCAAGTGCTTGTTCTTTCACCCACCATGGTTCTGCTACCACCTCCACACTATGTCACCTTGCCACTCTGTGGTCTATTCATGCTGCTGCCACCTCCACACTATGTCACCTTGCCACTCTGTGGTCTCCTCATGCTGCTGCCACCTCCACACTATGTCACCTTGCCACTCTGTGGTCTTCTGATGCTGCTGCAACCTCCACACTATGTCACCTTGCCATTCTGTGGTCTCCTCATGCTACTGCCACCTCCACACTATGTCACCTTGCCACTCTGTGGTCTCCTCATGCTGCTGCCACCTCCACACTATGTCACCTTGCCACTCTGTGGCCTCCTGATGCTGCCGTCACCTCCACACTGTCATTGTGCCACTCAGTGGCCTCCTCCTGATGCTGCTGCTGCCATCTTCACACTCTGTCATAATGCCACTCTGTGGCCTCCTCATGCTGCTGCTGCCATCTCCACAGTGTCATTGTGCCACTCTGTGGCCTCCTTATGCTGCTTCCACCTCACCACTATGTCATAGGGCCACTCTCTGGACTTCTCATCCTGTCCCCACCCTCCTCACTTCATGACTTGCCTTTTGGCCTGGCTGACATCATCATTTATTTGACAGTACTTCTGATCTGTCACAATGATGGAAAAATGAGACGCACAACGGATCCTGTATGTGTAGCAGCTGTAAGGCCTGTATGGTCCCATCAGAATTGACTTGTGATTTGGTAGCCAAATTAGATGTGAATCTAATTATCTATTGTCTTCTAAAGGGCATATGTCAGCAGATTTGTACCTATGAAACTGGCTGACCTGTTGCATGTGCACTTGGCAGCTAAAGGCATCTGTATTGTTCCCATGTTCATATGTGCTCGGATTGCTGAGAAAAATGTTTTAATATGTGCAAGTGAGCCTCTAGAAGCAATGGGGGTGTTGCTGTTACACCTAGCACCTTGCTCCTATAAGTTTATTTGCATACATTAAAACATCATTTTTCTCAGCAATGCGGGCACATATAGACATGGGACCAACACAGATGCCTTCAGCTGCCAAGTGCACATACAACAGGTCAGCCAGTTTCATAGGTACAAATCTGCTGACAGAAGCCCTTCTCAAACTTCTTGACATCATATGCCTCCTATGTATAACCTCAAAAAACACGTATTTCCTGGTTGGAATGTCATACAGTGGATGGCTGTGAAAAATCTATAGTACATCATGTTTGGTTGAGGCTGCCTGGAAGGCCTCATGGGTTGTCTGCCTGGCCAGGGCCCTGCCAAAGACATGCAATCCTTCTTCATCTTTTCTGTCTTCTAATTTATAAACTGGTAGATGCCATTCTGAGCAATACATGGTTTTAGATTGCTGAAAACCAAAGTCTTGGGGAAATTTGTAATGTATTGGAATTATGAAGATTTGATTTGCTCATCTCTAATTGTTTAGCACTGGGTTTCTTAAAATGGAAAGTGAGAGTTAGATATATACAAATTGGTCTTTAAATGGAAGGAAACTTTAATATGTGTAATATATATTAAAAAAAAGCATTGTTTTACGTTTCAACTGTAATATTATTCCTCTCAGTGGTAGTAATCCTATCTTGCAACATAACTAGCTATTGACATACCCGTCTTTGACATGACTGTCGAATATCCTCTAATTCCTCTTCTTTATCTTCGAGTTCTTTTAACTGCATTTGTTTCATCCTTTCAATTTCCATTTCAAAACGGACACGCATCTGTTCCAAAAAATGGAAAACATGTGCTGCAGAATATTCCATGTGCATGTCCATAATTCATAATATTTGTTCAAAGGCTAGGAACAAAACCATTTTACATCCGTGTCCTTGATATAACTTTGGCACGCCATATATCAGACTCCAGAATCAGAATCCTACTCCATGCGCTACCATACAATGGCCTTGCATAAATTCTTATATGTAGGGATTATGGGCAAGAAATAAAATCTCTTTTTTTTCTCTTATGAGGAATATACTGTATATGTGGAAGTTCAGGTTGTCATACAAAACACGGATCAGTGCAATATTGACTTGATGGCTATAACCCAGACATTCCAAAACCACTTTACATATTTCAGACTAGACCATTAGTGAAGTCTTTCCGATGCCCCATTGCCATTTAATTTATCATATATTTAATAATACATTATTCTAAAAGTGACTGTGTATGAACATTACCTGATCTAGACGCTGTATTGAATTGGCTTGCTCCACCAGTTGTTGGTTCTGCTCAGCAACACTGGATTCCAACTCCCATACTTTGTTTTTTAGGGAGACGACAGAATTACTATCCACCCCACTGGAGGAGAATAAGTCTTTCATCTGCATCTTCAGTACTTCCAACTGCTTGGTTAAATTAGATGTCTCTTGCTCCTTTTGCTGTGGAGAAAAGGATTGTGTTTACTAAACAATTATCTTATATGAGTAAGATTTAACATTTCTGTCCTTGTGAGGAATATTTAGCATTGTAAACCTACCTGCGTTTGTTTGGTACATGGAATTAGTAACTCAAAATGTAGCTCAAGGGAAACTTAGCAAATTAGATTATTTGCTATATGTAAAGGCCCTTTTACACATGCCCAAAATCATGGCAAATATTGAGAATAAGCATTTGCATGAACACTCATTACCGATAATTGACCGGTCTAAATGTTTCACCAATCATCCAATGAACTAAGTGACACATCTCTCATGCAGCACCTGTAATCATTATATGCTGGTAGCACACTGTCCTGTAAAAACTGTAAACAATGAATGTATAAGGAGATGAACAATCACAGTCTCAATCGCTTGTCTGTATACAGAGGAGATGATTGTTGCATATAAATGCAGTTCTCATCTCTGATTGTGATCAGGCAATTATTGGGAATGTTCAGTTCATTTCTGGTGATTGCCTGAGCATTGGCCTATATTAAAAGGTCTTATTTCACTATTCTGAAAAAGAAATCAATAGGACAGTTCATAAAAAGAGGTCTGTATTGTAAACCGGTTGGCATGTAGCTTTCCTTAGAGCCAACTTTGGTTAAAGGGAATCTGCAATCAGTTTTCTGCTGCCCTCACTTTTAAATCCTACCACCTCTATCACATGCCAACAAAGTATTATTTTATATTTCACTGCAGGTTAATATATAGCTGTATAGCGTAGTGGTTAAGGTTCTTGGCTCTAATGTAAAAGGTTGTGAGTTCAAATCCCTGCCTCTGCTGTATAGGAATACTTACTACATGACAAACTACTATGAAGTTTTTCTGACATAGTTTATCATTCAGCTATATAGATGAGTGGTTAAGTTCCTTGTCTCTAATGTAGAAGGTTGTGAGTTCAAATCCTGGCAGAAACTTTTTAGAAATAGATGCAAAATTAGATTTAAATACACTGGGTGTCCCCAAGCACTGACTCCATATATGGACATAGCTATATATGGAGTCAGAGCAGGGACTGGGGGATTCCCTCACTGTACAGTGATCTTCTGCATAGACCTCAGTGGGACCTGGCACCCTCCCCTCTTCAGAGCATGGGGTGCCTGGTTTATTGCTCGGCTTCTCCCATTGACTTCCATTATGCTGGGGTGCTCTGTCAAGCACCCAAGCGTCCTAAAATGTTCTACTCGAGCACCAGAGCACTTTGGTGCTCGATCAACACTACCATACATATTAAATATATATTGGCCAAACCCACTGGTTTTGGCAGTTTTTGCCGACCATCTATTGTATATGGTGGCTGCCCGACTTTCAGCCATGTTGGATTAAACTGCCTAATCCTTTTGTTAGCAGGGAGATAAGCAGCTGTCAGAGGAGTCTTGCAACAGCTTTCTCCCCTCTCCCTACATACGCATGCTTGCTGAGAGATAGTTGGCCAAACAAGTATGGCTGACAACTATCTAATGTGTATTGCCGGTCATGATCCACAATAAAGTCATCCAGTATTGGATATGTCTGGCAGAAAGCAATTATAGATACAATCCAGCAATATTTGGTGTTGTAGAGACAGTTTAGGGACATATTTGGTTATATAGATTAAATCAATAGGTAGAATCAATAGTTTAAATTTTGCTGCCGTTTATAGTTAAGCGCGTCAGCACACTTCAGTGTGTCAATGCCAGTCTATTTGTAGAAGGTGATGTATTATAGCACCTCTTTTAATTACAAAAAACCCGCTGCAATTTTGCTACCGTGTTTAATTAAGCAGTTCATCGCATTTTACCAGCATGTTCATAGCAGTGCACATTTAGTTGCACCTCTATTAGTTACCTAAAAAACAGAGCATTTCAGAGCATTTCAGTGCATCACTATACCAGCTTCATTTGTATTGTATCAATATATTGTGCAGTTTTAGTTAATGCATTGTATTGTGTTAATATACAGTGCAGTTTTCAATACATGTGCGGAACTGCATCAATATATCTTGTAGTCATATTTGCACTGTACTGCATCAATATACAAGTTTCATTCAACACATTGTATTGCATTGTATATTGCATTGTATTATATTACAATATACCATTTTAAATTGTAAATACCAGTGTGCGGTGTGTTTGTAGAAGGGGGGACATTTAATTGCACCTCTGTCTGTAAATTACAGAAAAAAACTAGCAATTTTGTTACCATTTAATAATCTGTGTACCAAACCTATGACTTTTCATTTATAAAATATCCATGTCTCATCATCTACAAGTCAGAATGTGGGTGGCTATAGTAGTGCAAACAGCAGTAGCAGCACAGGAGGCACCACCCATCTGGCCAACAGAAGTAGCAGCAAGTCACAGTTCTCCCTTGCTTCCAGTAGGTGCCAGATTATTATTGAGGACAGTGAGGATGAGATTGTGGACTGGTTGGCTCACTCCTCCTTTCAGTTACAGCAGGATGATGTTGATGTCACCTCTAAGTCTGATACCATGCTTTGGTGCCAGGGGTCACAGCATTCCTCCTGCTCCTCCTCCTTGCAGCCTCAGAAAAGCCTTTCACTTGTATCATCTGGCTCTGTCTTCACTGCCCCCTTCTAGTGGGGCACCTTTTTTTTTTTCATAAGAAGAGGCAACAAAACCCCATGTTCCATGGAAGATATTCAATATAGTCCTTCTGTTCATAACTTGGGTCCAGGAGGAGGCAGGCGACCAAATTCATAGCTGTGTTGGTGGTAGTATTAGTAGTAGTAGTAGGACTTGTAGCCTCAGTGGGGGTGATAGGGGCAGTACTAGTGATGGCAACATTGTCAGTTGGGGATAATACAGAGAAGGGAATCATGAGGGAGAAATGAGCCCACAGTGACATATCACAGACTGATTGTGTGTTGGACAGGACATGGAAGTTGGATCGAGGTGCTGAGGAGGAGCTGACATCAGAAGGTGGTGGCCACAGTGGCAATAAAGAGTGTAGGCAGTGAATGGTCAACTCAAAACCTAAAGAAGACCTCCCAGAGCCAGATCTGTTTCTATTGTGGTCAAACTGGAAACTGGTGATGCCACTGGTATTGTGGGTGCAAGCATCTCCCATTTTGCATTTGTTCTCCACAAGCCTGTCCCACAAAACCACAGCTATGTTGAAGATCTGCAAGAAGAAAATAAGCTGTAGGCATTAAAACACAAACATAGTTACAAG
The DNA here is from genome assembly GCA_033119425.1 of Bufotes viridis. Lineage (NCBI taxonomy): Eukaryota > Metazoa > Chordata > Amphibia > Anura > Bufonidae > Bufotes > Bufotes viridis. The sequence continues at coordinate 191,064,749 of CM065589.1, forward strand.
GGCTCTATTGTATCACATTAGGCAGCATCACTAGATCCTGTAGGAAAATAGAAGTTTGTCATTATTCTCTTGGTCTTCTTTGTGGCAGCCAGGCCACATCCACAAGCAGTAGTGTTCATGTCATCATAAGCTGCTTCTTCTTCTGCTCAGAGACCTCATTGTCTTCCACACCATTGTGAAACATTTATAAAGGAATGTGTGGCCATGAGAAAAATATTCTCAACCAGCAATATGCTTGTGTGCCAGATGAACTCCCACCTGGCCATGTTGCTTTCAGTGCAGTTGCTGCCATACCACTAAGTTGTGCTAAATGTGGGGCCTTTCCATACCAAATTTACTTCTGTTCTCTAGTATTACTTACTTTAGTAACTAGTTACTGTTTTATTTTTTAAATATTGTGCAGTTTTGCGCACATGTGGTGGCATCACCAGATGCATCTGGAAAATAGAACTGGCCAATAATTGGAACAAAGACTGTCTTTATGCTACTGGTATTCTTTGTAGCAGCCAGGGTGCATCCATGTCCAGTACAGAGTCCTTGTCATCATCAACAAGTTACTTGTTCCCCTGCTCATACTTCTCCTCCTCCCCTCTGTCATCAGTCTTCAATAACGGAATATGTGGCCAGAAAACAACTCAGCTCAGAACTACGGTTGTGAGCAAGTTAAACTCCCACCTGGGCAACTGTCAATCAAATGAGTCTCATCATTCTCCTAATGTGGTGAATGTCCGTGTCTTCACCAAAATTTCATTCAGCAGGCATTGCTACCTCTGGCCAGCTGTCCATAAAATCGGTCTCACCGTTCTCCTAATATGACCCACTTCCACCCCATCACCCAAATTATATTCATCAGGCTAACTGTTAAAATTCTCATTGTCTAAATGACTGTAGCCTTTCTCTGGCACATACCCTGTTCCCTGACTTTATGGACATCTGCAGATTCGAACAGTGAATGGAACTGTCTTGTCCAGCCTCCAGCAAACTGCATCACCGCACCCAAACGGACAAAGTTGTTCTCCGCAAATATATACAAAACATCTCTTACCTCAAAATGAATGCGGCACGGATCCATGAGGATTTTTACAAATCTCTGGCTCAGGACAATGAATAGATATTCCATTGCTGATTGTGGTTATTAAGGCATCATTTTTGGATGCTTGTTCATAGTAACATAGTATATAAGACCGAAAAAAGACATTTGTCCATCCAGTTCGGCCTGTTTCCTACAAGTTGATCCAGAGGAAGGCAAAAAAACCCTGTGAGGCAGAAGCCAATTTTCCCAACTTAAGAGGAAAAAATTCCTTCCCGACTCCAATCAGGCAATCAGAATAACTCCCAGGATCAATGACCTCTCTCTAGTAGCTAGAACCTGTAATATTATTACACTCCAGAAATACATCCAGTCCCCTCTTGAATTCCTTTATTGTACTCACCATCACCACCTCCTCAGGCAGAGAGTTCCATAGTCTCACTGCTCTTACCATAAAGATTCCTTTTCTAAATTTGTGTACAAACCTTCTTTCCTCCAGACGCAGAGGATGTCCCCTCGTCACAGTCACAGTCCTGGGGATAAATAGATGATGGGAGAGATCTCTGTAATGACCCCTAATATATTTATACATAGATATTAGATCTCCCCTCAGTCGTCTTTTTTCTAAAGTGAATAAGCCTAATTTTAATAACCTTTCAGGGTACTGTAGTTGCCCCATTCCAGTTATTACTTTAGTTGCCCTCCTCTGAACCCTCTCCAGCTCTGCTATGTCTGCCTTGTTCACAGGAGCCAAGAACTGTACACAGTACTCCATGTGTGGTCTGACTAATGATTTGTGAAGTGGTAGGACAATGTTCTCATCACAGGCATCTATGCCCCTTTTAACGCAACCCATTATCTTATTGGCCTTGGCAGTAGCTGCCTGACACTGGTTTTTACAGCTTAATTTGCTGTTTATTAAAATTCCTAGATCCTTTTCCATGTCAGTGTTACCGAGTCTTTTACCATTTAGTATGTACGGGTGGACTTGCATTATTCCTTCCTATGTGCATAACTTTACATTTGTCAGTGTTAAGCCTTATCTGCCCAAGCCTCCAATCTATCCAGATCCCTCTGTAGCAGTATATTGTCCTCTTCAGTGTTAATTACTTTACACAGTTTAGTGTCATCTGCAAAAATTTATATTTTACTGTGCAAGCCTTCTACAAGATCATTAATAAATATATTGAAGAGAATAGGGCCCAATACTGACACCTGAGGTACCCCACTAGTGACTGTTACCCAATCTGCGTGTGTACCGTTAATAACAACCCTCTGTTTCCTATTACTCAGCCAGTTACTTACCCACATACAGACATTTTCTCCCAGTCCGAGCATTCTCATTTTATATACTAACCTTGTATGAGGTACAGTGTCAAATGCTTTCGAGAAGTCCAGATATACGACATCCATTGATTCCCGCTGTCAAGTCTAGAACTTACCTCCTCATAGAAACTGATTAAATTCGTTTGGCATGACCCATCCCTTAATGAAGCCATGCTTATATGGCGTTATTTGCTTATTTGCATTGAGATACTCCAAGATAGCATCTCTTTGAAACCTTTCAAACAGTTTACCAACAACAGATGTTAAACTTACCGACCTATAATTTCCAGGCTCTGTTTTTGGACCCTTTTTGAATATTGGCACCACATTGGCACCACATTCGCCAATCCTGTGGAACATTCCCTGTCAGTATAGAGTCCATAAATATCAGAAAAAAGGGTCTGGCTATGAATCACTTAATTCCCTTAGGATACAGGGGTGTATGCCATCCGGTCCTGGCGATTTGTCTATTTTAATCTTTTTAAGTTGCTGTTGTACTTCTTCCTGGGTCAGACAGGGCACGTTAATGGGGAATTTACTTTTACATTCTGCATTTCATCTGACAGTTTATTTTCCTCACTGAATATAGTGGAGAAAAAAATATTTAATAGTTTTGCTTTATCCTCGTCGCTCTCTGCAACACCCCCCTCATTGCTATGTAGAGGGCCGACTCCTTCAGATTTATAATTTTTACCATTTATATAATTGAAGAACATTTTAGGGTTAGTTTTACTCTCTTTGGCAATTAATCTCTCGGTCTCTAGTTTGGCAATTTTTATTAGTTTTTTACATATTCTATTTTTTTTCCTTATAGTTTATCAGTGCTTCCTGGCTCCCCTCCTGTTTTAGTGATTTATATGCTTTCTTTTTGTCATTTATTGCTTTCTTTACGGTTCTATTTATCCACATTGGTTTCTTATTGTTTCTTAGAATTTTATTCCTATAAGGTATGTACCTTTCACTTTAGATGTTACAATACTTTTCAAAATCTCCCATTTTGTGGTTGTATTTTTATTTTTGAGGACTTTGTCCCAGTTAGTTAGGCCAATGGCCTTGCTTAGTTGGCTAAATTTAGCTTTTTTGAAGTTTGGTATTTTTGTTCCTCCCTTTAGAAACTCTCCTTTGAAGGATAATTGGAAGGTTTTTACTTTATGGTCACTATTTCCTAGGTGTCCTCCAACCTGCACATCTGTTGTTCTATCAGGTCTATTGGTTAATACTAAGTCCAGTATGGCCGTCCCTCTAGTTGGGTCCTGAACCAGTTGGGAAAGGTAATTGTCTTTGGCTATTGCCAATAACCTGTTTCCTTTATGGGATGTACAGCTTTCAGTTGCTGAGTCTATATCTGGATAGTTGAAGTCTCCCATAATAACGATTTCATTATGATTTGCCAACCCTTTTATCTGGTTTAGTAATAGATTTTCTGTGAACTCTGGTATATTAGGTGGTTTATAATAAACTCCTATTAGTAATTTATTATTGTTTTTGCCTCCATGTATTTCTACCCACAGTGACTCCATGTTCATGTCCCTCACAGATGCATTCTCGAATTGTTCAGAACAAGTGAACACTTGTAGAATGCTTGTTGAGAACAAAACATAGTTTTTTTCTAATAGCACTGTGCATGCTTAAACACTATCTTCCCCGATAAGGTACAATTTTTGTAATTTTTTTTATTTGAAAATGCATAACAAATGCGATGGCACAGTGTGTTTTTAAACAGGCTGTTTGTTAATACCATCAATCATGCATTTACCCATAGGTAAATATGTCTATATGTCATTGTCAATGACATTATTTGCTGTTGCAGTTATTGCATTAAAGAGCTTAAAAGGAGTGAAAGGAGTGGAATGGGGGGGGTGTATTTTCTTATTTTATTTTAAAATAGAGAAAGACAAGAAAAGAAAAATCGGAGTCCTAGGATACCTCAGGGTGTCATTTACCAATCTTAGGGCCAACTGGAGCACTTTTGATTCTGTTTGAATCAAATAAAATATTTGGAATGATTCAGTAAATTGGACCCGAAATGAACTTTAAGAAATTCGCTCATTTGTATGATAGGTTTATCCACAAACTTTTTTTTCTGGATAATTGCCTTTTGATCAGTGAAGGTGAGAGCTGAATTTACATACAGCAATCTACTAAACTGAAAGGGAACGAGTATTCACTAGTGTTGGGTGCGCATATTTGAATCGCAAATTTTAATTGCGAATATCGTCACTTCGAGAATTCGCTAAGATTTAGAATATAGTGCTATATATTCGTGTTTGCGAATATTCTTCTACTTTTTTTTCCTCTGAACCCATGATCCCTCCCTGCTTCTTGCTTGGGGGCCAATGAGAAGGCTGCAATGTCTTTGTCTGACTTATCAAAATCTCTAGCAACCAGTATGAAAGTTGCCTACCCCCTTAATATATCAGAACCTCCCCAGCAGCCATTTTCTGCAGTTTTTTTTTTTCATTTATGAGAGAGACAGCAGTGCCATCGCTGTACTCTGTGTTTTGCTGTCACATTACATAGTTAGTGTATATATATATATATATATATATATATATATATATATATATATAAATTTTTTTTTTTTTAAAGATAGTTAGTGGGAGATAGTCAGTGTAGGTTAGATAGTGATATAGTGTAGCTGGTTTCAGTGCAGGGTGTTAGGTAGTGGTATACTGTAGGTCCTGCTGTCCATACATACATACAGACATAGTGCTGTGATGTCACAACAATACTTAGTGTACCAATCACTAATATGTAGTCAGACCTGCTAAAATGTGAAGTTGCATGTATTGTGCAAAAATATGCGCATCATTAATTGCCGATTTATTGCCAATTTGCACAATTTCGCTAATATATCAGAGCACTCTATCTGCATATAAAGCTATTGTAATGTTCTGCCATGCCAACCATTTTCTCCAGTTCCTGAGAACTTCTAGCAGCTTGAAAAACGTAGCAATAGTGACCCACGCCTGTATTGCGTGCACAATACACGCATATTATATTTTTCGCAATCAAGAAAATAATCGCAAATTTTAGAATTTGCAAATTTATGATGTATATTCGCCCAAATATTCGCGAAATATTGCGAATTCGAATACTGCCCCTGCTGTTCATCACTAGCACCTGATAAACAAGCAAAATGATCATTTCATCGCATGTAAATTTGTCTTAAGGGTGGTGTCATGCAGAGCTTTCTATGGCAGTTTTTCTGACAGTTTAGAAATTAGGATTAGTAAATCCTCCCCATTGTATTTGTAAAGGATAGGCAGGAAATCTGGCAGCGAAATTAATGCATTTTTTTATTATCTGTCCTGTACTAGGAAAATTAAATCTCTTTTTTTTTTGGGACACAGCCTTTTTAAACTGCATAAGTTTTATGAGTTCATATATCTTTTGAAAATTTTGAAAAGAACCCATTGTTGTCATGTATGCTGGAGGTACAGCTATAGTATGTCTTCCATCACCTGGGACAAAATATCTATTGGGATAGACTTATCAAAACCAGTGTAAAGGAAAACTGACTGACCCATAGCAACCAATCAGATTCCATCTTTCATTTTTCAGAGCTCCTATGGAACATGAAAATGAAAGGTGAAATCTGATTGGTTGCTATAAACAGCTGAAACATTTTTCGCAAAACAATCGTACGAATATATTGCATTAAGCTAACAAACAAACAAGCGCAATTACATTCCAAACTTGCAAGTTGTACTACGTGGGATCGCAACACACCATTGCGAATATTGCATATAAAGTTTTTCAGCTGTAGGGATCCGATTCTTTTGGAGTTTTTTAGGAATCCAATAACTATCAAAGTAACCCATTCTTAATTTTATATCCTATATTGCCATCTGAATTACTGCTGTTCAATTATTCTGGACTTTTTAGCCACATGTTGCTCTTATTGATTGGTGTAATATTGTCCTAGTCTTTTAGTTATTTTATCCATTTTGGGTCAATGATTTATCGCACTCATTTCTACGAATATATTTAACAGTTTATTTTAACTAATAAATACAATATTGGTTCCAGCATCCTGAGAGTGCCCAGTTCTTCATAGATTTAACAAACACATTCTCAAGTGGACAGAGTGAGTCCGCTTTGCTGAGAGCACCACTATTGGCCATTTTGTTGGTCCTGTGCGCCACATAATAAAACCTTTTAAAACATTTTTCCTTTATACCAGTTTTGATAAATTTCACTCAATGTCTTAGCTCTGTAGCTATATACTGTACCTTGAACAAGGCAGAGTGGCAGTACATTGTGCGCATGCCCTCCACCCCCCTCTTTAGCTACACCCCAGACATAAACTATCTAGATTTCTGCTAGTGACTTTAGGATGTTTCCTTCTTTAACCACCTGCCGACCACCTAACGCAGGGCTGCGTCCAGACAGCAGCAGGTCTGTTCCTCCTTGACGCGGCGGTGCGTCATCTCGCGAGAGGCGAGATTTGCTGTGAACGCGCGCAAAACACGGACACCGGCAATGTGCTTTCCACATTTTGCAGATCTGCACATTGCCAGAAATATATGGAAAATGCCTTTTCTTGTCTGCAATTGCGGACAAGAATAGGACATGTTCTATATTTTTGCGGAACGGAAGTGCAGACCCGGAAGTGCGGATCCGCATTTCCGGATCCGAGCGGGACAAAGTCTGTCCCCATAGAAATGAATGGGTCCGCAATTCCGTTCCGCAAACAGAATCGCGGACGTGTGAATGGGTCCTAAGGGTCCCTTATCACCGCCAGTTAGTTAGCTACTTGTTAGGTAGTTAGCGCCCAGCCCAGTCACTGATTTTGGCAGAGATTTTTTCATCCACATTGATCGATGCGAATGAAAAAATCTGTGCCGTTCAATTTTATTTATTTTTTTCAGCCCAGAAGCTGAACGGAAAAAAAAAATCTCATTACCCGTAAGCTTAATATAAGGAGAATAGCAGAAACTCCTAATGCTGGCCATACGTGTAATGATTGCGGACACCCTCAAATGCCAGGGCAGTACAAACACCTCACATGTGACCCCATTTTAGAAAGAAGACACCCCAAGGTATTCTGTGAGGGATATGGTGAGCTCATGTAAAATTTTATTTTTTGTCACAAGTTAGTGGAATATGAGACTTTGTAAATAAATAAATAAATAAAAAATATCAATTTCTGCTAACTTGTGCCAATTTTTTTTTTCTGTGAGCTCGCCATGCCCCTCACGGAATACCTTGGGGTGTCTTCTATCCAAAATGGGGTCACATGTGGGGTATTTATTCTGCCCTGGCATTTTAGGGGTCCTAGAGCGTGAGAATCCTAATGCGTAAAAATGCCCTGTGAAATCCTAAAGGTACTCATTGAAATTAGGGCCCCTTTACGCATCTTGGCTGCAAAAAAGTGGCACACATGTGGTATCACCGTACTCAGGAGAAGTAGGGCAATGAGTTTGGGGTGTATTTTTATATATACCCATACTTTGTGTGAGAAATATCGCTGTAAACGACAACTTTTAAAAAAAAAATTATACAAAGTTGTAAATTTACAGAGATATTTCTCTCACCCAACATGGGTATATGTAAAAATACACCACAAAACACATTGTTCTACTTCTCCTGAGTACGGTGATACCACATGAGTGACACTTATTTGCAGCCTGGGTGCGCAAAGGGGCCCAAATTCCAACGAGTACCTTTAGATTTTACAGGGATGCTCACAATTTAGCCCCGCCCAAAATGCCAGGGCAGTATAAATACCCCACACGTGAACCCATTTTGGAAAGAAGACACCTCAAGGTATTCCGTGAGGGGCATGTTGAGTTCACAGAAATTTTTTTTTTTTGGCACAAGTTAGTGGAAATTTATATATATATTTTTTTTCACAAAGTCTTATTTTCCACTAACTTGTGACAAAAAATAAAATTTTACATGAACTCACCATACCCCTCACGGAATACCTTGGGGTTTCTTCTTTCTAAAATGGGGTCACTTGTGGGGTATTTATGCGGTCCTGGCATTTTAGGGGCCGCTAAAGCGTGAGAAGAAGTCTGGAATCTAAATGCGTAAAAATGCCCTGTGAAATCCTAAAGGTACTCATTGGAATTAGGGCCCCTTTGCGCACCTAGGCTCCAAAAAAGTGTCACACATGTGGTATCGCCGTACTCAGGAGAAGTAGGGCAATGTGTTTTGGGTGTATTTTTACATATACCCATGCTGGGTGTGAGAAATATCTCTGTAAATGACAAATTTTAAAACTTTTTTCATACAAAGTTGTCAGTTTACAGAGATATTTCTCTCACCCAACATGAGTATATGTAAAAATACACCCCAAAACACATTGCCCTACTTCTTCTGAGTACGGCAATACCACATGAGTGACACTTTTTTGCAGCCTGGGTGCGCAAAAGGGCCCATATTCCAACAAGTACCTTTAGGTTTTACAAGGTTGTTCACAATTTAGCCCCGCACAAAATGCCAGAACAGTAAACACACCCCACAAATGACCCCATTTCGGGAAGTAGACACCCCAAGGTATTCACTGAGGGGCATAGTGAGTCCGTGGGAGATTTTTTTTTTAGCAGAAATGGTAACTTTATATTTTTCCTCAGAAAGTGTCATTTTCCGCTAACTTGTGAAAAAAAATGAAATGATACATGAACTCACCATGCCCCTCGAATACTTTGTGGTGTGTTCTTTCTAAAATGGTGTCATTTGGGGGGTATTTATACTATCCTGGCATTCTAGCACCTGAAGAAACATGACAGGTGCTCAGAAAGTCAGAGCTGCTTCAAAATGCGGAAATTCACTTTTTTGCACCATAGTTTGTAAACCCTATAACTTTTACCCAAACCAATAAATATACACTTATTGGATTTTTTTTTTAATCAAAGACATGTAGAAAAATAAATTTATAGAAGTTTATATAGAAATGTAGTTTTTTTTAAAATGTCGTTAAATTTTTATTAATACAAAAAAAGTAAAAATGTCAGCAACAATGAAATACCACCAAATGAAAGCTCTATTAGTGAGAAGAAAAGGAGGTAAAATTCATTTGGGTGGTAAGTTGCATGACGGAGCAATAAATGGTGAAAGTAGTGTAGTGCAGAATTGTAAAAAGTGGTCTGGTCATTAAGGGGGTTTAAGCTAGGGGGGCTGAAGTGGTTAATTTTTATGGTCCTTTTTGCCCAGTCTTAAGTACTTTGTCAACTTAAAGTACTGACCTTTATTTTATTGGTTTTTAGTGCAGTACAAAGGCCAAAGAGGAGCTTGTTTAGAGAAATGTATGACATAGTTTTCTCTATTCAAGCACATCCATAGAAGTTTCAGTCTTAACATGAATTATTAATATAATGTTGTTAGTAGAATCATATTCAGGCTTGTGTCATAATTTGTTGGCAGACCTGAGTTAAAGAGCTGTGTTTGGTCCTAATTTTAACTTCTATTTATACACTTGAGATGTAGGAAACTGCACTTCACTGCTCATAATAACCTCTTACATTATGTGCGGCTGGTTCTATGCTAAATCCTGTGCTCGTGAAAATTATCTTTTGCGCTAGTCTAAATTTTTCTGACAAACGTACAGTCATTCACTCCATTATTAAAAGTAATATGCTGTCTGAATGGGTGGAATCACATAACCTTCCTGACTGTCCCTCCCCAACAAAAGTATATAATTAGTGAGGACTGCTTCATTCTTACTGCCTGACATGTAAGAATTCCATCTTGTACCCATAGCTGTGACCCATACTGTGCACTTTTCATACAGAGGAAAGATCCAACACAGTTAATCCAATTAAATGCAAGTTGTGGCTGAGGCCCCAAACAAAGTGTGCTTGATAAGAAGCTTGGAAGTCACTTAAAGGATGAAGCTAGAAATTATTACATAAAACAGGAACTGCAAATACCACTTATGTATGTACTGTAGATTCGGGTGTTATTCCTAAAAGGAACACTCCAGGCAAAACTAACACATAGCGTTATTCAGGGGCATACACTGATATCGAAGAGCCCCATAGCAAAAATTCAAATGGGCCCCCCTGCCCATTCCCAGATTCCCAGTATGTGTGTATCAAACACTCCAAGGCAACATGGAATTAAAAGTGTGACTCCCCAGATTTCTGGTGAATTTCCAACTTCTAAAAGTGGAACAGGTACTTCATAAATATGACCCTTATTCTGAACAGCACGTTTTTCAAAATCACAGTACACTGATAAATCTTCTTCCTTTCACTGTGTTTTAGAGAACTGGCTGCAGCCACCACTAGCGGAGCACACTGCATAGAAATTTATACAGTTACCACTGAAGTCAATGTAAGCACTGTGGTGGCTAATGGAAAAGGTACTGAATCTATGTTGGGAACATTAGAAGTCAATAGCAGTAACGAAGACTGCCTGTATGGTAGGTAGGCCACTGATTTTATTATTATTGCGAGGTCCGAGGGAATGGTCCAAGACACTTAAATTCTCTCTTTAGTGTTCTTTGAACCTCTTTGATATGGCCCCCCAGGGCTTCACTCCTGTAGTTACAACACAGTGCTTTACCACTTTATCTAGAGTGGTCCTTTAATGTAAATGGCGAAAATCTTAAGAACTTGACAGAATCACTTCCCAAGAAGCATTCACTTTTGGTACTGAATATGTGTGTGTGAATGCATACATTTATAAATTTATATTAAACGTCGGATGTATCATGGGCTGTTGACCCTTTAAAAAAGAAACAAAAAAAAAACTTTTTGCAACTTTCGGAAGCCAATAGTTGCAAAAAGTGCAATGTTTCCCGTTATATGCCAAGAATGCCTTTTTTTTTTTACATAAGCACTGTGGGAGGCGTGATGGAACAGATGGGGGCCTGATTGGAAAGGTGGGGTCGGGCCACAGTAGCCCAACATATTTACTGTAATTTACATCAGTATACTGAGGTAAATTATATCTGAAATGTTCACCATCACCAGTCTAGGATGTTGAGAGATTTCAGCTCTGATGCTTGCAGTATTGTGAATACAGCTCTGGTCTATAGGCTGTAGTTCAAGATCAGTTCAAGAAAAGTAATGTAACATATAAAAATACTTTTTATATAGCTGACTTATATATTTATACTGTAATATTGTATTTAAAGGAAGAGAAACAATATAATGAATTGTCAAACATGTTTTTCATGATCTCACCTCCAACTGTTGACGAAGTTTGCCAACTTCCCATCGACAGGATGTATTCTCTTGGGTCACCTTCTCTCGTAAGCTCTTCTCAAATGCGGCCTCTCCAATCGCTTGAGCTAACTGCATATCAAACCTGCATAGAAAGACCGTCCAATTACACTGTTTTCTTACACAGCTCAGAGATGGGAAAAGCATTTCAGAAAATGTTACGGTAGGATTAGATGTGCAGCAAGTAAAATAGCAGGCTAAAGCAATATCATTAACTCGGCAAGTTACTTTCCAATACTTTTGTGAGGTGACATTTCACATCTGTCACCATAAAGCATGATAAAACATCCCTGGATGGCAAATGCTAGAATCATGAATCATACGTGGCTGAAGAAAGTGACAAAATCATGGAAATTAGTCATTTCTATTCAAAAGAACAGTGCTTACATTTAATCCTACAGAGTCCTCCCTAAAGCACTGTTACCAATCTCCTGCAGCTCTGCATTTATCTGTAACAACTTGTTATTTGGAAGAACAACTTCCATACAGCGTGCACAATTTAGAAATGCCGAAACCATTCTTTTCCTGACTGTGTATTCTTATCAGTGGTTAAAAGACCTGGAGTAATATGAATACGATTTATAGTATGCTAACACATAAGCATCAACTCTGCAGAATATCTAATGCGGAATACCTATGCATAGCAGTTTGTTGCTTTCTTATCATACTCTAATCTCAAAGCAATCTTAGCTGTATCCGTTTTTACATATTTTAGCATGCGGTCTCTCTCTATCAGTTATTTATTATGCTGTATATGTAGTTCCAAGCCATATTAATTAAAACTATGGCCACATTGTAGTAGATCCCATGTAAAACTAATCTTCTTAATCATGTTTTGATATTTTTAAATTTGTTTTTTATTTAATAATTAGGGGGAATTTATAATGACTGGGGTATTGCACATGAGTCTTAAAGGGAACCTGGCATCTCGGTTATGTGTTTGAAATAGCCACTGTTCTGAAAAACAGGGCAGAAAGTGGGGGGTACAGGGGCGACTATAGTACATTTTTTATGATATATGCCAGCAAACTGGTGTTGATTAGAGTAGAAATCAATACCAGCTCCCTTGCATATATTTCTTACTAATTGTGGTGCATCTGGCTCCAGCAGGGAACCTGACACCTCGTTTACGCATTTGAAACTGTTTACAGTACCTTTTTCATCTGGTTATGGTGGTCTAGAAGTGCCTTTTGATTCCTTTGAATTACCTTTAAATCCATAGGAAATGCATTTTTATTATTGTTGTTACCATTTGTAAATTAACTTGTTAAAGTAAAGAAGGCTGGCACATCCCCCCAGGAAGTCACGCTTTTACCTTCTCGCACCCTTCCCTCTGCAGCTTGATTGATGTTCTCTAGGTCTGGGAATGCCATCCCCTGTTCTCACTTCCAGCACATGCCCAGTGAATAGTGCAGTAGAGAGAGGAGTGTTTCCACCTTTCAGCACATGTGAAGTAAAGCATTGAAGCCAAGGGCTTTGCAGCACTATTTACTGGACATACATCGGAAGAGAGAGGGAACAGATCCTGAAGGGGATCTAGTGAGAACAGGGGATGATGTTCCCTGTTCTGGAGAACGTCAATCAAGTTGCAGGTGGAAGGGTGTGGGGAGGAAAAAGCTTGACTTTCAGGACGATTGTGCCAGCCTTCTTGACTTTAACAAGTTAATTTGCATGCAGCAAGAACAAGAATAAAAATGCTGATTTACAAGTTACTCAAAGAAATCAAGAGTGCATTCTGGACCACCATAACTAGAGGACAAAGGTACTGTAATCAGTTTCAAACACATAAATAAGCTGTCAGGTTCCCTTTAATCTATCCTTTGCTGGAGCCAGATGCATTACAATTAGTGAGAGATACAGGTGAAAATCGAAAAATTAGAATATCGTGCAAAAATCCATTTATTTCAGTAATGCAAATTAAAAGGAATTGCATTCATGCAGCTTAAAATTAGAATTTTGTGAAAAGTTTCAATATTCTAGGCTCAAAGTGTCACACTCTAGTCAGCTAATTAATCCATGCCCCCTAATCAAAGGGTACCTCAAAATTGTGACTTTGGGGTTTCGTGGGCTGTAAGCCATAATCATCCAAATGATAACAAATAAAGGCTTGAAATATCTCGCTTTGCATGTAATGAGTATATCTCATATATTAGTTTCACCTTTTATGTTGCATTACTGAAATAAATTAACTTCGCACGCTATTCTAATTTTTCGAGTTTCACCTGTACATGCAAGGGAGCTGGTATATACTTCTGCTATAATCGACAGCCTCTTCCTGGCATAAATTATAATAATTGTGCTAAGAGCATGCAAACTCCATTCGAACCTAGGACCCCAGCACTGCAAGGCACCAGTGCTAACCACTGAGCCACCATGCTGCCCATGCGGTTATGTATTTTGTACACATGGCTTATCTACCAATAAGGAGTGGATGGCAATGCTTGACAGGAACACGGGCAAACGCCCTGTTCCTCCCGTTTTGGTAGGAGTGGAATGATCCTGCTTCCTGCCAGAAGGGGGAGTTCCTGTTGAGCTATAGAAAAGAAAGGAAGCACATATGTGAGCATCCGCTCCTAAAGAGAATTCTCCAAAGTGAATTACACTTATGTGCTTAAGCAGACTGGCAGCAGAGTCAACAACTGTATCAGCATTGGAAGACACTACTGTGAGGTGAGGATCTACCGCTAAGACATCCATCACCCAAAAGGTTATTAGGCCAGTATGACCTACGTGTTAAATTGCAGCCATTCGAGCCTTCCTCCGTGATCCTTACTGGTGCCAGAAGATTGCACTTAAAATCTGCTGCTATCAAATGTATTTGAAGTTCTATGTTGCACTTAATAAAAATACTTTCATACATTTAATTCTGGCCTCATTCTTCAAGACTACATTTCCACTACACCGATCCCCAGGTAACAACGGTGTGAGGGAGTACACTGTGACACAACACTTCATCAGGACCACTACAATTCTCATCCTCAGCACTGTTTTTTTCAGGGATTGATAAACTTTTATCTAGTTCATCCTGCTATCCTTCAAGATTAATCCAGAGGAAGGCAAAATAAAAACTCCAGATGAAAAAGCCAATTTTCCTCATTTGAGGAAAAAATTCTCTCAGTACTGCTGTACATGCTTCATTAGTGGCATACATATCAAGATGTAGCCATTAGAGATGAGCAAAGTTTTTAAAAATTCGATATGGCTGTTTCACCGAATTTTACAAAAAAATTCACTTTGTGATGAATTACTTTGTCACAAAGCGCATTATTTGTAGCTGGTGCAATGACAGGGAAGAGCGATTGTGCCGCCCCCGCCATTGAACCCCTCAGATGACGCCTTCAACGCTGATCACGGCATTTGAGATAAATATTAAAGCATTTTAGAGGTTGCTCCTAAAAATAATCCTCTTTGTTTGAAGATCCAGGGCGAAAAATCATGTGGCACATGGTGACGTCATCACGTCGCCGTGCATAAAATATCACATGGGATCTTCAAACAAGATGGCCCCGGCAGCCTCTTCACGCTCAAATGGATTAGGTAAGTATGATTTTTTTTTACCTTTATTTCAGGGAAAATCGATTCCATGAACCATGAGGAAATTCGGGTCTAAGTCCACTTCGTTAATTTGACTTGGTCAACACTAGTAGCTGTGGTACAGTATACACAGTATATAATCTGAGCATGCCACAATGTTTCCCACAGACTCGTATAGAATACAACATAATCAACCTCTGTGAAATTGGTAGCATATGGGGTATAGTAAGGGCAAATTCACATGTAAATGTTTGGATTAGATTATGGTGTGAAAGGAAAGTAAAAAGAATAAATACTACTTCCCTTCCTTGTTTATCCACTCTTGGATTTAACTTCAAAAACTACATCAAAACACCGAACAAAACCTGATCACACCCTACAATTGTGATTATACCTTAAGGCTGTTTTCACAAAAGCGATTTGTACACTCTGGACTCGGAGCGTGAGTATAACACAGCACCCGTCCTTAACTTCTAGCACTGCCGGGGTCACATAGCATTATACTGATTTATGATACCATGCAACCCTTACAGTTCTGGAATGTTTTGGATAACACTGACATAATACTGTTACTGTTATCTAATACATTCTAAAACTGTAAGGGTTACATAGTATCATAAATCAATATAATGTTACTGTGTTTGACCCCAGCAGCACTAGAAGTTCGTGATGGGTGCTGTGTTATACTCACGCTCCGAGTCTGGAGTGTACAAATCGCTTGTGTGAAAGCAGCCTAACCCTAAGTTCCCACCTGAGCATTTTACAGCGCGTTCAAACGAGCTGTAAAACGCTCAACACATGAAAACCAATGCTTTCCTATGGCCCTGGTTCTCACTTGAGCGTTTTACAGCGCGTTTGAACGTGCTGTAAACGCCCGATGCATAAACAAGTACTTGAGCTTTTTTTGGGTCGTTTGTTGCGCGTTTTGTGATTGACACCACAGTAGTCAATCACAAGAACGCGCGTACGAACGCGCGTTTCCTATTTGCAAAAACGCGCTGAAATACGCGCGACAAAAACGTGCGTAAAACGCACGTTTTTAGAACGCTCAGGTCTGAACCCAGGGTAAAGGTCATGCGAGAAGAGTTTAAAGGGGCTGGATGAGGTACAGACATTCATGAGCTATTTTCAGGATAGGTCATCAATATCAGATAATTGGGGGGGGGGGGGGCGAAACTCAGCACTTGATGAATGGATTTTCAGTTCATAAAGGTGTCATGCTATAAGTGGTTCCAATGTATTCATTTGGTCTCAATTCAACATCATAATACCCTGTGTACCCCTCCTAACACATGTATACTTAAAGGGGTAGTATAACTGCACACTAAAAAGATTTGGACAACAAATTAACCCATGTCTGATTGGTGGAGGTATGACCACTGGGGCCGATCATGAGAAAAGGGGTCCGTGTCCCTTGGATTAAATAGCACAGCAGACATGTAAGCGCACTGTCATTCCATTCAGCTCTATGGGGCAGCTGGAGGTAGTCTTATACTCAGCTATCTTCGGCGGTCCTACGCATGCCTGTCTGCTGCTAATTCCTAATGGGGAAAACGGAGCCCCCGGTGGTGGTATTCCTGCCGATCAGACACTAATTCCCTATTCTGTGGATAGAGGATGATTTATTGTAATGGGACAACCCCTTTAGAGAGGCTATACAGGTTTAAAAAAAATATGGCTGCTTTATCAAAAATTACACAGAGTTCAGCTCCATTGAAGTGAACTAAACAGAGCTGTGGACGGGTGTGGTTGTTCTAGAAGGAAAGATGTGGGAATTAAAATATAGTCATGGGCAGGAGCGTAGGTAAAGTCTCATGTCATGGGCCCTGGTGCAAGAGTTCAGCTTGCTCCCCCCCCCCCCCCTTCCAAAGTGCTTCATGGCCAGGGGTATGGAAGCTCATAGCCTTCGTGCTGCCTGAGGAGAAAATTGAAACGCCACCCCCCAATGCCAAATTCTTGATCTAACCCCTTCCCTTCAACAAGAAAGGTAACTTGACCAACATGTACTTTCTATAATACCAGCATCTTCTTATGTGGCACAAAGGTCTTTGGGGCCCCTCAGGCTCCCGAGCCCTGTAGCGACTGCTACCTCTTCACCCCCTATAGCTACGCCTCTGGTCATGTGTGGATATGGGGACAATTTATATGATATCATAAGTAAATAGCAAATCTAATGGATGACTGTAATGGGTTATCCCATGATTAATGTAAAAAATGAAAACCAGACATATAATACATGACAATCTCTATCTAACAAAGCTAGAACCCGCCCTGTACCTCACATGGATCCAGAGATCTCCCCATTCATTGCTCTCCTAGATTTATATCAATCTGACAGCTCAGCGGATTGTCTTTTCTGCTGCAGCTAATGGGGCGTGTCTAAGCTCTCCCTATCACAGCTCAGGAGGCAGTTAAAGGATGAAACTGAGCATGTGTGGCATTCTTAATGAGCAGGTCAAAGAAATAAGAAAAAGAACAAATAGTAGGTGGTGCTATACAGATACATTTTATTGAATTACTCAGTGGCTATACAAAATCTTTAATTACATGCAATTATAAAAGTATTCAGAACCAGGTGCTGGATTGAAAACTTTAAATATTTTTCGTGGGACAACCCCCTTTAACCCCTTTAGGACACATGACGTACCGGTACGGCATGTTTCCGAGTCCTTAAGGACACATGACGTACCGGTACGTCATGAGTAGTTCCGATCACTGCTGCTCAGCTGGCAGTGATCGGAACAAAGTACCTGCTGAAATCATTCAGCAGGTACCTTGTTACAATGCCCAGGGGGGTCCTGTGACCCCCCGTATGGGCGATCGCTGCAAACCGCAGGTCAATTCAGACCTGCGGTTTGCAGCGCTTTGTGCGATCTCTGATCCTCAGGGATCTGTGACCGCGGGGATCAGAGAGTTAATGCCCCCAAAGTGTTCATCTTTAACCCCCCTGCAGCCCCCAATCATATTATGGCGGCGGGGGTGCAGGGGGGTGGTTGCGGGTGGCCGGAGGCGGTGCGGGAGGTGGGCGATGCGGCCGGCAGGATCGCGATTGCGATCCCCCGCCCGTCTCCTCTGTAATGTTTCCCTGGTGTCTAGTGGATCTATCAGAGTGTCAGCACATTGCTGACACTCTGATAGAAACGGCTGGCATCTGTGCTTGATCAGATGCCAGCCGCTTAACCCTTTCTATACCGCGGTCCATACAGACCGCGGTATGGAAGGGTTAACAGGGAGGGAGCTCCTCCCTCTCCCATCGGGGGGCTGCTGTGCCTTTGCAGCCCCCCAACAGGATGGGATCACAGAGGGAGGGGGCTCCACTCCCTCCCCATCCATCACCCGCTCCATCCTTTGGCAGCGGGTGATGGTTGCCATGGAGACAGGACGCTTTCAGAAGCGTCCTGCTCTCCATGGTGCTGAAAGTCTGAATAGACCTGCTAAAGGTCTATTCAGACTTTGTAAAGTACAAAATACAGTACAGTGCACTATATAGTGTACTGTACTGTATTATACAGACACCAGATCCACTGTATCTTTCAGAACCAAGTGGGTCTGGGTCAAAAAAAAAATGTAAAAAAGTGAAAAAAATGAAAAATAAAAAAACATATCACTGAATAAAATAAAAATAAAAATACACTAAACATATTAGGTATCGCCGTCCATAAAACCTGCTCTATAAAAATATCACATGACCGAACGCCAGGTGAACGCCATAAAAAACAAAACAAAAAATGGTGTAAATAAGCCATTTTTTGGCACCTTACATCACTAAAAGTGTAATACAAAGCAATAAAAAAGGCGTTTGCCTCCCAAAATAGTACCAATCAAACCACCATCTCATCCCGCAAAAAATGAGCCCCTACCTAAAACAATCGGCCAAAAAATAAAAAAGCTATGCCTCTCAGACTAAAACATGATTTTTTTTGTTTCAAAAATGCTTTTTAGTGTTAAATGTAAAAAAAAACTAAAAAGTAGACATATTGGGTATCTCCACGTCCGTAAGAATCTGGTCTATAAAAATATCACATGACCTAACCCCTCAAGTAAACACTGTAAAAAAAATTTTAATAAAAACTTTGTCAAAAAGCCATTTTTTTGCCATCTTACATCACAAAAAGTGTAATAGCAAGCGATCAAAAAGTCATATGACCCCCAAAGAGTGCCAATCCGACCGTCACCTCATCCCGCAAAAATTATACCCAACCTGAGACAATTGCCTAAAAACTGAAAAATATATGGCTCTCAGACTATGGAGACATTCAAAAAGGATATTATTGTGCAAAACCAAAGTAAATAAAAAAAGTATACATATTATGTATCGCCGCGTCCGTAAGGACCTGCTCTATAAAAATATAACATGACCTAACCCCTCAGATGAACGCCGTAAACATAAAAAATAAAAACGTTGTCAAAAAAGCATTTTTTTTGTCACCTTACATCACAAAAAGTGTAATAGTAAGCAATCAAAAAGTCATATGCACCCCAAGATAGTACCATTCGAACCAACATCTCATCCCGCAAAAAATGAGCCCCTACAAAAAAAAAAAAAATATATATATATATATGGCTCTCAAACTATGGAGACACTAAAACATGATTTTTTTTTGTTTTAAAAAATGATATTATTGTGTAAAACTTATATAAATAAATAAAAAGTATACATATTAGGTATCTCCGCGTCTGTCACAACCTGATCTATAAAAATAACACATGACCTAACCCCTCAGCTGAACACAGCAAAAAAAAACAATACGGTGTCAAAAGTCATTTTTGTCACCTTACATCACAAAAAGTGTAATAGCAAGCGACCAAAATGTCATATGCACCCCAAGATAGTGCCAATCAAACCACCATCTCATCCCGCAAAAAATGAGCCCCTACATAAGACAGTCGCCCAAAAAAAAAAAAAAAAAACTATGGCTTTCAGAATGTGGAGACACTAAAAATAATTTTTTTCAAAAATGCTTTATTATGTAAAACTGAAACAAAAACCCAAAAAGTAGTCATATTTTGTATTGTCGCGTCCGTAACAACCTGCTCTATAGAAATAGCACACAATCTAACCTGTCAGTTCAACGATGTAAAAATAAAAACGGTCCCAAAACAGCTATTTTTTGCAAATTTTCCATTTTAATCCATTTTTCCAGTAACAAAGCAAGGGTTAACAGCCAAAAAAACTCTAATATTTATTGCCCTGATTCTCTTGTTTGCACAAACACCCCATATGTGGTCAGTAAACTGCTGTATGGCCAAACGGCAGGGCACAGAACGAAGGGAACGCCATATGGTTTTGGAAGGCAGATTTTGCTGTACTGTTTTTTGACACTATGTCCCATTTGAAGCTCCCCTGATGCACCCCTACAGTAGAAACTCCAAAAAGTGACCCCATTTTGTAAACTACGGGATAAGGTGTCAGTTTTGTTGGTACTATTTTAGGGTAAATATGATTTTTGGTTGCTCTATATTACACTTTTTTTGAGACAAGGTAACAAAAAATAGAAATTCTGAAATTTCATCTCCATTTGCCAATAACTCTTGTGGAACACCTAAAGGGTTAATAAAGTTTGTAAAACTGGTTTTGAATACCTTGAGGGGTGTAGTTTCTTAGATGGAGTCACTTTTATGGAGTTTCTACTCTAGGGGTGCATTGGGGGGCTTCAAATGGGACATGGTGTCAAAAATCCAGTCCAGCAAAATCTGCCTTCCAAAAACCATATGGCGTTCCTTTCCTTCTGCACCCTGCAGTTTGGCCATACAGCAGTTTTCGACCACATATTGGGTGTTCGTGCAAACTGCAGAATCAGGGGAATAAATATTAAGTTTTGTTTGGCTATTAACCCTTGCTTTGTTACTGGTAAAAAATTGATTAAAATGGAAAATTTTTCAAAAAATTGAAATTCTGAAATTTTATCTCCATTTGCCATTAACTCTTGTGGAAAACCTAAAGGGTTAATGACATTTGTAAAATCAGTTTTTAATACCTTGAGGGGTGTAGTTTCTAGAATGGGGTCATTTTTGGGTGGTTTTATTATGTAAGCCTCACAAAGTGACTTCAGACCTGAACTGGTCCCTAAAAAGTGGGTTTTTGAAAATTTCAGAAAAATTTCAAGATTTGCTTCTAAACTTCTATGCCTTGTAACGTCCCCAAAAAATAAAATGGCATTCCCAAAATGATCGATACATGAAGTAGTTTTTTTGGCGGTTTTACTATGTATTTCAGAAGTAGAGAAATTGAAACTTGGAAAATTGCAAATTTTTCAAAATTTTTGGTAAATTTGGTATTTTTTCTATAAATAAAAATGAAATTTTTCGACTTCATTTTACCAGTGTCATGAAGTACAATATGTGATGAAAAAACAATCTCAGAATGGCCTGGATAATAAAAAGCGTTTTAAAGTTATCACCACATAAAGTGACACTGGTCAGATTTTGAAAAAATGGCCTGGTCCTTAAGGTGAAATAGGGCCGTGTCGTTAAGGAGTTAATGAGCTTTCAGAAAGTGTACAAATTTCCCATGTAAGAACGCTAAGCATTTTCATGGCAATTTTAGAGATGCATCATACTTGATAAAAAAAAAATAAAAAATACAAAAGTAAAAAGAAATAGCAGACATCCAAGTAATTGTAACATGACCACGTATTAAATAGTGAGACCAAATCCTTTCTAGCTATGCAGCAGGGGATTTTTTTCTCATATTGACAGCTTCAGTGCTGCTTTTTTCTCCCTATTGTTTGTAATATAAAAACTGCATGAAGTAATTCTTTCGGAAAAGATTGTAAATGGAAGGTGATGAAATACAGTGTCTGCTACTGACAGAGCCCAATTCAGTTAACTTTAAATATCAGAGCGATTGCTATCAGTATTTTATGTAAATTAACTGGAAAACACATACAGAGATCCTCTGAAATAAAAAAAAGGACTCCTTAATGTAAAATGTATTGTGAGATCACACATGCGTACCACTCAGGTAAGCTGCTATGACATCACAAAAGGATTTCAAACTGTGACATCATGAATTTGAACCACTCAGACTGGCTGTTATGATATCATAACGCATAAGGTATTGTAATAAAATGAGAGTGTTTCAGCAAGAAAGCAGCTGTGACATCACAGCTATGACATCACAAGCTGTGTCTTGGGTCTTTTTTCAGTCTCATATATCTGGACTTCTCCAAAGCATTTGACACTGTACCTCATAAAAGGTTAGTATATATAATGAGGATGCTCGAGCTGGGAGAAAATGTCTGTATGTGGGTAAGTAACTGGCTGAGTGACAGAAAACAGAGGGTGGTTATTAACGGTACACACTCAGATTAGGTCACTGTCACTAGTGGGGTACCTCAGGTGTCAGTACTGGGCCCTATTCTCTTCAATATATTTATTAATGATCTTGTAGAAGGCCTGCACAGTAAACTATCTATTTTTGCAGATGACACTAAACTGTGTAAAGTAATTAACACTGAAGAGGACAATATACTGCTACAGAGGGATCTGGATAGATTGGAGGCTTGGGCAGAAAAATGGCAGATGAGGTTTAACACTGACAAATGTAAAGTTATGCACATGGGAAGGAATAATGCAAGTCACCAGTACATATAAAATGGTAAAACACTCGGTAACACTGACATGGAAAAGGATATAGGAATTTTAATAAACAGCAAATTAAGCTGCAAAAATCTGTGTCAGGCAGCTACTGCCAAGGCCAATAAGATAATGGGTTGCATCAAAAGGGGCATAGATGCCCGTGATGAGAACATGGTCCTACCACTTTACAAATCACTAGTCAGACCACACATGGAGTACTGTGTACAGTTCTGGGCTCCTGTGAACAAGACAGACATAGCAGAGCTGAAGAGGGTTCAGAGGAGGGCAACTAAAGTAATAACTGGAATGGGTCAACTACAGTACCCTGAAGGGTTATCAAAATTAGGGTTATTCACTTTTGAAAAAAGATGACTGAGGGGAGATCTAATAACTATGTATAAATATATCAGGGGTCAGTACAGAGATCTCTCCCATCATCTATTCATCCCCAGGACTGTGACTGGGACGAGGGGACATCCTCTGCGTCTGGAGGAAAGAAGGTTTGTACACAAACATAGAAAAGGATTCTTCACGGTAAGAGCAGTGAGACTATGGAACTCTCTGCCTGAGGAGGTGGTGATGGTGAGTACAATAAAGGAATTCAATAGGGGCCTGGATGTATTTCTGGAGTGTAATAATATTACAGTCTACAGCTACTAGAGAGGGGTCGTTGATCCAGGGAGTTATTCTGATTGCCTGATTGGAGTCGGGAAGGAATTTTTTTCCACTTAAGTGGGGAAAATTGGCTTCTGCCTCACAGGGTTTTTTGCCTTCCTCTGGATCAACTTGTAGGAAACAGGCCGAACTGGATGGACAAATGTCTTTTTTCGGTCTTATATACTATGTTACTATGTTACTATGTTACAAGTGGATTTCAATCAGATAGACTGCTGTTGCTTTCCAAGTGTGTTTCAGTCAGGTAAGATACCGTGACATCGCAAATCACTTTCTGTTATGTAAGCTGCTGTCTGTGACATCGCAAGTGTGTTTTACTGTGACATCATAACACTGTTTCATTCAGGAAAGTTACAGTGATACCTTAATGGTGTTTACATTAGTAAATTTGCTGTGACATCACAAGTATGTTTCAGTTTTTTAAGTTTACCGGTGGCTGTGGACAAACACCATGGTATCAACAAGGAGCCCATGCTTATACATATACTGTTCTTGTACTGTTGGCCTCCCCAGTTACTGGTATCTTCTTACATTGCTGGCATCAAATAGTGATGAGCGGCAGGTGCCATATTCGATTTCGACGAAATTCGCGAATATTCGAATGAATATTCGTTTCATATTCGTCGAAATCGAATATTCGTCATTTTTTCTAGTTATCGCGATTAACATGCGATTTAAATAATCGCATATTGCGATTTGTACTTAAGGCTACTTTCCTATTGGTTTCATATCTAGAATTAGCGAGGATGACGAATATGACTGAATGTATTCGCTCTATTCCTCAAAACGAAGATAACGTAGTATTCTACATCTTCGCTTTAGCTACCTATTCGTCAACTTCGCTAATTCTAGCAATCAAATAGGAAGGTTGACTATAGAGACAGCTGTGTTAAATTCGCTATGCAATTTTTTTTTTTTTTTAATAAATAGAATACTTATAATAATTTTATCAAGTAATATAATTATTGTATTAAAAATAAATAAATCGCATAGCGAATTTAACACAGCTGTCTGGTAAGTCAACCTTCCTATTTGATTGCTAGAATTAGCGAATAGCGAAGTTGACGATGACGAGACGAATAGGTAGCTAAAACGAAGATGTAGAATACTCGTTATCTTCGCTTTGAGGAATATGATGAATACATTCGTCATATTCGCTATTCGCTAATTCTACCAAGCCAACCATAACTTCTGTAGCTCATGGAGCGTCCCCATCACCATGGGAACGCCTCCATATACTAAAATGTACTGTCGGATTTGAGGAATTACGTTGAAATCGCAATGCGATTAATTCAAGTTATATTAATCGCATTGCGATTTCAACTTAGAGCTGGGTTTATAATGGGTCAGCTTGCTAGAATTAACGAAGTTAACGAATATGGAATATAGCAGCAGTGCTAAGTTGAAATCGCAATGCGATTAATTTAACTTAAAGTATTCGCATTGCGATTTCAACTTAGCACTGCTAGTGCATAGCATTAGCTATACTCCATATTCGTTAATTCTAGCCTATGTAAGATAGCAGTGTTAAGTTGTAATCGCAATGCGATTAATTTAACTTAAAGTATTCAGCATTACGATTTCAACTTAGCACTGCTAGTGCATAGCTATACTCCATATTCAGTTAATTCTAGCCTATGTAAGATAGCAGTGCTAAGTTGTAATCGCAATGCGATTAATATAACTTGAATTAATCGCATTGCGATTTCAACGTAATTCCTCAAATCCGACAGTACATTTTAGTATATGGAGATTCTCCCATGGATGGGGACGCTCCACATGAGCACGGAAGTCGGCAGAAGCGGCAACGGGCACTGACTAGAGCAGCCAGGAAGCCAGGAATCCTCAGGACAGGTAAGAACTACTTTTGGGAAGTAGGAAAGAAAAAAATATAACTAAAAAAAAAAACAAACAAAAAAAAAAAACGAATATTCGAAATAGCGAATTTATAGCGCTATATTCGAAATATTCGCGAATTAGCGAAGTGCCGATATTCGCTAAAAAAATTCGCTTTTCGAATATTCGCGCTCAACACTAGCATCAAAGACCTAAGGCTACGCCCATGGGTGTTTGTCCTAAAAATAGAGGTCTATAAAGGAGCTGAAAATCCATTACCGGTCTTTACAAAGAGGTAGGCTTTTGTAGAGGTTTTAATTTATCTTAAATCATGACCTGGGAAAGGACTACAGGGTACTGTGATAGTGGAACTTCATGGATGACTTATTCAATTTGGACAAACTCATTTGAGCTTCACCTCAATTTATATTTTCTAGGCTTTGTATAGACATAGCAACCAATTAGATTCCACCCTTCATTTTTCAAAGGAACTTTAAAAAATGAAAGGTGGAATCTGATTGGTTGTTATGGTCAACTAAGCCAGTTCTACTTTAAACCAGTTTTATATATCTCCCCCAGTGTTTAAGCCCAACATCACACATGTATAGACTCAGGACATAAATGTCAAATGGAGTCTTGTGACAGATACCACTCTACCACCAACAGGGAGTCACCTACCTTGCAGTACAAGTTTTGTGGTTGCTCTTTGTATAGGGCAGTGCAGTTTTCTGTGTTTCCCCCTACAGTTTAAAAACAGTATGCTGATGCATATCTGCCAAACCGAAGACAAAGGGACATTCGTTTTGCCTTTCTCTGGTAAAAGAGGGCCTGTGGAAGCATTAAGGTATACACAAGGAGCTTTTCACCTCATATACATTAGGCTTAGTGCATAGCTCTGCTGTGCCCTTTGTCTTACCTACCTTTACCAATTACTAGAGCAGATCTACTGTTTCTGTAACTCCCTAAACTTGTATGGAGCAGGCTGTGCACAGGCTCAACCATCATTACATATAGTATTAATTGTTCCCATGACAGCTGTCCAAAGGAGTAGAAAAGACCAACACTCTGAGGGTTGCCTATGTTGCCTCCATCAGCACAGTACTATGGAAGTATGCTCCCCTTGAAGTATTGACTCTATATTTCAGTATACAATAAAGCATTCCACAAATTTGCTTATGCTGATTTCATATGGAATCAGACAATTTGATTCTGTGTATATAATAGCATAAAGAGGTACAGTAGAGCATCGAAGAGTGTAAGTACCTTATCGTGCGAAGAGCCTTCTGTCAGAGGTATACACCAGGAGTATGTATACTTCTGACTGATGCATCTGCTGAGGATGTGCTGCTCTTTCCAATTTTGGACATACCTCTGAGCCCCAAGTTGTCACATTAATTTGATTCCTCAGGTCCAAAGACCAGACAAGTAACACTTAGGAGAGGAATCTCCTGTCCTCTCCTCAACTAACTGTAACAACGCAATTGCTGATGAGCATAATGGGAGAAAAAAAGAGCCTAGATTGCTAATCTATCAAGATACATACATAGGTCTCAAACTCAAGGAGCATCCCAGCCTCTCAATTCCCTGTCCTGATGAGCTCCCAAAGAGGTGAGAGGACGGTGAGACCTGGGAAGTAGACAGCCGTCAAAAGCTTTTCCATCATTAGAACTTCCCAAGATATACTTTTAAAACCTAGGGGCCAACAACTCTGGTGGTCATAAGCTGAAATCCATGAAAATAAAATAAAACAAATCCTGTCACAGAAGGAAAGAAGGTTTGTACACAAACATAGAAGAGGATTCTTTACGGTAAGAGCAGTGAGACTATGGAACTCTCTGCCTGAAGAGGTGGTGATGGTGAGTTCACTAAAAGAGTTCAAGAGGGGCCTGGATGTATTTCTAGAGTGTAATAATATTACAGGCTATAGCTACTAGAGATGGGTCATTGATCCAGGGAGTTATTCTGATTGCCTGATTAGAGTCGGGAAGGATTTTTTTTCCCCTTAATTGGGGAAAATTGGCTTTTACCTCACAGGGTTTTTTAGTTTTTTTTGCCTTCCTCTGGATCAACTTGCAGGATAACAGGCCGAACTGGATGGACAGATGCCTTTTTTCAGCCTTATAAGCTAAGTTACTATGTTACAGTCCTGCCATTTCAGCACTGCTGTGCTGTTCCTGTTCTTGACTTGCTAGTGATGTGCTGTTTCAGTCCATGAGGCTGCAGCAGTCACGGGACTAAGCCACCTCCAATGCAACGGTATCGGAAGTGGCTTGGACAGCAATCGGACAGCAGCTGTTTTGTGTTGAGTGTTTTGTTTTGTACACCCTCCAGCCACTGTAGTTGTCGGCTCCTAGGCATGAAAACCCCTTTGTCAGATGCCACACAGTGTTATTTGTAACCTATAGACTATTATGTCATGCATTAAATGTATATTTTATTTTACTGGATACTATGGTATGGAATAGGATAGTATATTATGCTATTCCATATCTCATTTTGTGGTATATTGATGTACACTGGCCAGATGGAGGTCAAAAGGATATTCTTCTTTTGGTCTCTGTTAATGGTAGGCTATGGAGACAATCTGCGTGCAAGTCAGGAGCTTCCCTAGTGTACATGCTGAATGTAACTGAAAAACATGATGTGAACAGGCCCTAACTCGGAGTTTGCACGCAGCCATAAAAGAGTTATCTGCATGAGGACCATATATTGGAAAAAAAAAAAAAGTTTAAATAAAAGTGTTGAGCAAATCGGAGTATTCGACGTGGACTTCAATCGGAATTTCAGGTTTAAAAATTCTATTTGCCACAAAGCTGAATTTCCTTGCAATTCATCATAATAATTCAATTTTTCCTAAAATGGTGGCTGAAAATAAAAAAAAATTATACTCACCTCATCCACTTGTTTGCCGAGTGGCCGACCGCTCCCATCTTGATTGAAGAAAACCTGCCAAAGACCTGCAGCGACCATGATGACCTCACCAAGTGACATTATCACACGTACCCCGGGATGATCACATGATCACATCATCTTGCTCACTGCAGGTCCTTTGGCTGGTTTCTTTAATCAAGACGGCCTTTCCACAATCAAGTGGATGAGTTGAGTATAAAAATTTTTTAACCCCTGATTAACACCTGAGCAGCTGAATGTGAGTCACAGATGCCGCGATCAGCACTGAACACGGCATCTGAGGGGTTAACTGATTGAGGCGGTGCGATCGCCGTCCCCATCAGTGTGCCCGCTCAATACAATAGAAAATTATTTTTGATAAAGTAATTGATAACTAATTGAATTTCTTGTCAAACTTTTCAAAACTTTGCTCATCTATAATTATTAAATACAGTAATATTTTTATATTATTTTCTACAGCTAAAATAGGCTACTTAACTCCATTTTCAAAAGATAGAACTGAATCTAAATGAAAATGAGTTGCTAATAGCTAAAATTAAGAACAAGAGCATACCCTAGGATTAGAAATGACATGCATTACACCATCGAATCTAATAGGACTGGACACTATAATTAGTATATGCTTATATTTCTGTTGGTGTTTATGCCACTGGGCATGTTGTTGCACAGAAATATTTCAGAAAACAGATTTACCAATATGCAGATTATTTTTTACTGCAGTAAATAAAATTAAACTTGACATAATGTACATGAGCATATGTTGCTTAATTGAACTCTATACAATGGCACGTCAGTTCTAACTGACAATAACTTAGTAGTAACACGGCTCTAAATTGTGTGAGCTTTGTAGAAGAACACCCCATATGCCATCCTTCTAGATCTCATAAGTAAACATAGGGCAGCTTGGGAAATTTTGTTTAATTACTTCCAATTCTTTCTCTATTACAGTTGTATGTTTAATGTGTTATATTTTTTGTAAGGCGGTAACTTCCTGAACCAATAGCTCATTCATCTCTCTATATAGGATCTTAAAGGGGTTTTCTGAGCAAATCATTTTCCCTAAAAGCAGGGTCAGATGCTTCCATTCTGATACAGCTCCAGTCCCAGCTCTTCTGCACTTCCTGGTCACGGACTTATCACACAGGAAATGGCTTGGGCTGTACACTTAGCCAATCACAGGCTGAGGCGAGTCACTGATGTAGCCAGAGGGCATTTCCAGCCATTTCCTGTGTGTTGAGGTGGGACCAAGTTATGGAGAGCAGAGGGAGCTGGAGAAGCAGTAAAATAGCAGCATCGGGGGATCGGAAAACCCATTTAACAGGTTGAATCTGCAGAAACAGTTTATAAAACATCATGCAATATATGCATGTATTCTCAAGCATACTTTGCACTAGTTCTAGACATCAGATTGTTTGATTAAAATAGTTTTATGGATTTCTCTTACTTTCTTTGTCTTTTTTCTAGTTCATGGTTCCGAATCTGTTGATTTTCCATTAATACTCTAGTGTCCTCGAGGTCAGAGGTCAAGTGCTTGCACTTCCTGTTCGCTTGCTGAGCTGCTCGCCTAGCGTTCTCGTAAGCACTTTGTAAATCACTCAGCTGTGGAAGCAAAAAGATAGGTGAAAGATACCAGCAATTTTAGTCTACAATTTATGCTCTAGTGCACATATGTGTATAGCAGAAATTGTTGTTTAATGGGCAGATAACCCCCAAGCAACTCTACTATTTTTTTCTGTGATGAAAACAAGCAGAAGAAAAGCCTGATTTATAAATAAGTCCCCAGCCCAAAAAATGTCTATGAAAATTGTTGAATTTAAGTCATTTCAGATCTACTGAAATGTTCCAATAGGGTTTTGTCTGAGCGATTAAAAAATCTTAGAAATAATCCACGCATTTTATTTTTAATATAGGACTTTAGATAACATAATTTGATGAACATTACAAAATAAGCTGTATGAGAAAAAGATGCAATAAAAACGCTGCAAAACATCAAAGATGTAGAATACTAAACAACAATAAAGGTTATTAAATGTATGTACCAGTTAAGTATTTATACAGGGTCATTAGTAGAGATGAACGAAGTTATCAAAAATTCGATTCGGCTGCTTCATTAAAGTTCACAAAGACATTTGATTCGTTATGAATTACTTTTTCACCAATTGCATTCCATTGTATGTAGTGGGTGCAATGGAGAATGGCAATCGTGCCGCAACCCCGTCATTGAACCCCTCTGATGCTGCATTCAATGCTGATTGTGGCATCTGACAGTCACATAGAGGCCTTTCAAGGGTTATTTGGGTTTAAAAAAAATATGACATCATTATGCTGGACGGACACAGAGACGTCATCAATGATCGCGGGATTTGGCGTGTTTTCATGATGCCCGCGATGGCCTCTCTACAAACAAATGGATGAGACGTATGTAATTTGTTTTTTTTACCGCCTTTTCAGGAAAAATTGATTCATTACCACGATGCACCAGGAAATTCGGCTTTGTGGTGAATCAAATTTTTCCTGAAACTGGAATCAAAGTCAATTTATTTAATATCAATTCGCTGAACACTGATCAGTGTGAGTGTAAAAAAAAAAAGCATGTTCCAGTCTTGTTTACCAGTGGGTATCCTCAGTGATGTTTCTTAATGGGGTTGTGCAAGAATGAGGTTTTTTTTTTGGGCAAACCCCCCATTCGGCCAGACCTGCAAAGGGAAGATGACTTTCCTGCTTCCTGGCACTGGTTCCTCCTGCGATGCTCCTCTGAGCTCCATTGATATCAACATTCGATTTGCCATTGCTGCAGCCAATCACTGGCCACGGCAGTGTCTGGCTCCCCTTGCACCATTTGTCATGACACAAGGGGAGCCGTACACCGCCACAGCCAGTGATTAGCTGTGGCGATGTCGAATTGATGTTGACATCGATGGTGGCCAGCAAAGCATCTCAGTCCTGCAGGAGAAGGAGCAGGGAGCCAGCACAAGGAAGCAGGTAAGTCATCTTCCATTTGCAGGTCTGGAAGAATGCCAAACCTACTGTCCCCCCCATTCTTGCACAATCCCTTTAAAGCTCTTGAGTCTCAATGCAAAATCTGTAACAAAGTCTTCAATCTACAATGTTTATATAAGGCAGCGGGACCTTAGACACCAGGGCTGAGCTCTGACTGCTACCTCTGTATCCCCAATGGATATAATATGTCCCGGTTTTTCTATTAAATGGACACTTCCATCAGAAAAGGGACTTTCTTAAAACTCAATATTCATAGAAAACTATTTTTTAAAGGATAACTGTCACATTTAGACCCAAATTTCAGTTTTCATATATGTAGTTACTAATATGATAATATACCTGAATCAATAACTATTAGACTTACTTACCCCTTATTTAATAAGATTCAGCCCTTAGCAACCAGTCTGCATGCAATTTCACTATTCAGTTAAGATGGCTGTCCTCAGCCCTGAGGCTAATCCATAGGACACCTGCAGTGAAGTTAGTGAAGACCAGCTCTGTATAGGGGGGTCTTGCAGTGAAGTTCCCAGGTCTGGCTGAAGCCTGTAGTCCTTCTACAAGCTCTCCTCTTATCAGATAAGGCTGTCATTTATACACTGAGCAGCCAGCATATGTACATTCTCCAGAACTGCTAAGGGAGTGTCTGCCAAGCACAGGCATGTGGAGAAGTTCACACACACAGCCCAGCACTGTTATCTCCTGTCAGGAAGAACCTGGCTTTTTATACATTCCCTTACAATGTTGACTCACTATCAGTTCCCAGTGCACGCAGCGTGCTCCGTCCTCTATCTGGTAGACGGAAGGAGCATAGCAACCTGATTTTATCTCAGGTAAATATAGCCAATACTGGGGACTTTTAGGTGGCTTTTAGGGGTTATTTATTAAACAATCAGAAATTAAAACAGGGCCAACAAGGTAATATTGATCACCAAAATCCAATAGTAAAAAAAAAAATTTTACAGTTATACTTTAAACATTTTTTTGGCAGATTTTCTTTTTCATTTCAGCAGCACTATACCATTGGAAATTATGTACAAATTATTGTCTTTTTGTAGCAGTCAGCACAGAGAGATAAAACTCATATAGATATATAACTCTTTGTTATTGTACTCCTGCTGCAAGAGAAATATGTTATCTGCTAGTATAATGGTAGATTATAGAATTTACGATGACAGCTTGATAGCTCTATTGTTTTCTTGATAGACCTAGAAAAAGATCCCCATAGAAGAGCATTGCAAGTATTACTGTAAAGTGTGATGCACTAATTGATTCACTACAGGGGGGGCTCTCTCTAATCAGAGTGAATGGTCTGACAGAGAAAGGCAAGCGAGGCTGCTTGCCAGGCTAAAAGTCTAAACAAAGAGGACCTGTCAGGCTGTCACCACAAAATGCAGTGCTATCTGAAGGCAGAATGTTTTATAGCAGGATGAGTCGAACCGATTGATATATAGGTTTGTACGATAAGATTGAGAAAAACTTGTAATCTATACATTTAAATCTCTGCTCTCTCTGACTTCAGTTGTACATAGGGGAGGTATTATCAGTGACTGACAGTTATCTCTTTATACACACTTACACAGACAATGCTATCAGTCACCGATAATACCTCCCTGTGTACAAATAAAGTAAGAGAGAACAGAGATTTAAATCTTGCTGAATCTTTTCCCATAAAACTATATATTTATCTGCTCGGTTTCTCTTGCCCTGAAACATGCTGCCAAAATATTGCATTGCATTTTAAGAAATACTATAGATATACTGTTTTGTATATTTTTTTCAGAGTAAGTTCAATAAATAGAACTCACTAAGCTGAGTGCTAAATGTATTTTAATTTTGTAGTTTTCATCAAATCTAGAATTGGTCCTCACTCCTCACACTTGTATATTAGAGAACACAGCTGCAGTTGCATTTTGTGTCTCCCCATATATGTCTGCTTGGATGATTTATGTATTCAGAAAGCCCATATGCCAGGGGTGGCCATTGGCCAACCTTAGAGACACAGTGAGCCAAAAAAAAAATAATGATTACTAGGAGCCACAAGCTATAAATTTACACAGTCACCGTATTTTTCGCCCTACAAGATGCACCTAGGTTGTAACAAAGAAAAATAAGAGAAAAAAAAAGATTTTTCATCTGATCTGAGGTCTGATAAAAAAAATTCTTATTTTTCATTAGCAGAGAAAAAAAACTAAGAAAAAATATATTTTTCACCAGACCTCAGATCAGACTCCTAAATCGGATCCCCAATTCTCATCTGACCTAAAATAAGATCCCGAAACCTCATCAGACCTCCAAATCAGACCCTCAATGCTTGTCTCAGACAACACAAATCAGACTCCCAGTGTTAGACCCTCAGTGCTCAGATCCCCCCCCCCCATTCTCAGATCTGCCCCCCCATGCTCAGACCTGACCAACCCATGCTCACATAAGACTCCTCCATGCTCAGATGTGACCCCCATGCTCAGATAAGACCCCCATTGATCAGATCAGGACCCCCATGCTCAGATCAGATCTCCATTGCCCAGATCAGGACCCCTCCCCCATGCTCAGATCAGAACCTCCCGTGCTTAGATCAGACCCCCATGCTCAGTTCTATAATTTAAAAAAAGTGCATGTCTTCACGTACTACATTCTTACACTGTGTGCATCAGGACATAGTGGAGAGTGAGCTAGAGCTGAAAAATAGCAACGGTGCCCGATCAGGAGAAAATATCTGAGCATGGGGTGGAGAGTGAGCCAGCCTGACTCTTACCAGCTCCACAGCCAGAGCCGCACCTGAAGAAGCAAAGAGCCACATCTGGCTCAAGAGCCACAGGTTGGCCACCCCTGTCATATACATTGCAAATGTAGTTATTTGTGGAAATTATCAAATAATGAGTCTGGACCCGGACAGTTAGAGCTCACTGCACTAAGAAACATTTGCTAGATACCGCAGGGATCAGATCCGTGACTGCGGGGATCAGAAACTTCAAAATGACTTTTTTTCCTTTTTAACGGGCGGTGCTGGCCTGCGATCACCCGTCCCGTCCCCCCCATGTCATTTTCAAGATGGTCGAGTGGTTAGCAGAGTATCATCACATTGATGACACTCTGCTTGAAACGGCTGACATCCGTTTAACCCCTTCCATGCCCTAAGTGGGTCTGGGTCAAGCAAAATGCAAAAAATAAGTGAAAAAAACACATTTACCACTGATTAAAAATTTAAAAAATAAAATGCACTACACATGTTTGATATCATTGCGTCTATGAAATGGTCATGTTACTTTCCCCGCACGGTGAAAGCCATAAAAAAATTAAAATAAAAACTATGATGAAATTGAAATTTTGCCCACCTTGCTTCCTAAAAAAGGTAGTAAAAGTGATCAAAAAAGTCGTATGTACGCCAAAATAGTATAAATCAAATCGGCACCTCATCCCGCAAAAAATGAGGCCCTAGATAAGACAATCGCCCAAAAAAATAAAAAAATATGTCTGTCAGACTATGGAGACACTAAAACATGATTTTTTTTTTCTAAAATGCTGTTAATGTGTTAAAGTAAAATAAAAAATAAAAAGTACACATATTAGGTATCACCCCGTCCGTAAGAGCCTGCTCTATAAAAATATCACATGACCTAACACCTCAGGTAAGTAGCGTAAATTTTTTTTAATAAAAACTGTGTCAAAAAAGCCATTTTTGTCACCTCACATCACAAAAAGTGTAATAGCAAACGATTAAAAAGCTATATGCAGCCCAAAATAATGTCAATTAAACTGTCATCTCATCCCGTAAAAAATAATACCCAACCTAAGACAATCGCCCGAAAAAAAAAATATATATATAACTCCGACTATGAAGACATAAAAACATGATTTTTTTTGTTTCAAAAATGATATTATTGTGTAAAACTTAAATAAATAAAAAACAGTAGAAATATTAGTTATTGTTGTATCCGTAAAAACCTTCTCTATAAAAATAACACATGACCTAACTCCTCAGGTGAACACAGCAAAAAAATTTAGATAAATACGATGTCAAAAGCAATTTTTGTCACCTTACATCACAAAAAGTGTAATAGCAAGCAACCAAAATGTTATATGCACCCTAAGATAGTGCCAATCAAACCAACATCTCATCCTGCAAAAGATGAGCCCCTACATAAGACAGTCGCCCAAAAAAAAAAAAAAAAATATGGCTTTCAGAATGTGGAGATACTAAAGATCATTTTTTTCAAAAATGCTTTATTATGTAAAACTGAAGCAAAAACAAACAAAAAAGTAGTCATATTTGGTATTTCCACATCTGTAACAACCTGCTCTATAGAAATAGCACACAATCTAACCTGTCAGATGTAAATAACAAAAAATAAAAACGGTCCCAAAACAGCTATTTTTTTGCAAATTTTCCATTTTATTTCCATTTTTCCAGTAGCAAAGCAAGGATTAACAGCCAAACAAAACTCAATATTTATTGCCCTGATTCTTTAGTTTGCATAAACATCCCATATGTGGTTGTAAACTGCTGTATGGCCAAACGGCAGGGCACAGGAGGAAGGGAACGTCATATGGTTTTTGCAAGGCAGATTTTGCTGGACTGTTTTTTTGACACCATGTCCCATTTGAAGCCCCCCTGATGTACCCCTAGAGTAGAAACTCCAAAAAAGTGACTCCATCTAGGAAACTAAACCCTTTAAGGTATTCAAATCTGATTTCACAACCTTTGTTAACCCTTTAGGTGTTCCACAAGAGTTATTGGCAAATGGAGATGAAATTTCAGAATTTCTATTTTTTGTTACCTTGCCTCAAAAAAAGTGTAATACAGAGCAAACAAAAATCATATTTACCCTAAAATAGTCCCAACAAAACTGCCACCTTATCCTGTAGTTTCCAAAATGTGGTCACTTTTTTGGAGTTTCTACTGTGGGGTGCATCAGGGGGGCTTCAAATGGCACATGGTGTCAAAAAACGGCCATCAAAATTTGCCTTCCAGAAACCATACAGTGTTCCTTTCCTTCTGCGCCCTGCCGTTTGGTCATACAGCAGTTTACGACCACATATGGGGTGTTTATGCAAACTACAGAATTAGGGCAATACATTTCGAGTTTTGTTTGGCTGTTAACCCTTGCTTTGTTACTGAAAAAATTTATTAAAATGTAAAATTTGCCAAAAAACTGAAATTCTGAAATTTCATCTCCATTTGCCAATAACTCTTGTGGAACACCCAAATGGTTAACAAAGTTTGTAAAATTAGTTTTGAATACCTTGAGGGGTGTAGTTTCTAAAATAGGGTCATTTTTGGGTGGTTTCTATTATATAAGCCTCACAAAGTGACTTCATACCTAAAAAGTCGGTTTTGGAAAATTTCTGAAAAATTTCAAGATTTGCTTCTAAACTTCTAAGCCTTGCAACGTCCCCAAAAAATAAAATGGCATTCCCAAAATGATCCAAACATGAAGTAGACATATGGGAAATGTAAATTAATAACTATTTTTGGAGGTATTACTAGGTATTATAGAAGTAGAGAAATTGAAACTTGAAAAGTTGCAAATTTTTCCAAATGTTTGATAAATTTGGTATTTTCTTAAAATAAAAAAAAATGTGACTCCATTTTACCAGTGTCATGAAGTACAATATGTGATGAAAAAACAATTTCAGAATGGCCTGGATAAGTAAAGGCGTTTTAAAGTTATTCACACGTAAAGTGACACTGGTCAAATTTGCAAAAAATGGCCGAGTCCTTAAGGTGAAATAAGGACGTTAAGGGGTTAATAACAAAGTGATAGATTTACCACCAATTTTTTAAAAGTATATTTCAAAGTGATAGCCAATGTGGCTACAGTTCTTGTTGCTACTTGTACTAAAGTGGCTGCCACAAGAAAACTTGAAAAATATGATAAAAGAAGTATTACATTGTACTACAGATCTCTCTCTCTCTCTCTCTCTCTCTCTCTCTCATTCTTATGGTGCTACAGAGAGATAGGAGACCATGTTCTCCTCTTCTCTGTGTGTGCAGTATATAGGAGACATTACATCAGCTAGTCTCCTCCTAACTCAGGGAAAACTCACACAAAAGTTAGAAAGAGATCCCTGAGAGGGAGACATTTGTGAAAAATGCAGAAAGGAATATAAATAATGCCCAGATTTTGCATCATTCCTCGTTTACACAGACACCAGCTAATTCTGTCACCCTAAAACAATAGGTAGACTTAAAATTCCAAGAATTGTATGTAATTGCGCATCTACATGAGAGACCTTGATAGTGGGAATAATCTATCTACTGATATCCTCTCTTCTGATATTCCATACTGCTCTTCAAAATAGAATGAAATACTGTAGAATACTTTCATCTTGCACAGAGCACTGGGTCACACAGTGATGAAACTGGAAGACAACAATCATTATAAAGTTGCATTAAATAAGCACAATCATGAGTTAATGAGGCCTGTAATTAGACAATAAGCATCTGAAACTAAAAGAGATGATCCCTTTCCTAAATTGTACAAACACGGTTGATTTTAATTATATTTTAATGTACAGAGATCATTCTTTTTATATTGGGTATACTGACCTCACTTTAAAATGTGTGCAGCTGCTGAATAGCTAGAATGCTTGATGTCTTCTGATGTATTTTATCTCCGCTTCTGTGATGTTATAGTTGACAGTATTGAGCTTTTTTTATTTTGTGTAAATCGGTGCTGTGTCTGACACTTGATAAACTTTTTGGTTTGTATCCATCACCCTGTAACTTTTACGTTGTTATACATAATTCTGTCCTATTTTTACATCTTGCTTTGTTTTTAAGTCTTTAAAAGGAATTTTCCAACCCAAAATCAAATGGAATGTGTTTAAAGAAAAAAAGCCAATGAACTATGTAAAGCAACT
The DNA here is from genome assembly GCA_033119425.1 of Bufotes viridis. Taxonomy (NCBI): domain Eukaryota; kingdom Metazoa; phylum Chordata; class Amphibia; order Anura; family Bufonidae; genus Bufotes; species Bufotes viridis. The sequence continues at coordinate 191,102,681 of CM065589.1, forward strand.
CATTTCCAGTGCTGAAGGTCTCATCCATGCTGCTTCAAGTCCTTTGTGGTGCAAAATTGTGAGACTCCATCTGTGGTCACATGCACCACTGCAGCTATTAACTGGTTTCATTGGTAACGTATCATCAAGTGGTACATGACACAACTGCACAGGCTCAGGGGTTGTGTACTACTCAGGGTTACATCTGCGCTGAGACCAGTGAATTGTTGCAGTGGTAGGTACACGTATCCATGGATGGGACATTACACTTCTAGTTCACAGGGGACTGTAAGCAGAAGGGATGAGACTCACAATTCTGGAATGGAGCTGCTTGCAAGAGGTGAGTGCCTTTTTTCCATTATTTTAGACACATTCCATCCATTAAATAACCATGGCTTTGGGGTTGGATAATCCATTGGACCCAGCCTGACTTACTTGTGTGATCACTGCATGAGCCCTTCAGGATTCACAGATAACTCTAGAACCCCCTAAATGTTTCAGTCAATTTTACACTGACAGGCTATAATGCATTGGTACACCGAGTATACAAGAGCATTATAAAAGCAATCAACTATTAGAATGAATAAAGTTTATAAAAAATATCTATACACAATAAAATATATTCCAAAAAAGTAGTTTTCCTTTGTAAGGGCTCATGCACACGACCGTTGTTTTGCAGTCCGTTTTTCAAGGATCCGTTGTTCCGCATCTGAGGTTTTTTTTTCTCTAATTTAAGTCCTCATCTGCTCAGTTATTCCACAAAACATATCCGTATGGTTACCGTATGCGATCTGTTTTTGCGGATCGGAAACTGAAACAGTAACTTATTTATCACCAAACACATGAGCAATATGGGCTGGGCATTGCATTTCTACAGTATGGATACACAAAATACGGATGACATATGGATGTGTTCCATATTTTTTGCAGACCCATTGACTTGAATGGGGCCTCGGACCGTGATTTGCTGACAATAATAGGACATGCACTACTTTTTTGTAGAACGGCCATGCGGACAAACGGAAACGGAATGCACACGGAGTAACTACAGGCCCATTGAAATGAATGGTTCCGCATACGGGCTGCACAAAAAACGTAATGGAAGCGGAAAGAAAACACGGTCGTGTGCAAGAGCCCTAAAAGTGATAAAAAAAATAATAACACATGCATATATTACCACAATTCGCATAATAAAAATTAACACTTCAATTAAACTGCACGATGTACAGTAAAATATAAAATAATGCAAGGAAAAAAAATTTGAATTGCCTTTTTTTTTCATTCCTACACACAAAACAATAATAACTGTTAATCATTTAGTCCCATGTACCCTTAAAACTGCTCCACTGTTAGGCCTCTTTCACACAACCGTATGGTTTTGCGGTCCGCAAAAAACGGATCAAAAAAAAAATGGATGACATCCGTGTGTATTCCGTTTTTCGCAGAACGGAACATCTGGCCCCTAATAGGACAGGACTATCTTTGTCCGTGATGCGGACAGTAATAGGACATGTTCTATCTTTGAACGGAACGGAGTACCTTTCTTTTTTTTTGTGGACCTATTGAAATGAATGGTTCCGTGTATGGACCCTATACAGAACACAAAAAACGGCCCATACACTCGCAAAAAAAGTTTGTGTGAAAGTTATGGCTCCTTGTATTTATTTATTTTTTGCTTTTTTTGTGTGAGACATGCTATCATTTTACAAAAGTAAACACAGATGAGCGAATCGAAGCTGATGAAGTGGAATTTGATCTGAATTTCAGGAATTATTCGATTCACACCAAATTTTTTCACAGGAACGAGGAATCCCCCACAATGCCAGGAATGCAGCCAATCAGCAGCCAGCCAGCACCTCTGATATCACAGCCCAATAAATAGCCTCAGCCATCTTGGATTCAGCCATTTTCCAGTGCAGTGTACTTATTAGCCGTTGTGTGGTGAAGTGAGAAAATTAAAGCCCTTTTAGGCGTGTATTAGTGGCAAAAAAATTGTTATCTGTCGTTCATGGTTGCAGTTTCCATATATGTTCCAAAGCCTTTTTTTGGTGTGTATTAGTGGGGAAAAAGAAAAAGGGCTTATCAGCCGGTGTGTGGTGAAGTGAGAAATTTAAAGCCCTTTTTGGCGTGTATTAGTGACAAAAAAACGTATTTGCCTTTCGCGGCCGCAGTTATATGTTCTAAAGCTTTTTTGTAGCGTGTATTAGTGGGGGGGAGGCTTATTAGCCATTGTGTGGTGAAGTGAGAAATTTAAAGCCCTTTTTGGTGTATAATAGTGTGGGGGGGGGGGGGGGGAATGGCTTTTTAGCCGTTGTGTGGTAAAGGGAAAATTACAGCCCTTTTTGGCATGTATTCGTGGCAAAAAAAAAATATTATTTGTCGTTCACGGCCGCAGTTTTACGTTCTAAAGCGTTTTTTTGGCATGTATTAGTGGGGGAATGAAAAAGGGCTTCTTAGCCGTTGTGTGGTGAAGTGAGAAAATGAAAGCCTTTTAGGCGTGTATTAGTGGCAAAAAAAAATTGTTATCTGCCGTTCATGGCCGCAGTTTCCGTATATGTTCTAAAGCCTTTTTTTGGTGTGTATTAGTGGGGAAAAAGAAAAAGGGCTTATCAGCCGGTGTGTGGTGAAGTGAGAAATTTAAAGCCCTTTTTGGCGTGTATTAGTGGCAAAAAACTTACCGTATTTTTCACTTTATAAGACGCGCTTTTTTTCCCTCCAAAGTAAAGGGAAAAAGTCAGTGCGTCTTATAAACGCAAGGTGACCTCAAATGTGCAGGCTGAGGCAGCTCAGGAGCTCTCACTAACGGCTCCTGAGCTGCCTTGAGACTGTGGACGGGCGGCCTTGTCGCACTTATCCGGGCGGGCGTATGAGACTTAATGCAGGAGGGCGGGTGGGCAGATGAAAGTTAGTGTGGCCGGGTGCAGCGCAGGCTGGAAGCACTTAGCCTTTAATGAAGCCTCCAGCCTGCGCATACATCGCGGCACAGATGGCCGGGCTGGTGGCTTCACTGAATGCTGAATGATGCCGGCAGCCCGCACTTCCATGTGCACTATCGTTGAGCGGGCTGGCGGCTTCTTTGTATGCTCTGTAATGCCGCCAGCCCGCACGTCCTTCACTCACCACAGCACAGCAGCAGGATCCCCTTCTCCTATCTGCTTCCGGCATCCAGCACGTCCTGCTCTCCCACCCCCACCTCTAACTCCACCTCCACCAATAAGCTTCCTAAATATCAAATATTAAAATCACTATAACCCCCCTAATCCATAGGAATCCACATATGTACTGGAGTAGGTAGATTCCTATGGATGTGGGGGGTTGTAGTCATATTTAAAATAAACAATGTTCTCTAATTGCCATTTGTCTATATTAAATATGACTATAACCCCCCTCATCCATAGGAATGCACCCATGTACTGCAGTGTATGTGTGGATGGATGAGGGTGGTTATAGTCATATTTAATATAGACACGTGGCAATTAAAAAACAGTCCTTGGACAGTGTTTATTTTAAATATGACTATAACTCCCCTCATCCTTACAATAATACACTAATGTACAGTACCTGCAGTACATTGGTGTATTCTTTAGGATGATCGGGGTTATAATGACATAACATCCACAGATCCCCTATAACAGTGTGTCATCCACAGATCCCCCATAACAATGTGTCCTCCACGGATCCCCCCTAATTGTGTCATCCACAGATCTCCCCTAACAGTGTGTGATCCACAGATCTCCCCCTAACAGTGCGTTATCCACAGATCCCCCATAACAGTGCATCATCCACAGATCCCCCATTAGTTCAAAGCCCACCAAAAGCATACCTTTTAGTTAAAAATATTTTTTCCTTATTTTCCTCCTCAAAAATCTAGGTGCATCTTATCTTCAGGTGCGTCTTATAAAGCGAAAAATGCGGTATTTGCCTTTCACGGCCGCAGTTATATGTTCTAAAGCCTTTTTGTAGCATGTATTAGTGGGGGGAGGCTTATTAGCCATTGTGTGGTGAAGTGAGAAATTTAAAGCCCTTTTTGGTGTATATTAGTGGGGGGGAAAAAAGGGTTATTAGCCGTTGTGTGGTAAAGTGGGAAAATTTCAGGCCTTTTTGGCATGTATTAGTGGCAAAAAAAAAATATTATTTGTCGTTCACGGCCGCAGTTATCCGTTCTAAAGCGTTTTTTTGGCATGTATTAGTGGGGAAATGAAAAAGGGCTTCTTAGTGTATTAGTGGCAAAAAAAAAAATATTATCATACAGTTAAATGTTCTTACGGCCGCATTTATATGTTCTAAAGCCTAGAGCCAAGAGTTGGGGGGTTCATCAGACACAACTCTTAGTTGGCATGGCCCGGGAGCAGGCCCTATGCCCTCACCTGTCCTCAACCTGCCTCTGTCCTTTTCTGTTCATTCAGCCAAAGAAGTACTATATGATGGTGCTCAGCTCCACAATACAGCGAGGATGAGCTTCTAGAGGACAGTCAGCAGCTACTGCCCAGCCACGATCCAGAGGAGACATCTGCCACTTTCTCCATTAGGCGGGCAAGTAGTGATGAGGAGCGGGAGATGGTGTTGCAAGCGGTCAGGCTCCTGGCTCAAAGACGCTTGAGGAGAACATCAGTGGCGTTCAGACAGTACTCGATGATGATGTAACTGATCACAATTGGGAACCGGGTGACAAAGGGGCTTTATCATCATCGGGAGAAGAGGGTGGCAGCTTGCCCGTGAGGCAACGGAGGAGTCAGCAAGTCGGTAGCATGGCTGGGAGTCAGCAGGGTGGCAGCAGTGGGAAGTCTGGAGACCACGCGCTTTTCAGGAGCTTACCGGCCCGGAAAATAGTGGTGCAGGGGTACACGGAGACAGTGGCGGTAGCAGTCAGTCAATGCGGAGTGTTGGGGTAAAATCCCCGACTCGGTGGTGTGAAAGTTTTTTGTCGCCAGAGGAGGTGAACATGGCCATTTGTCGAATCTGTGGTCAGAAAGTGAAGCGTGGCCAGGGTGCCAATGTTGACGCCATGGCCCTGCGTCAACATATGCACCATCACTATAAATTGGCCAAGGAGAACCTGTCGGTGTCTGCCAAAGTGCACGGTAGCGCCAACGTGTGGAGCTGTAACTACAGTCAAGGACAATATATGCCCTTTACGGCCCACTGGGTAAATGTGGTTCCTACGCAGCCAAACCAGCAACTTGGCCAGCTGACGGCGCTTCCACCTCCACCCGTGGTCCTGCAACTATGTCCGCCTCTGACTCCTCATCCTCCACCGTGTCCTCAGCCTCCACTGCAGGGACAATTCACAGTGCCCCACCAGCATACCAATTTTGCAGGGCACCACGGTGTCACGCTGTTCTGCACCTAGTTTGCCTGGGGGAACTGAATTACACAGGGGAGAAACTGCTCCGTGTCCTTCAACAAAAAATCAAATCCTGGCTTTTTCCGCGAAAACTCAAAATCGGAACCATGGTAATCGATAACAGGAAGAACATGGTGCCGGCGCTGCGTCAAGGAGGGCTGAGCCATGAGTCCTGCGCGCGGGTTTAATCTGGTTGTCAAGCATTTCATGGAGTCTTCCACACATCTGCAACAAATCCTAAGAATGGCCAGGAAACTTTGCATGCACTTCAGCTACTCGTACATCGCCAAGCACACCCTCCTTGAGCTACAGCGGCATCCCCCAACATAGGCTGATATGCGATGTTTCCACCCGTTGTAATTCTACCCTCCATATCTTGGACTGACTGTACGAACAGAGAAAGGCCATAAATGATTTCTTAATGATATAGGCGGACAGAGGTACTCCCCTGTGTAACTTCGATGTTAGCCAATGGCAGCTCATGTGTGTGACACCTGCTGTTTGCTTGTGCTCTTTGAGGAGGCCACTTTATTTGTCAGTCGCCAGGATTACGAGATGAACAATGTCATTTCACTGATTCATATCCTGGAAAAGATGCTGGTAAATCTGGCTGGTCAGGGAACTGGAGACATGGTGCCTACATCTCAAGACTACATAAGCTGTGGGGGCTGAACTGGAGGAGGATGAGGACATTAGAGCACATGCAATGTGTAGCGAAATGGGTGGTTTTTCTACACAGGTAACAGGAGAGGAGAAGCAGGAGAAGCCGGAGGAGCAAGAGGGAGATGAGGTAGACGAGGCAGATGAACCAGACACACCGTGGCAGTATGCAATGGAACTGGAGGAAGGGAGTCCCTCTGCACAAATGGTCCGATGAATGCTAACTTGCTTGCGTAGTGACAGCCGAATTGTCACCATTACCATCACCATGACTACTGGCTCGCCACCATGTTAGACGCTCACTACTGGTCCAAAATGGGGGCCTATTTTGCACACGCTGAGAGGGAGGACAAACTGAACTACATAGTCAGTTGGCAGCTGCCTATCTGTGCCATCGTCCATCCTTTCACAGGTCTGACCAAAGGGGGGGGGGCCCTCTCCACAACTGCTGGGGTGGCAGGAGCAGTACCAGCTCCATCAGCAGCAGCCTGAGTCTAGAGTCACTGATGAGCAGCTTACTTCACCCGTATAGTAAATAAACTACTCACAAGCAGCTACACCAGAACCTGAATCAGCAGGTGGTGGCATACTTGGAGTGCACCCTGCCAGCTGTCATTGAAGATCCGCTGGACTACTGGGCAGCCAAACTGGATTTGTGGCCACAACTGACCAAGTTTGCCCTTGAAAAGCTGTCCTGCCCGGCCAGTAGTGTGGCATGAGAGAGGGGGTTTATTGCAGTGGAGGCCATAGTTACCCCAATGAGAACTTTCCTGTCCACCCAAAATGTCAAGATGAATCAGCCATGGACCAGCCAGGATTTCCCCCCACCAATGCCTAATGCATCAGATTAGATCATCCAGGCTGCCTCACCCAAACCTTGACAAAAGAGACTGGTTTCTTCTGGCTACCTGCCTCAGCTACTATTCTGATGCTGCCACCCGCCTGATGCCACACGTTTGATGCCAAGTGCTCCTTCTTAAACCCACCATCGTCAGCGGGTACTGTTCGTACCACCCAATCTGTCACCAGGTCACTCTATGGTCTCCTGATACTGTTGCCACCTCCACACTATGTCTTCTTGCCAGTCTGTGGTCTCCTGATGCTGCTACCACCTCCACACTATGTCACCTTGCCATTCTGTGGTCTCCTTATGCTGCTGCTACTTACCCACTCTGTCACCTTGCCCCTCTGTGGTCTCGTCATGCTGCTGCCACCTTCACACTCTGTCATTGTGCCACTCTGTGGTCTCCTGATGCTGCTGCTACCTCCACACTACGTCACCTTGCCACTCTGTGGTCTCCTAATGCTGCTTCCACCTCTACACTATGTCACCTTGCTACTCTGTGGTCTCCTGGTGCTGCTGCTAGCTCAACACTATGTTACCTTGCCACTTTTTGACCTCCTTATATTGCTTCTGCCACCTCCACACTCTTTCATTGTGCCACTCTGTGGCATCCTTATGCTGCTGCTGCCACCTCCACACTATCTCACATTGCCACTCTGTGGTCTCCTGATGCTGCTCCCACCTCCACACTATGTCATTGGGCCACTCTGTTGACTTTTCATGCTGTTCCCACCTTCCCCACTTCATGACTGGGCCACTATTTTGCCTTTTGGCCTGGCTGACATCGTCATTTATTTGACCCTTCTTCTGATCTGTCAGAAGGAAGGAAAAATGAGACACACAATGGATCCTGTCTGTGTAGCAGCTGGAAGGCCCATTTGGTCCAATCAGAATTGGCTTATGATTTGGTAGCCTCCTCACTCATGTGGCCGTGAGATCTAGGCGCCACATCTCCAGTTCCCTGACCAGCCAGAGGCATGAGAATATGGAGGCAGAAGAGACGTCACGTGGCCAAGTTGCTGATGTGGCTGTGCAGGAACAACATGAACCCAGTGGGCCGTAAAGGACATGTATTGTCCCTGACCGTAGTTACAGCTCCACACGCCGGCACTGCCGTGCACTTTAGCAGACACCGACAGGCTCAAGGACTGGCCCACCTTCTGTTCTACATATGTGTGCAGGGCTGTTACTGCCTTTTTGGCAAAGAAATGATGGCTTGGGACTCTCCACCTCGGCTCGGAACAAGCCATTAGTTCACTGAAAGGTGCAGAGTCCATCCCTTGGAAAGAGAGGGACTGCAGCTCCAGCAACTTGGACTGGAACAAATTCAGCTTCTGCGCCGTTGGATGAGTGCATGCTGTTGTCTCTTGGCAATAGCTTCGGAGATCAATTGCTGACAGAATGACTGACAAGGAGTAGGAGGAGGAGCAGGAGCATCAGGACCAGCAGATGATGGGAAGGACAGAAAGCTCCCTTCAGCTGAGGTGGTGGAGCCTTGACAGCCTGAAATCGGGTGCGTGTCACTAGGTGATGCAGCAATTGCTGTGGCAGGCAGGAGCACTACATCGGAGCCACGGTTCTCCCAGGCCACTTTATAGTGATGCTGCATATGTTGACGCAGGGCAGTGGTGCCAACATTGGCACCCTGGCCACGCTTCACCTTCTGCCCACAGATTCTTCACCCCAAAAAAGTCTGTAATTTCCTCACTTCACCACACAACGGCTAATAAGCTCTTTTTCTCCCACTAATACACGCCAAAAAGGGCTGTAATTTATTCACTTCACCACACATCTGCAAATACTTTTTTGTGCCACTAATACACGCAAAACAGGGCTTTAGAACATATAACTGCACTGCTGAACGTCAAATAAATCTTTTTTTTGCGCCACTAATACACACCAAAAAGGGCTGTAATTTTGGCACTTCACCACACAACGGCTAATAAGCCCTTTTTTCCCACTAGTACAAGCCAAAAAATGCTTTAGAACATACAACTGCACCGCACAAGGGCAAATAAGATATATAAATATTTCCTTGTAATAAACCCTGTTAATGACTGTATCAAACAGCACTTGCACCCCAATAACAAGAACGGCTTGCTGGAACTACAGAGCTGTATAATGGCAATTTGGATCCCCAGTCAGTGCAGCAAATTGTAATAGGATTGTTCATCTTACCCAGGCTGTAACCTCCACTACTGAACCCTGTTCTACATAAATGCTGTGGAATGATTCCTCCCTATGCTTTCCCTACACCTTGAATAATCTTTCCCTAAACTGCGGTAAATCCTTTTTGTAGCACAATGAAGTCTTTCCTAGCACTATCCCTAGTGCCTGCTGATGTCTTTCCCTGCACTAAGTACACTTGAAAATGACAGAATCCAAGATGGCTGAGGCTATTTATAGGACTGTGACGTCACAGAGCTGGCTGGCTGCTGATTGGCTGCATGCATTGCATTATGGGTGATCCAGCGTTCCTTGCTCCATCTCCTCACAAGTGCAGCAACGATTTTAGGAAAAAATGCGATTCTTTACCACGAAGCGTGAGGAAACTCGGATTCGGTGCGAAATGAATTTTTCCTGAAACTCGGATCGAATTTCAGTTCGTCAACTTCGATTCGCTCATCTCTAGAGCCAAGTCCTGTCCTGCATCCTCCAACTCTCCTCTCTGCTCCCTTGACTTCACACAGTTGAAGTGCCATAATCTTGCGCAGAACAGCTTGCATATGAGAAGTTCGTAACCTGAGACCTTTTCCGGGCTCCTTCACAATGGGCGGTGCTGGGCCTCTTAAAACCCCTGTAACTACCCCTTGTCCTCCTTACTGACCTAATTAGCATACTTATAAAATCATTTTTCTAATTAAACAAAAGCACATAGCTATGACACACGTATATTACGGACATGCCAGTCATAAATGCTACTCATACATTAAATACAAAAAAACACATTAGCTATGTCACATGGTAAATAGTAGGGATGAGTGAATCGACTTCGGATGAAACATCCAAAGTCAATTCGCATAAAACTTTGTACTAATACTGTATGGAGCAGGAGCTCTGTACAGTATTAGAATGTATAGGCTCCGAGGAGCCGAAGTTATTGCTTTGCGAAGTCTCGTGAGACTTCGCGCAATTACTTCATAAATTCATTTGTACTGTCAAAAACCATTTCCTTTTCGGGTTTGGTTTTGGTTAGTCTCGTGAGACTTCGCAAAGCAATAACTTTTGTCTGCATCCTGCTGATAACAATGTATAAGTAAAGGCCTCCATACACATGAGTGTATTATTGTCCGGGCAATGGAGGGTTCGACCAACAATCTAATGTGTGGGGGGACCTCCTGACTCTCCCATGACAGATGAGTCATTTCACCTAATACATTTTTCTCCCGGGTGATACGCTGCCAAGAGAGGTGTCCAGCAGTGGCTTTCTCCCCTCTCCACATGAATGACACATAGGGTGGATTCACATCACATTTTTACCATCCTTTTAACTTATACGTTAAAAGGATGCCCCAGACTGATGCCATACAGTGGCATCCATTCACCATAGAGGTTCAATGTAAAAAAAAAAATATGTATTGCTTTTTTTTAACCGGACTGTGCAGATACAAGAATGTGGTGTGCTGCTTTTTTGTATCTTTTTTTGTGACATATACGTCAAACGGACGAAGAAAACGTTATGTGAACCCACCCATACATGTTCGGCTGAGTAAAACATGTATGTGTATGGGAAAGCCGGGAGGGAGTCAGAAGAGATAGCTGTTGGCTGAACAATTGTTTGGCCGACAGCTATTGAATGTGAATGCTCTGAGGATGTCACTGTTACAGGGGGCCCTCTGAGGATGTCACTGTTACAGGGGGCTCTGAGGATGTCCCTGTTACAGGACGCTTTGAGGATGTCACTGTTACAGGGGGCTCTGAGGATGTCACTGTTATGGAGGGCTCTGAGGATGTCGCTGTTACAGGGGTCTCTGAGGAGGTCACTGTTACAGGGGACTATGAGGATGTCACTGCTACAGGGGTCTCTGAGGCTGTCACTGTTATGGGGGCAATGTAGAAGCCACAGTTATGGAGGCCCTGTGGATGTCACTGTTATGGGGAAACTATGGATGTGACTGTTAAGGCGCATGCACACAAACATGTTTTCTTTCCGTGTCCGTTCTGTTTTTTTTTTTTTTTTTCGGACCGTATGCGTAACCATTCATTTTAATGGGTTCATAAAAAAACAGAAGTTACTCCGTGTGCATTCCGTTTGCGTTTGTACTTATGTCCCTTCCGCAAAAGAATAGAACATGTCATATTATTGTCCGCATTATGGACAAGGATAATATTGTTCTATTGGGGGCCGACTTTTCCGTTCCGCAAAATACGGAATGCACACAGATTTTTGTGGATCTGTTTTTTGTAGAATTCAAAATATATACAGTCATGTGCATGAGCATTTGTGGAGACACTGTGATGGTCTTTTAACCATGCACAAAACAACAAATGAAATAGACCCTGTGAAGCCGGGTTATTCTGTTAGTATATACATACATATACAGTATATATATATAATAACATAAATAATATATAACAGTACCATATATATAGCACTCCAAAATAGATATATATTTTTGTTTCCCCAAAAAGCCACCATTGACATTCTCAATGTGAGGTCACGGATACTTTCATGCGGCTGGCGTTTTACAGCCACCATGACCATGCCAAGAATTGGCATGCCTATTTTTCGTGCAGTTGCAGCTATAAAATACCTGTTGCATAACTTGGGCGTGGCCATTGAAAACAATGGGAGGCGGAATGCACATGTTTGGTGGTGGAGGACATGTCCCTGTGACTGTAATGGAATTCGATGGTGATCTTGATGGTTTCTAGCATCAATGTTGACTTTGATGAACGACTTTTTGTCTGGCCAAAATCTGGCATTTCTGACAAAAAGCGGCTGGATCCCATTGCATTCATGGCATTATCTGGTGAACTCTGACAGGCTGTTTTTTCTGCCAGAAAAGCCTAAAGATGTGAACGTAACCTCAGCAGCGAGTATCACACATCATTTAGGCTGGGTTAACATCATGTTTTTGCCATCCGTTTAACACTGGGAAAAAAGGATAAAACAGGGTAGCACACCATGCTTTTCTATCCGTTAAAAAAAGTATACGTTAACATATATGTTCGTGCTAAATTGAACTCAATGGTGAATGGATACCACTGTATGCTATCAGTTTAAGGTAAATGTTTTTTGTATACGTTAAACGGATGGCAAAAACGTGATTGGAACCAGGCCTTTTTCAGAACATGACTTGCTATGTTACAGGCTCATCAGACAGTATTACAAATGATAGGATTAGATACACATGTGTTTTGACGTGCTTGCTGATTCAAGTTGTCCCACTCTGCTGTTCAGGCTGTTCCAGCACAGAGCAGCCTCCCAGATCTCCTGGATCCGATGTTGCTACTTCATGGTTGGATCTCCACTTACTACAATGAGGTCTGGCGGTGATCCAGCCAATTTCCCATAGAATTGGCAGGTTTCGGCTGGACAAAAACTGTTGCATGCAACGTTTTTTGTCCAGCCAACAGACAGCATTTGCACCGGATTTGGCACCTGGATCCTCAAAACGGAGATGTGAATGGGACCATAGTGAGGGAGGAGCCGGTGGACTGTCAGTGATATGATTTAGAAACTGCGTAAGAAATAGCTTAGCACGATTCATGTATGAGTGTAGTAACATGGCTACAGGAAGAATAGTGGGCAGAGCTCCTGAAGACTGATCAGTGTAGCGGTGGGGTCAGCCAGTGACCCATTACTCTGCAGTGCATCTATATAAACAGGAAACTCTGAATGTAAACAGATCTGCCAGAATAATCTGATACCCAGACAGGGGGAAAGAAAGCACAGAAATATTAGGAGCTCATAAACAAAATTTTGATTGCGGGACACTGGACAACCTCTTTAAGTATGGCCTTTTTTCTGGGATAACTGCAATCCACAAAACAAAACCAATAGCTCTACTTATTTAATAAAAAATTATAACAATGTTTTATAGCGAATGAATAGAGTATAACAATATAATAGAATGTCGCTGCTATTTACACCATTTTACAATATTAACAGATGCTGATGTGATATGTACATGAAAACATGTAGAGAAGGTGTATTCTAGTTCTAGTATTGAGAATATTATTTTGTGAAATATATTGTGGAAATAAAAATATGACATCAGTTACTAAGGTGTTCAATGATGCCGTTTTATTTGATCTATTGGAGATGTTTTAATCCAAAGTACGCATCCTTTTTACTGAACTCATTTTGAAAAAGTAAATAGAGCAAGGTAAATGAAGACAGGTTACACTGCAGATATATCAAAGTCTAAAACCTGAATCACTCACTACTCATATCATAATTAGAATTGATCTGTACTAGATTTATTATAAGTACTGTTTGCACTTACACTAACACTTTTTTCATTTTACACAGTGAACAGCCTTTTTTTTTTTTAAACAAAAATTAAACGGCTAGAAAACCACTTTAAAGAAGCTGAAGGATCCCCACAACTGCTTACATCTTAAATGTTGTGGTCAACCATGCACAGATAGAATATATTATCAATGAGGTCTAATAGGTTATTTGTAAAACAACTCATTCGAAACAGACCCTGGTGGCAAGTGATTCTGGTAGGTCAGTCGACCATGCTAAAGAAGAAACCCCTGAATAATTTCCTAATAGACTACAATCTAACACTGATTCCGAGTACAGTGATGGCAATGCTGGGAGGAGCATGGGAGTGATAGTGGTTGCACAGATTTGAGTCGCAGTGGTTTGTAATAGCTGTTGTCACTCAGCAATGAATGGAGGGCACATCATTTCTTACCTCAAGGCAAACTCTGTGCCTTTTGGAGACCCTTGCCTTGTGATAGTTGGGGAGCCCTTGATGGTGTACTGTTGGCAGGGTGTAAGGCAGGATGGCAGACTCAGGGCAAATAAAAGTTTAATGGGGTTTATGACAAAGCCCATTTGGTTGCAATAATTAAAACCTCTCTTTACTAAATATATGATGGAGGTAGTAGTAAAGACAGCAGCAATAGAAATAGTAAGTTATACAGTAGCATACTTCCAATGGCTGTGAATAGACAGCAACAATGATGGCTGTAATACTCCCTGAGTATTTCTACCTCTAAATATGCTTCTCAATCCTCACAAATAATAACAGGCATGCAACACAATTCTCACTAACTTCTTCTGCAATGTACTGTCTGAGGGGTGCAGGTCCTAGATTGGTTGGCCAGGCCATCTCTGAAGGATGAAGGGTATCAGTGGCAGCTAACCCTTTCCACGTGCAAAAAACAAGCAGTAACTTATTATTTGTCCAGCACTCAACTTTGTGATTCTCATCCATAGAATCTCTGTCTCTCAGGGGTATCCTCTATGTGATCAGAAGATTCACTGGCAGGACTGTGTTAGGGACAAAGCTTCCCTGGATCAAGCCAAGTTTTGTAGAGCTCTTACAGACATGTCTTCTCTCCAGATTGCAAACTCTGAAATCTTCACTTTTGAGGTGGGTCCAGCCCATCTTCTAGTAACTAACTACAAGACTGCCAGACTGAATTCTATGCTGCCCACAACCAACCATCAAGAATACATAGTGCATAGGAAAATAAGTGTTTTAACAATAAATACAACACTTAACCCAGTAACCCAGTATATGCAAAAATCTTAAACAGAACTGATCAACTATGGGCACTGAAGGTTTGAAGGCTGAAAATAAAATAAATATGTTACCAAACATAACATGTCCATGAAGGCTTAAAGGGATTGTTAAGTATTTTACAATTGATGGTTTATCCTGAGGATAGGCCATCAATATCTGATCGACAGGGGTCCAACACCCAACAGCCCCACTGATCAACTGTTCTGAAGTAGCTGCATCATCAGAACTACACAGCTTTCTCTACTGGGAACAGGAGCAGCACTACAGGAATCAGCTTCATCCACTACACAATAGATAGAGCAGTGTAGTTCTGAGAGAGCTGCTCTGAAACAGCTGATTGGTGGGGGTGTAGGGATTGAAGTCCATGTCTACCACGCAACTTACATATTAGTTTATAATCTGCTTACTCTTTGGACAGGTCAGCTGGTCATAGTGATGTTAGGTAATCCCTAGCTCTCCACTCCCATCCAGATACACTTACATTGAAACACTCATGTTGCTTCCTAAAGGAATGTGTGGGTGTGGGAGATTATCCAATTCTTCACCCAAAAAAAAGTTTTACCCTCGAATACCAAAGCAGACTAAAAGTCCAAAGATTGCAAAGCAAGCTACAATTATATCAGTTAATTCTTCAGTGTAGGCGAGTTTATACTTTTTACAAACCAATACCATATCGGATGTGTAAGCCTTAGGGGCTATAGCTTAAAAACAAACAGACAGACTTGGGCAAACATACAGAATAACACACATCTTGCCTTTGGCAAATCAATCCTATAATAATCTATTGAGAAGAACTGCAGATGTAATCCAAATAAGCAAAAGATTTTCTGCTTCACAATAGAGCATTGCCTCATAGTGATAAATAACGCTATCCTTGGCATAGAAAGATGCTAACAAAACAGTTGTATCTAAAATTTGGAAGAGACAAATGAATGTTGTTTTGTGCCCAGTTTTATTGGCTATCTGTGTTCTCCAGTCACACACTGCAGGGGATATTTAGCTGTCCAGCAGAAAATGAAATGAGATGAGGCTACGAAATTAATTAACAATATGCACAGCCACATTGTGCCCTTCTCATTGCACATTCAATCCAATCATGATTTATTCAAAGCAAGATAAACAGTAACACCATTAAAAGAATATATACACTATTCTGCTCATAAAGTTTCTTGACTTACCTTTTGCTCTAGTTCTTTCTTATAGGTTTTCTCTGATTCCAGTCGTTCTTCAAATTGTGTAAGTCTCTTCCGTAAAAAGTTAATTTCGGTTTGGGCGCAGTCAAATCGTACTTGCCACTCATCTGCTCCTAAACAGAAAAAATATGATACTTGGGGAAAAAGTAGCTGTCTGTCACATCCAAACATTTAAATATATTCACAAGGTACAGAATGATTCAATTATTAGGGTCTGAGATGGTAGATACTTACGTACAGTTGATGTCCAATATGGTTTAATATTTGATATGTGATTTTTTTTTATGGAATGCATCCATCTTGGTTAGATTTTTTTGTTTTCCTAGGAGTACTTGATATTTTAGAGCTCTTATATTTAGAAATGTGCTGTATATATTTACGTTTATATCTTCTATACACATATAATGCGGCAATTTTTTGTTTTTTTAGTTTGGATATTATTTGTATTTTATATTGTGATTTTTTTATGTCTGGGGTTAATATTTGTGTATTCATATTTTACCTCTAGGTATATTATATTGTCAAGGAACCTTTTTTTTGTAGCTTGTTTTAATGTAATACAGATTTATGTAATACAGTTATGATGATACCAAATGTATCAAAATATTTGCTTTAGTGTTGCCTCATTACAAGACATATAATATTTTATTTTTTTTATCAGTGGAGTTGTGCAAAGGCTTGTCTGTTGTGAGAAGTGTTGTAGTTTTAATTGGCACCATTTAGTAGTATATACAGCTTTTTGATTGCATTTCATTTTGGGAGGTGAATTTTAAGAAAAAGCAGCAATTCTGGCATAGTTTCTTTTTAATTTCTTCTTTAATGGTATTCACCATGCAGGAAAAATAACATGACAATTTTAAAGTTTTAGTCAATAAGTGCCGATTTATTTAATAATTTAATGAATTAATTTTTTTTATTTGAGGGGGGTTTTATTTATTAATCACACAGATTAACTTGGACATACAATTGGTTGATTGTTTGCATAATACAGTACACTACCTGTGTAGTGTCGTGTATAATGCCTATCACTAATATACTGACAAGCAGCGTATTAGACCCTGCCTTTTGCAGGCCCTAATAGACTTCCCTACATGGACGATCTAGAGACCATTTTTAGGCATTTAGCTGCCATGGCAACCCATCATCAATCCGCAATCATGTTGCTGGGTGCCAGTGAAGTAACAAAGGGTACCTCCTCTTTCTGAAAGGACTTAGTTGAAATGGTTGCTGTTGAATGTGGCATCTAAGGAGTCAAATGTCCCAATCTGATCTAAGCCATTAGAATAAGAGTCCAGCAGTCATTAGCTCCTGCTGTGTATTTTTTTTTTCATTTTGTATATTTAAGGCCCCTTAGCAACTACTGCAAAATTGTGTTCTGGTAGTCATTAGGGGTTAACTTCATCCTTGCAAAACAATGGCTATGTTCTTCTTTGTAAGTAAAACATATCTATGGGTCTAATTAAAATATTAAAGGGGTTGTCCAAGTCTTTAAATGGTCAGCATAGTGTAAAAGCTAATTTAAAAAAACTCGCCTGTTCAGAGCATTTCTAGTCCAGTGCATACCAGTTCCCACTAGACTGGAAGTGTGATGTACCATCTACATGTACGTCTCCACTGCTGGCTAATAGTTGTAGCCTCAGCTGTGATCTGTACTGGAATAGCACATAGCACGTGACCACTGTGGCTCAACAGTCATATGCAGTGACTGCACCCATCACTGCTGAGGCTATTGATAGCAAGATGTGCAATTGCCCCTAGTTCCCAGTCTCAGACAACCCCTTTGAGCCTCTTTTAGTACAGTATTCTGGACTTAACTCATAAGCCTACTGCTTTCTTTGGCAAGCAAATACCGGAGAGAATTCCATACCTGATCTCAATCCTCATTTGTGTCTGCAGTTTTGCAGTAATTGCAGTATATCATAATTACCATGCAGCATCTGATAAGCACACAATACAGGAAGCCCATCCAATAATTTGACAAAGAGGTACAAATCATACTTTAACATCGACTTAAACCTTTCTTCACACTTAATTATGTAGATGATTAATGTGCTGACTTAATACCTCAATACCGGTCTTACTTACTATCATGTTGCTGGATCAGTAGGATAATAATGTTTACTTCTTACCTCCTCCTGGACTGCTTGTTCCAAGTTCTCGAAGTTGAATTTGCTGATTAGCTTCTTCTAGCTGCTTGGATACAGACTCCAGGCTTTTCTGCATTTGCTCATACTTCACCTTAATAAGAGAAGGTTATTTCAATTAAATGCGGGTATTAACTTCCTATCTCCTAAGGCCAGAGCTACACAGAGACTTTTTGTAGCACTATTCAATGATTTTAACTATTGAGTTGTAACTTCAGTTCACAAGTTCTGCTGTGGAAGATCCACATGATTTACGCCACGTGTGTCTGTGCCCTAAGGTTTACAGACTCTCAATATTTAAATAATCTATTTTACTATAAACCACCTAAATTCAATACAGCACACATAAGGATAAATCTTTTCTAGAGGCCATTTCTAATCATAAAAAGAAAGATTAAGACGACAACACAGCACCTATTCCTGGCAAATTAAATATATTTTGCACAAATGTATATGAAATACTGATAGTTTTAATTGTAACATACGGATAAATACGACATGCATGTCACATACATACCGAATACAAGGTTAATATACAAAAAAAAATTATTCTTCTGCATTCTATATTAATCAATACAGAAATTGGGCAATTTGTTTTATTTTACATTGACAATTTACAACACAGCACCTATGTCTGGCAAATTAAATATATTTTGCACAAATGTATATGAAACACTGATAGTTTTAATTGTAACATACGGATAAATACGACATGCATGTCACATACATACCGAATAAATGGTTAATATACAAAAAAAATTATTCTTCTGCATTCTATATTAATCAATGCAGAAATTGGGCAACTTGTTTTCTTTTACATTGACAATTTAATTTTTTTTACATCTTAACATTAAAATGTGTTGAATATAAGTTTTATGCTCACTATGTATATGTACTAGAGTTGTCTATTAGGATTTATGCAAAACAAAAGTGGAGGCCCAGTATTGGGTCTACAACAAAATGTAAGCCACATATCCCTCAAAGGAAGGAAAACCAAGCAAAGAGCTGTCTCCATTACAGAGATTACCAAATCCACCATATTAAGTGGCCCCTATGTCAAGATCCCATTTTTTTAAAAGCTTTACGGATGTGATGGGGAAAACCTAAGCCAGTTACCCATCCACAGACAGCTGTTTCGGGGTGTTGCCCCTCATCAGTGTGGAGTAGGATTCTGGCTAACCGAGAGCAATGCCTTGGAGACTATTTAAACAACACAATAGCTGATCTCAGGGAGACCAGCTATATAAAACACCGCGGAGCCTCATTTAAGAGTCTCAACACAGCAATCCAAAGTGCAAAGCACCCTGGGAAACAGTAATATGCAAAACAAATGTGGAGCCCCAGTATTGGGTCTACAACACAATGAAAGCCAGATATCCCTCAAAGGAAGGAAAACCAAGCAAAGGGGTGTCTCCATTGCAGAGATCACCAAATCCACCATATTAAAGAGATCACCAAATCCACCATATAAAGTGGCCCTTATGTCAAGATCCCTCTTTTTTACAAGCTTTAAGGATGTGATGAGGGAAACCAAAACTGGCTTAGTGGGATCTTGACATAGGGGCCACTTAATATGGTGGATGGCTTTCATTTTGTTGTGGACCCAATACTGGGGCTCCACATTTGATTTGCATATTGTTGTTTCCCAGGGAGCTTTGCACTTTAGATTTCTGTGTTGAGACTCTTAAATGAGGCTCCACAATGTTTTATGTAGCTGGTCTCCCTGATATCAGCTATTGTTTTGTTTTATTAGGATTTATCTAATATTTGAGGTTTTTAGATGCAGAAAAAATTGAAACCAAAATATGGCTCCTAAAATAACAAAATGGCTGCATGTTACTGGGCTGTAAAGAGTTGTCAGAACCATGCCCCTTTCACTTACATAATTTAGATCTCTGTGGCTATTGGCTGAAACTGCAGCTCACAGACTTCCTGTTCTACCTGCCCCCTGCACATATTACTGATAATTCTGGGCGCTCTCTGCTACATTGAAGTAAAAAAACAGGGAAATTACCAAAAAGGATCAGAGAAATATAAGTATTATCAATACTGTGTGCAGAGTCAATGCAGAGGACAGACATCTGTGATGTACAGTTTCAACTATAAGCAGCAGAACAGGAATAGATATTATAAAAGAGTTGTGCTTTGTCAAGTAATATTAGTATTTTATGGAGGTATACAGAGATTTATTATCATCATACATAGAAAATTGGTGTTGAAAAGTCACAAACCCTTTCCTCAGCACTTTCTGAATAGGGGACTCAGCGGGGTTGTGGTATGGGCAGAGCCATCGGTTGATTTTCCATCATGGCGTAAATGATAACTGAAATGTACACCCACTAGCATAGATGTTACATTACAGACTGCACACATACTGCTAGAGGATGCACTTATTTTATGGCGAGGTGTGTGCCTTGTTATACAGTAAATAAAGCACATCCTCTGGCACTGCAGGAATAGCAAGACCATGATTAAAAATGCTGGACTTGCTAAATTTCACCCAGACAGTACTGAGAAAATTACAAATTTGCATTTGAGGGGCCAGAGTAATATTAGTGATGACCCTGGAGTATTAAATGACCTGAATAACTCAATTTGACTACTTATAAATATTTGCCTCAAGGTTTACTTTAAGAATGGGCTTTTATATATGGTAGCGAGATTGGTAATTGATAATACAAAAAAGCTGAGGTTTTTATAAAGCAAAGACTTAAAGATCGCAACACTATATTGTGGAATTAAATAGGTTTTCCGGGGTTGAAATATTGATAACCTATCCTCAGGATAGGCCATCAATATTTAATTGGTGGGGGTCTAACTCCCAGGAACCTCTCTAATCAGCTGTTTGAAGAGGCTGTATCAGTAGGGTCCAGAACTTGCCACTGCTACCGATTTGCTCTTTGAAGAGTCTGTAGTGCTAAGTTGAGCGCTGCAGCCTCTTCCTAGACTATTAAAGTCACATTCATTGGTCACATGACCTAAATGCAGCTCAGTCCAATTCAATTGAATAGGCCTGGGCTGCAATACCAAGCACAACTGCTATACAATGGAATGTTGTGAGGAGGCTGCATCACTCACTGGAGAACTTTAGCCTCTTCAGACAGCTGATTAATGGCAGTGCTGGGTGTCAGACCACTTCTTATCACATATTGATGACTTGTGGATAGGTCACCTATATTATAGTCACAGAAAACCCTTTTAAAAAATTGTATGTCTAATGAAAAATAAAATCTAAGCTTAGAGGTCGTCCATCTTTTAGATATTGATGGCCAATCCTCTGGCAATTGTGTAATGGCCATAACAGCATACTGCAGCTCAGCTAATGTACCTATCAAGTGAATTGGGAGCTGAGCTCTAGTACGCCTGCATGGCCACTACACAGTGGATGAAACTGCTGCCAGCTTGCCCACCATTATGTTTCTGCCATGAACTGCTGATTGGAGGGTGCTGGGTGTCAGACCCCCAATGATTTGATTTTGATGACCTATTCAGTTGGTAATTAAGGTAGACAACCCCTTTATTTCTCTTTCTATTTATTAGGTATATATCAAACATTAGGTACAGTGTATATCAAACTCTACCTCTCTCTCTATTTTTTATACCCTACGTATATATTAATACACATTAAACAACTCACCTGCATTTCCTTTATTTCACGGGTCACTCTTAGCCTCTCTGCTCTCTCCCCTTCTAAAACTTGACAAGCCACTTCGCCTTTGAACCGTTCATCCGACAGCTCAGTCATTAGATCAGTGATCTGGAAAATACATTTTATTTTTGCACAGATTTAATAAAATAATTACATATTACACCAAAGCAAGATATTTAAGGTACATAAAGAGAAACATAAATAATCCATACAGAAACACAATATAAAATTACTTTCCATTTTATATAAACTATAATTTATGTAATAGAATTTTTGTGATTTAACATAGAGTGTTTTAGAGGAATGGGAAAGTAGAATTATACAAATGAAGCCTTACAATTTAGACTACTTTCACACTAGCATTTTGGCTTTCCATTTCTGAGATCCGTTCAGGGCTCTCAGAAGCGGTCCAAAATGCATCAGTAGAAAAGTATCTGCTCAGAATGCATCAGTTTGCCTCCGTTCAGTCACGATTCTTCTCTGGAGGTAGACACCAAAACGCTGCCTGAAGCGGTTTTTTGTCCGCCATGGGATGCAGAACGAGACGGATACATCCTGACACACAATGTAAATCAATCGGGACTGATCCGTTTTCTCTGACACAATAGAAAACGGATCCGTCCCCCATTGACTTTCAATGGTGTTTATGACGGATCTGTCATGGCTATAGAAGACATAATACAACCTGATCCGTTCAAGACGGATGCATGCGGTTGTATTATTGTAACGGAAGCATTTGTGCAGATCCATGATGGATCCGCAAAAAAACGCTAATGTGAAAGTAGCCTTAGTGTGCATTTTAGAATATTCATTATATTGAAAATGCCCAGACCCTGGTACAGAAAAAAGTGGAATCATTTTAACCAATGTAAAAGTTGTAGGCAGTAATGTACTGTGTTTTGTGTACATTTGTGTATTTGTTGCTTAAAATTTCCCATTGGCTCAGTGGTTAGCACTAGCGCCTTGCTGCACTGAGGTCCTGGATTTGAATCCAACCAAGGACACACCTGCATGGAGTTTGTATGTTCTCCCCGTGCTTGCATGGATTTACTCCAGGTACTCAGGTTTACTCTCACACTCCAAAGACATACTGATAAGGAATTTACATTGTGAGCTCTACTGGGGATGATGATAATATCTGTAAAGCGCTGTAATGTCTGTCAGCGCTATATAAGTGAGTAAAATAAATGATGGAGGCAAATGCAGGGATGAATCCGTCACAATGAAGTAGGTGAGTAGTTGGTCTTAATTAGTGACTGACAGCTCTGTACACACACTTATATTGTGAATGCTATCACTATAATAAAACCATGGGAATGAACTGGCAGCACCTGACTGGTGCTAGTAGTGATGAGCAAAGTTATCAAAAATTTGATTTGGTTGCTTTTTCAGAAAGAAATTTAATTTGTAATGAATTACTTTGTCACAAATCACATTCCATTGTATGTAGTGGGCGTAGTGATGGGGTGCCCCCTGTTATTGAACCCCTCAGATGCCACGCTGATTCATCGCTGATCACAGAATCTGACATTAAAATTGAGGCCTTTCAGGGGTTAACCAAGGTAAAAAAAAATACATACCCCCCTCATCCATTTTCTCGCAGATTGAAGAAATTGATTGAAGAAACTGCACGTCACCGTGACGGCCTCTCCGCGAGAGACTGGATGAGGCAAGTATGTTTTTTTTTTTTACTGTCATTTTGGGGAGAATAGATTAGTTACCAAGAATTGCGAGGAAATTCGACTTTGTGGCGAATCAAATATTTCCTAAATTTTGGATCTGATCGTTTGATTTCAATTCACTTAGCACTAGGTGCTATGATACAACCCAAATTAACACAGCTTATATACTGCAAAACAACAGATGGTTTTTCCTATTAAACATTTAGTCTATTTTTATCATAGATTGTTCTGCAACCAATTTGCTTCTTTCACACTAGCATTAGGCTTGTCTGGCAGGGGAACAGCCTGCCGGATCTGTACTAATGCTTTTACACGTGTGCTGCTAAAAGTCTGGCCCGGCCGCGCTATAGTGCAGCAGTTTTTGTCCGGCCACCTCTCTGCATATTTGCCGTGCTGCGACCGCATCTTCCGTCCCTCCCCATTATAGGGAATGGAGCTGGGCTGGACTTCCGGTAGCACTCGTGTGCAAGCATTAGAGTGGATCCAGCAGGCTGTTCCCTTCCAGAACAGTCTGCCAGACAAGCCTAACGTTAATGTGAAAGAAGCCTTACTGAATTCCATGCATTTCTATGTACACACACAGACAGCATAACTATAGTCTACAATGAACCACAGAGCAATAATATCCCATCAGTATACCATTATTACTACATTCTATGCCAGCAGTGGCCCATGAGTATGCATTAAGTGGTATAGTCCCAAAAACGGTAAAGCACTGCTTGAACGGCAAGACCTATGCCCCCAATATCAGATAACCGTGAGCTCATATTACATTACTGCCAATATGTTTTGTCCTCACTACCCTAACCTGAAATTATGAAAGTAATAGAAGAGGAGCCTCCACATTGCATTTCGCTTCAAGTGACTTATAAAAGGCCCCAGGAAGATAAAGCAGCTTAATAGAACAGCATATAGATTGTAAGCATTAAATAGCCACTTGATAGCATTGAATTGTGTGCGTATTAAATCACCAGGTATCCTGCAAAAGCCCAAAATATAAATGGATTATAAAAGCTCTGTGAGCCTACATAAGAAGACTTCCTTTATATACATGGATTGTTTGAGAATTTGCATCATTCAATTTACAGAACATGCCCACAACTTTGAAAATGCTTTTTTTTTTTTAATTTATTGTGAAGTAAACAACAAATAGGACAAAATAACAGAAAAAGTCAATGTGCATAACTATTCACCCCCCTAAAGTCAATACTTTGTAGAGCCACCATTTGCGGCAATCACAGCTCCAAGTCGCTTTGGATAAGTCTTTATGAGCTTGCCACATCTTACCACTGGGATTTTTGCTCATTCCTCCTTGCAGAACTGCTCCAGCTCCTTCAAGTTGGATGGTTTGCTCTTGTGAATAGCAATCTTTAAGTCTGGCCACAGATTTTCTATTGGATTGAGATCTGGGCTTTAACTAGGCCATTCCAACACATTTGCATGTTTCCCCTTAAACCGCTCAAGTGTTGCTTTAGCAATGTGTTTGGGGTCATTGCTGGAAGGTGAACCTCCGTCCTAGCCTCAAATCACGCACAGTGTGGTACAGGTTTTGCTCAAGAATATCCCTGTATTTAGCACCATCCATCTTTCCTTCAACTCTAACCAGTTTCCCAGTCCCGGCTGCTGAAAAACATCCCCACAGCATGATGATGGTGTTCTTTGGATGATGTGATGAGTTGGGTTTGCGCCAGACATAGCGTTTTCTTTGATGGTTGAAAAGATCAATTTTAGTCTCATCCGACCAGAGCCATGTTCGTTCTATTATGATAGATTTGATGGTGCTCCTGGGGATCATCAAAGATTTGAATATTTTTTTATAACCTAACCCTGACTTGTACTTCTCAACAACATTGTCCCTTACTTGTTTGGAGAGTTCCTTGGTCTTCATGGCAGTGTTTGGTTAGTGATGCCTATTGCTTAGGTGTTGCAGCCTCTGGGGCTTTTCAAAAAAGTTGTGTATATGTAATGACAGATCATGTGACACTTAGATTGCAGACAGGTGGACATGATTTCACTAATTATGTGACTTCTGAAGGTAATTGGTTGCACCAGAACTTTTTATGGGCTTCCTAACAAAGGGAGTGAATACATACACACATGGCAATTTTCTGTTTTCTATTTCTAAACAATAGTTTTATTTATATATTTTTCTCATTTCACTTCACCAACTTATACTATTGTGTTCTGATCCATCACATAAGATTCAGATTATTCAGATTAACAAAACATTGACCTTAAGGCTGTAATGTAACAAAACACGAAAAAAGTCAAGAGGGTGAATACTTTTGCAAGACACTGGATGTCTCCGGTGCAATGAACAGTTTATGGACAATTGACGACATTGCACATAGCCTAGTGTGTCTATTATCAGGTTCAATCACAGCACGGGGAAATGTTCGGCTTGCAATAACATTCTAAATGGCACTTGGCACTGTCTTTGTTTATTACATAAAAGACTGTTTAACAATTCCTCCATTAATAACCTAATTATGTTGCAGTGTCCCAAGGCTTGCAAAAATTATCATAGCTTCTTAGAGCTAAAAACAAAGTCTGTCTCTAATGGACAGTGGGGATTTGTGCAAATGGAAAAAAACACAGTTCTTTAGTTAAATGTGGTAATTATTAATCCCTTCCTGACACCTAAGAATACAGCCACTGCAAATTATGCAAATGTTATTAAGAGTAAACTGTAAAATGATTTTGTAAAGTGTTAGTTAAATGTGGCACATCTCATCACACAAGTAATGCGCCTGGTAATTTATATTTATTTCTTCTACCGATCTTTTACGTATAAAACGTACATTACTAAATCCCCCACTTCAAGATTAATTTACATGTGCTATTTACAATTTAATGCAGACATGCAGCACTGACATATGCCTAGGGGTGTTTTTAGTTTTCGGGGAACTGTCATCCACAGTTAATGTGAAATATTATGCATAGAGAGTTTATTATGCTGATAGAATACTGAGAATTCTCTTTCATTTCTTATGCTTTCATAATTTCTTAAAGGGGTTATCCAGCTTTTATTAAGTGATAGCCTAGCCTAGGTTCAAGACCACTGTGCCCCTGCCGATCTACACAGAACCGTCAACTGTGCAGTGGAGGGAGCTTGTTACTACAGCTGTGCCTCATACAACTCAATGTGAGCAGTGCTGCAATTATGGATTCTGTCCATGATACAGTAGACAGAGCTTTGTAGTTCCATTGCTGACTTCAAGCACTGGTGCTACCCTCAAACAGCTGACACAGCGGATGTGCACAAAGTTGAGCCCCTGCTGGTCAGTTAGTGATGATAGGTCATCATTTAGTAAAAGCTGGAGAACACCCTTAGGGAGGACCTTTCACCACTCCAGACATGTCTGCTTTAATAACTCCATGCATTCCCAATGTAATAACAATTCTGGAGCATCTATTCTTATGTCTCTATGTTGTCCCATTCCTCTATTATTTCTACTAGAAGTTATAAATCAATTGATAGCAGTCTGAATTAGGAGTACAGAGGGGAGGTAACAAGTTGGGCGTATGTACCTGCACAGACTCACTCTATCCAATCAGTGCTGCCATTTTCCGACACCCCCAACTGGTTACCTCCCCTCTGTACTCTTACTGAAGGCTAATAGCAATTGATTCATAACTTCTAGTAAAAATAATAAAGGAAGGGCACAACATACAGTCATAAGAATAGATGCTCCAGAATTGTTATTACATGGGGAATGCATGAAGCTATTAAAACAGCAGAAGCAGTGACAGGTCCTCTTTAAATATATAGAAATTAAAGGCGTTCTCCAGGATTTTGATATTGATAGACTATCCCCAGGATAGGTCATCAATTTTAGATCAGTGGATGTCTGTCTCATGGCAGCCCCGCTAGTCAGCTGTTTGAAAAATCTGTGATGCTCGCCAGATCTCCAGTGAGTGCTGCAGTCTCCTAACAACCTACTGAGCATAGCAACAATTAAAGGTGTTCTCCAGGATATTTACATTGATGGCCTATATGAAGCAATTGCTTCATATTAAAACCCTTACTATAAACCCTATTAAGGCACATGCACATCATAAAGGGTAAATCTCATAACAAAGAGTAGCCCTCACCCTGGTGAACCATTGAAATGGCATATATAATCAACGGTTGGCCTCTGCTTCTTCTGGATGCAGTTGATCATTGGAGTTTTTTAAAGCTGGATCCACTGTCATTAGTTGATCACCAAGCCATCTCTGATCTTTATGGGACTATCACTTCAAGACTCTTTTTTCATCTTGTCTTTATTTATAGCAAATAGAACTTACAAGAAATCAGTCTTTAGATTTAGGGATTGCTAGGAATGATAAAAGATGTCTTCTTGAAATCTAGTCTAGCAAACTGATATTAGAAAATAAATGACCTTTAAATGCCACTCAGATAGAGATGTCCCGAACTATTAGCCGGCGAATGGTTCCCGGCGAACATAGCTTGTTCGCGTCCGCCGCGGCGGGCTAACATATGCGATGTTCGCGTTCGCCCCTATACTTTATCATTAAGCAAACTTTAAACCCTGTACCTCACAGTCAGCAGACACATTCCAGCCAATCAGCATACCCTCCCTCCCAGACCCTCCCACCTCCTATCAAAAAGCAAGGACGGCATCCATCTTAGATTAATTCTGAAGCTGCAGTGTTAGTAGTTGTAATCGCAATGCGATTAATATAACCTGTATTAATCGCATTGCGAATTCAACTTAGATCTGAGTTACTAATGGTTGTATTGCTAGAATTGACGAATATAACGAATATAGCGCTATATTCTCAATCTTCGTTATATTCTAGCAATACAACCATTAGGAACCCAGCTCTAAGTTAAATTCGCATTACGATTAATGCAGGTTATACTAATCGCATTGCGAATTCAACTTAGAGCTGGGTTCCTAATGGTTGTATTGCTAGAATTATATAACGAAGATTGAGAATATAGCACTATATTCTCAATCTTCGTTATATAATTCTAGCAATGCAACCATTAGGAACCCAGCTCTAAGTTGAATTCGCAAATAAGATGTCCCGAACTATTCGCCGGCGAACATAGATTGTGCGCGTTCGCCGTGGCGGGCGAACATATGCGGTGTTCGGTCCGCCCCCTATTCGTCATCATTGAGTAAACTTTGACCCTGTACCTCACAGTCAGCAGACACATTCCAGCCAATCAGTAGCATACCCTCCCTCCCAGACCCTCCCATCGCCTTGACAGCATCCATTTTAGATTCATTCGGAAGCTGCAGTCTTGAGGAGGAGGGAGGGACAGAGGTGGGACAGTGTAGCTGCTGCTGATTTAATAGGGAAATCGATAGCTAGGCTAGTGTATTCAGTGTCCACTCCAGTCCTGAAAGACTCATCTGATCTCTGCTGTAAGGACAGTGTCCTGACAGCACCCCAAAAAGCCCTTTTTAGGGCTAGTGCATCAGTCTTCCTCCCAGACCCTCCCACCTTCTATCAAAAAGCAAGGACGGCATCCATCTTAGGTTCATTCTGAAGCTGCAGTGTTAGTAGTTGTAATCGCAATGCGATTAATATAACCTGTATTAATGGCATTGCGATTACAACTAAGATCTAAGTTCCTAATGGTTGTTGTATTGCTAGAATTGACGAATATAGCGCTATATTCTCAATCTTCGTTATATTCTAGCAATACAACCATTAGAAAACCAGCTCTAAGTTGAATTCGCAATGCGATTAATGCAGGTTATATTAATCGCATTGCGAATTCAACTTACCACACTCTGCCTCAACTACATAATTTTCCATGGGAGTTTTGCCATGGATCCCCCTCCGGCATGCCACAGTCCAGGTGTTAGTCCCCTTGAAACAATGTTTCCATCACTATTGTGGCCAGAAAGAGTCCCTGTGGGTTTTAAAATTCGCCTGTCTATTGAAGTCTACGGCGGTTCGCCCTGTTCGCCCGTTCGTGAACATTTGCATAAATTCGCGTTCGCTGTTCGCGAACGGAAAATTTTATGTTCGCGACATCTCTACACTCAGAATGTATTTATATGGGGATGAAATGCAACGGGCAACATCCCTGCTAATCTGAAAGAATCTTGCAGAAATTGAGGTACATGTGCAGAACTACAGACCAGGGTATTTGCAAAATTGCTTTGTTATTCAATGTTATGTCATTTTATGTCATGTTTATTCCCAGTATGGTTTTGTATGGAATTGACAGAGTTAACCAACTCTGACACAGCCTCTGCAGGAAGTTGGGTGTGGATCTGGGTCCCCCCTAGCTCAGTCAGTCAGAGAAGTAAGTTAGCAGAGGAAGAGCTAGGCAGTTGCTTAATGTGCTCCACTCCTCACAGGACTGGATGAAGTTACAGAAAATCACCTTCTACTGAGTGAAAGACATCACCATTTCTGCAGTACTTGAGAAAGAGAGAGAGATAAAGAAGAGAGCCAAGAAGGTCTGGAATCTGTATGGACAAGCATTATTGGAGTCAAACAGTGAGGTATTTCCTGATCAAAGCTGATAGACATTATCGCTGTGAGACACCTTTCACACTTCGACATGACCTGGACAGTCATATCCTCAGCACTTTACTATATTCCCCATCTATGCTGTCTGGGAGAATTCGCCCTGTGAATTGTTGGAAGTGTGAGATAGATGTTTGTTTTCTACCTCTGGCCTCATTACGGAGTCTTGCACTATATGTCGGCCATTGGACCCTACACCTCCTGCCTTGCACCCACACCAAACCTTTAACATCAAGGGCACCCCTGCTACCTTCAGGCAGGAGCCCCAAGGGAAGAAAGGTTGACTGTTAGAGCCAGAGCCACTACAACTCCGATCCTCTGCTCTGCTCCTCCTGGGCTGTTTGGAACACATGCACCAGAAATAAGTCCAATCACATGCATCAATTATTTTATTTTCAGAAAAATATGCCGAGTTCTGCTTTTGCTTGATTTTATACAGCCCTTTCTTCTTTCACTTGGTATCCAGTGGTTACGTCCATATAAATCCTGGATGGGGAGGGGGACTGTTTCTTGTCCTTTTACTCACTGATGATTTTGCTGCTGTTTTGGCTAAATGCAAACAGACAAATCCACTGTGACAAATGATCTCTCTCCCTTGAAATATATGTATGTATAGTTAGAGTACAATACTGATGCTTGGGAACAGTTGTTTTCCAATACAACATATGTGGCGTACAAGACAAAAAGCAGCAGCAGAAGAAGAAGGTCTATGAATAACATTAAATAACATACAATGTATACTCAAAAGAAGTACAATGACATAAACAAATTATAGAATCCACTAAGGCTACATTCTCAGTGAAAAAAATGGTTGTTAAAAATACCAAAAAGGTAAATTTTTAGTGGCCGTTTTTTCCACTGAAACCTTCCTAAGAAATGGCCATTAAAAATGCTCCCCTTCAATTGTATGGGGTCTGCCGGTTAGTGAAAATAGACAAAATTAGACATAACCCTATAGATCGCTACTGTTCTTAAAATCGTCGTATGATGGCCATTAAAAAAAAACGGCAATGACGTGGGCATTTTTCAATGTCGTGTGATTGTAGTCTAACTCAAGCTTTGCTGCCAATATCCCTCCCTATCCGAGGGGGAAAAAAAACACTAGAATGCTTAAAATTTATAACTAATTGTGAAAAACATAGCTAGTAAAAGTCAATGTTTAAGACAAAACACTTATGCTAACAAGGTATTTAAGACACATTAGGACTGAAATTTTATGCTCTTTAGAAAGCGTCAGTAGCTTTTTTTGTACGCTGGGGAAAAGGCAATTTTTCTTCACTTCTTTGAACTGAAGCTTTGAATGTCTATGAAGGAATACATTATCATAAAATTAAATCCTAGCCCGATACTACATATTTTAAAGGCCGGTCCTCCTTTTAATTTTCTGTTTCATCCATATGCCCTACCTCATAATCTCTACAAATTGCTGCCACCTGAAGAGACTAAAATGTAAGTCTTTTTCATTTCTAGGAAGAATCTATGGCAAAGGACTGTTAGGCTGGGTTCACACGGGCGTTGCGGGAGCTTTGCGGGGAAAAGATGCGGGTGCGTTGCGGAAAATGCGCAATTTTTCTGTGCGAGTGCAAAGCGTTTTAATGCATTTTGCATGCACGTGAGAAAAATCGGCATGTTTGGTACCCAAACCCGTACTTCTGAAGTTCGTATTTGGGTTAAGTGATGTGTAGATTTTATTATTTTCCCTTATAACATGGTTATAAGGGAAAATAATAGCATTCTTTAATACAGAATGCTTAGTAAACGGCCAATTGAGGGTTAAAAAATAAAATAAAATGAACTTACCTCCTCCAATTGATCGTGTAGCTGCCGGTCTCCTGTTCTTTTTTCAGGACCTGTCAAAGGACCTGTGGTGATGTCACTGTGCTCATCACATGGTCCATCACATGGTCCATCCCCATGGTGATGGACCATTTGATGGACCATGTGATGAGCGCAGAGACGTCACCACAGGTCCTTTGACGGGTCCTGAAAAAAGAAGAAATAAGACGGGCTACATGAACAAGAGAATTAGGTGAGTTTAATTATTATTTTTTTTATTTTTTAATCTCTCCATCTTTAATTTACTTAGCATTCTGTATTAAAAATGCTATTATTTTCCATTATAACCATGTTATAAGGGAAAATAATAAAGATCGGGTCTCCATCCCGATCGTCTACTAGCAACCATGCAGGAAAATCGCACCGCATCCGCACTTGCTTGCAGATGCTTGCAATTTTCACGCAGCCCCATTCATTTCTATGGGGCCTGTGTTATAGAGCATGCTGCGATTTTCACGTAACGCATAAGTGATGTGTGAAAATCACCGTTCATGTACACAGCCTCGTTGAAGTGAATGGGTCAGGATTCAGTGCGGGTGCAATGCATTCACGTCACGCGTTGCACCCGCGCGGAAAACTCGTTGTGTGAAAGGGGCCATAATCTGTCAATCAGTTCAGTATTGAGTGATTTGTGGATTTCTATAGCAGATGGAATAATAATGTGGGAAAGAAGCAGTTACGCACTGTGGCGCCACTGAGCATTTCAATATATGGTTTGCTGATTTTACTAATGAGAAACAAGCATTCTAAATTAATCATATTTAAAATGTTTTTTTTGTGCTGTTAGAAATAATGCTGTGATTATTATTCTTTGAATCTGTTAATTTAGTAAATGTTCTTTAAAGAAGTTTTCAAAGAGTTTGTTTTAATTGATAACCTATCCTCTGGTATCTGATAGGTAATCAGTATCTTATCTGTGGAGGTCCGACAACCAGAACCCCCACCGATCAGCTGTTTAAGAAGGCAGCAGGTCTCACAGTAGCGCTGCAGCTTTTTCCAGCTTTGCCTAGGCTTGAGATGGCCAACCTTCGGCCCTCCAGCTGTGGTAAAACTACAACTCCCAAAATGCACACTTGCTTGGCTATTCTCATAACTCCATAGAAATGAATGGAGCATGCTGGGAGTCATAGTTTGCCCACATCTGGAGTGACGGAGGTTAGCCATCACTGGTCTAGGCCATGTGATATCATGTTCATGTGTCCAATGGCCTAGGCGCAGCTCAGCCCTGTTCAAGTCATCGCTGTGCTTGTAAGCTGAAAGAAGACCACGGCACTACTGTGAGCGCTGGTGCCTTCCCAACCAGCTGATAGGCAGGGATCCTAGGTGTCTATCTCTTTTCCTTAAAGGGGTTTTCCAAGAGTTTTTTTTACTGCTGCAGTTATTTGGGTACTCCAAAGTGCTGTACTGGCCATGCATAAAGGGTGAATGCCAAAGTTTCACCAGGGAAAGAGGATCCTAAGGCTTCCATCACACATAGTCTTTAACCTGTGGGATACTAGCGCCGTACAAGTATGGCGCAGGGAAGTGGGTCGGAAATCCCAGCGCTATACATGTACGGCAGGCCGATGGGGTGGGTGCATGAGCTGAACCCGCCCGACCAGCGGCAAGGGTCCATCTTTCACTGATAGCCGGACCCCTGCTGTAAGCGCCGGCATCGGTGAAAACACAGATGCCGGCACATTAACCCTTGCACTGCCGTGGTCATAGCTGACCGCGGCACGTGTGGGATCCTGCCGGGTGCGGGATGGCCATCGGGTCCCCGCACTGCTGTGGCGGGGACGCGATGGCAGTGAA
This sequence comes from Bufotes viridis, assembly GCA_033119425.1. Taxonomy (NCBI): domain Eukaryota; kingdom Metazoa; phylum Chordata; class Amphibia; order Anura; family Bufonidae; genus Bufotes; species Bufotes viridis. Next base: position 191,136,016 of record CM065589.1, read on the forward strand.
GGCAGACTGATGCCTTCCTTAGGCATTGTGGCTGCCTTCCATGATAGCCTGTGAGATCCAGCCCCCTGGATCTCACAAGCAGGAAGCATGTAAGTGTATTACACTGCGTAATACACCTACAACTAATGCATTAAAATACAGAAGTATTGTAATGTATTGTAAAGGGACTGCGTATGCCCCCAAAAATCATACCAATCTAACCGACACCTCATCCCGCAAAACATGAGCCCCTACCTAAGACAATCGCCCAAAAAATAAAAAGAACTATGGCTCTCAGACTGTGGAGATACTAAAACATGTTTCAAAAATACTTTTATTGTGTTAAATGTAAAAAAAAAAAAGTAGACATATTAGGTATCACTGCATCTGTAACAACCTACTCTATAAAAAATATCACATGACCCAACCTTTCAGGTGAACACCGTAAAAAAGATAAAATAAAAATGGTGTAAAAAAAAACATATTTTTTGTCACCTTCATCATAAAAAGTGCAATAGCAAGCGATCAAAAAGTCATATGCACCCCAAAATAATGCCAATAAACCTTCACCTCATCCCGCAAAAATGATACCCTACCTGGGACAATATCCCAAAAAATAAAAAAACTATGGCTCTCAGAATATGGAGACACTAAAACATGATTTTTTTTGTTTAAAAAATGCTGTTATTGTGTAAAACTTAAATAAATAAAAAAAGTACACATATTATGTATCGCCGCGTCCGTAAGAACCTGCTGTATAAAAATATCACATGACCTAACCCCTTAGGTGAACACCGCAAAAAAAAAGTTTGTCAAAAAAGCCATTTTTTGTCACCTTACATCACAAAAAGTGTAATACCAAGTGATCAAAAATACATATGCACTCTATATTAGTACCAATCAAACCGTCATCTCATACAGAAGAAAATGAGCCCCTACATAAGACAATCGCCAAAAAAGTAAAAATAAACTATGGCTTTAAGAATATGGAGACACTGAAACATTTTTTTTTTCAAAAATGCTTTATTATGTAAAACTGAAATAAACAACCAAAAAAAGTAGTATATTTGGTATTGTCGCGTCTGTAACAACCTGCTATATAAAAATACCACATGATCTAACCTGTCAGATGAACATTGTAAATAACAAAAAGTAAAAACGGTGCCAAAACATCCATTTTTTGTTACCTTGCCTCACAAAAAGTGTAATATAGAGCAACCAAAAATCATATGTACCCTAACATAGTACCTACAAAACTGCCACCTTATGCCATAGTTTCCAAAATGTTTTTTTTTTTTTGGAGTTTCTACTCTAGGGGTGCATCTTCAAATTTGACATGGCAACTTAAAATTATTCCAGTCCAATCTGCCCTCCAAAAACCATATGGCATTCCTTTCCTTCTGCGCCCTGCCGTGTGCCCGTACAGCAGTTTACGACGACCACATATGTAAACTACAGAATCAGGGTAATAAACATTTAGTTTTGTTTGGCTGTTAACCCTTGCTTTGTTACTGGAAAAAAATGGATTAAAATGGAAAACATCCCCAAAAAAATTAAATGGGAAATTTTAAGTAATAACTATTATATAAGGTGTCACTATCTGTTTTAAAAGCAGAGAAATAGAAATTTGGAAAGTTGCTAATTTTTCAATTTTTTCTGTACATTTTGTAATTTTTTTTAATAAAAATGAAAAATATTGACTGAAATTTACCACTATCATGAAGTACAATGTGTCATGAGAAAACAATCTCAGAATGGCTTCGATAAGTAAAAGCATTCCAAAGTTATTTTTTTTATTTTTGCAGTATTTTTTTTTATTGTAAAGTTTTACACACCCATATACATTTTTACAATTCTAAATAAAACAGCAAACGG
>CM065589.1:191738369-191953369 GCA_033119425.1 Bufotes viridis
CCTTCATGACGTCACAGGTCCGGGCGGTGCATTGATCTATGCGCCGCGGGGACCTGTGACGTCATGAAGGAGTGCCCGGCGGCCGCAACGCAGGTAAGTACACTGCTGCGGAGTACCATGGCAGCCAGGACTTCAGTAGCGTCCTGGCTGCCATGGTTACCTGAAAGCATATTGAAGACTGATCAGGATCCTGATCAGTCTTCAAATGCTTTCAGGCGACTTGCGTTCTAACGGATCTGGCAGGCCTCAAGTGTGAAAGAAGCCTAATTCTTGTTTTTACACTCTTACTGTGCCCTGGCATTTGAACTATGCCGTTTCAATAGATGTTCCATTAATAATGTCTCTGCATCTAATTTTCTTATTTTGGATCATCTAAATTTCGGTATGTCTTATCTTGTACAATGCCTTAGGAAAACACAGTATAATGTAATAGCCTCATTAATTACTACATTATCTACAATTACCGCTCTTGAGATGTTTTATATAGAACAGAGTAAAGGAAATGTACGTGACTTACCGTTAAAGAACTTTATTATATCAGTAAAGTCCATATTATTTTCCAGGATAATATCACGATAAACTTCCACCAGTGCCAAAGCAATGAAAAGGACAAAGTGAGAAGACGAGACTTGCTTAGCAGCCCAGATTGTTTCCCATACGGAGAACACATCATCATATACCAATTCTGTGAAACAGATGGATTGAATTATAGATGACCAGATATATTACCTTGATTTAGTCGTCATTAAAGGAATTAAGAAAATGAAAATACTTAATTACTTTATTACAAATATATTCCCAAATACCATTCATTAGTTTTTATGGTTCATTTTGTCTAGGGAGTAATGATCAGGAGAAATAAAATGGCTGCCGCCCTATTAGTACACACCAAACCTGTCCTAATCACACAGTAAGACAAGTTACTTCAGAGCACTGAGCTAAAGAGCTGCCTTATCCTCCTCTCCTACTTGTCAGGGATTATGATCCTGAATACAGGTGATAAGATCTTTGCTGAATCCCAATAGGTCCATGAGGAGGCATGAAGTACAGAGAGAAGGTGGGGGATGCAGCTGATGAGTAGCAGCACTTGTTTACAGTCTCCCTTACCACAGCAACACATTACCACAGCCTGTCCTGTCAGTCCTCTCTGTATTTCATGTCTCCTCATAAACATACAGCCTATGTTTACACCATCTACAGGATAAGTAAATCTTCCCAATGTGTTTTGGTGAATTAGTCCATAGAATGAGCTTTAAGGTGACATTAGTAGTCAAATAACTTAAAACTTTGATCAGTAGTGCAAACTGGATGGAATTTTGCAACAATTTTTAACATATACCTTTTGATCTACTCACAGTCAGAAGACCCACCAAGCAGCTCTTTGAAGGTTGGCTGCTTACATACATCAGTGACAATATAGGCTTCGTTCAAATAACAGATTCTGTCAAAAATAGCTAACAAAATAGTGGATCAAGGTGTGCTATTTTGTCCGATACTATTAAGGACACCATCTACAGACCACATTGTAGTCCATTTGATCCTTCTAACACTGTTGGCGTCCATCACAGTAGTGTTTTCAGCTTACATTTATATTTTTCTCCTATGATGGAACAAATGAGTGGAGTGCCTGATGTAGATGTGAACAAAGCCTTAAAGGGGTTTTCTCCTTTTCTCACTTTAGCAAGGTATGCTCAATCTGCGGCCCTCCAGCTGTTGTAAAACTACAACTCCCACCACACCCTTCTGCAAGCTGTCCGAGAATGATGGAAGTTGTAGTCTTGCAACAGCTGAAGAGCCGCAGGTTGAGCATGCCTGATGTAGTCAACGTTAATATAAGGCACTTACTAATGTATTGTGATTGTCCATATTGCCTCCATTTCTGGCTACACTTTTTTTTCCACCACATTATACACTGCCCTTTTCCATGGTTATGACCACCCTACAATCCAACAGTGATGGCCATGCTTACACACTATAGGAAAAAGCGTCGGCCTACGTACACTCCCGCGGTCCCAGCCACCAGAGAGGCCAGTGCCTTTGTCCCACAGTGTGCAAGCACAACCACCGCCGCTGGATTGCACGGTGGTCATAACCCCTGGAAATGAGCAGTATATAATGTGATGGAAAAATTAATCCAGCCAGCAAAGGAGGCAATATGTACAATCACAATACATTAGTAACTGCCTTGTATTAACTTTCTCTACATGATAAGTGTAATTTGCTAAAGTGAGACAACTCCTTTAAACTGTTAAAGCATGTTTAGGAAAATTACACAAAGTAAGCCTTCAAAACAAATAATATAAGAGGTCTGAATCTGAGGGCTGTCTCATTAAGAAGAAACTCCTCTATGAGTCAAATTGGACACGCAGTTCGGCTCCAGGACTCAAACTGTGATACATCACTCCTGCAGTGGGCTTCCCAGGCAAAATCATCTGTTTGCCAGGGGTGGCAGAAATGGAAACTAGGGTGGTCAGCTGATCACCCTGCTGACTGCATTTTGGGGCCGTCTCTGATGAAGAAAATTGCAAATAGACAAAAAGAGCAAGTGTTTGGTATTGGCACTTACAAATGCAAGTTGACAATAATATATGTAATGCAATGATTTCTGTCATGTATTGCCGATCATTGCTCACCTCTTTTGAAGTCCAGAAGGAACCAGCGATAACAGAAGTAGAAGTGAGTATAGTCACCATTTTGATGCATGAGTTCAAAAAGCTCAGAATCCAAAATCTAATAAAAGAAATTAGAGTAAAATAAACCTAAACACTAAAATACTGTATATGCTAAATAAAAACACAAACAACAACTGAAAGCTAAATGAGACACATGCATATCTGGAATATTACTTATTCATTAACTAGATTTAAAGTGTTTTTCTGGGATTTTAATAATGATGACCTATCCTCAGGAGAGGTCACAATATCAGATCGGCAGGGGTCCAACACCCTCGAAGATCAGCCAGTTTAAGGGAAGGCCACGGTCCGTGGGAGTGCAGCCTTCCCTTGTTTGTTTACCAGCTCACTGTCGACAGCGCAGCAGTAAGCAGGTTTAACTACAAGCCGTACCATTCATTTCAACGGGATGGCTTGTTCCTATACATATGAAATTAATGGAAAGGCTTGTAATTACACCTGCTTACTGCTGCGCTGTTGACGGCGAGCGGGTAAACCAACCAGGGGTGGACGTCTCTTCAACCAGCGGATCGGTGGGGCTGCCGGCTGTTGGTTCCCCGGAAATCTGATATTGTGACCTATCCTGAGGATAGGCCATAAATATTAAAATCCCGGAAAACCCCTTTAAGTATATAGAGGACAAACAACGCGTTACTTTCTTTAAATACGGTCACTGCTTTTTATTTTCAAAGTTTGGGATGGGGCCATACTTGAGACACACATTTCTTTCCTATATGGTCTATAGAGAATGTGCGGCAAGGTATGGTGTTATGGCAGCTGCAATGAACAGGAGTTGGGGTGCTGCCACAAGTTGCAGGGGTGCTGCATTTCGGATGCAGTAATAAAAAAAAATGCATCAAAAATGTGTGTGGTTTTACCAACAACATAACTGCATTAATGTTCAGTCTCCTTCTGGCAAAGTATAGAAAAGCAAATCACAAACAGCAGAATTGAATTACATGAATTATGAAACTGATTTCCATTCATTACAAAATTGAGTTACATTAATGTAATTCAAGTTTGCTGTGTGTTTCCCTTTGCTGGAAGGAAACGCAGCATAAATGCAGATATGTTGTTGTTGTTGCAAAAACATGCATACTTTTTTTATGTGTTTTTTTTGCTGCAGCACCGCTGTGACATGTGGCAGCATCCTCAGGCTGGGCTTATAGGTTGCAGTAGTGTGCTGCTGGCTTTGCTGTAAGGTTTTTGGCAAGTTGTAATCCTAGCCTTAGGTTGCTGTGACATGTACCGGGCTGAGCAGCCCAATGATGTGGTCAAACGCAGCAGGGCCGCGCAGATTACTAATGAACAGATTCTAAAAGGCCGACAACAGGGATGGCAGAGATGAAACAAAGAGTGGACTCGGGAAGGACTGTAATTGGGACACTGCAAGACACTGTATTGATTTTAGAAGGTTGAGAAAGAAGACTAGAATAGATCATCAGCATCTGATCGGTGGGGGTCTGAAAACCAGGACCCCTGCTGCTCAGCTGTTAGAGAAAGCACCAGTGCTCGCACCTGCACAGCGGCCTTCTGTCAACTCACCAAGCACAGTGCCGTATATTGTATAGCAGCTGTGCTTGGTACGGGGCTGAGATGCACCTGGGCCACGTGACTGATGAATGTGAAGTACATGGCCTAGGCTAAACTGTGAGAAGGCCGTGGCGCTACTGCGAATGCCGATGCTTTCTCAAACATCTCATTAGCTGGAGTCCTAGGTGTCGGACCCCCACCGTTCAGATACTGATGACCTATCCAGAGGATAGATCATCAGTATAAAAGTAGTGGAAACCTCACACGGAATCCGGACCCATTCATTTTAATGGGTCTGTGTACATGAGCGTTGTTTTCATGCATTACTTGTGCGTTGCGTGAAAATCACAGCATGTTCTATATTCTGCGTTTTTCCCATAAAAGAGAATGGGGCTGCGTGAAAATCGCATTGTATCCACAAGTAAGTGCAGATGCGATGCCTTTTTCACAGCTGGTTCCTAAGAGAGTTTGTTTGTAAACATTCAGTTTTTTATCATGCGCGTGCAAAACGTCTTAAATCGCATTGCACCCACGCGATAACAACTGAACACGATCGCAAACAAAACTGAATGTACTTGCTTGCGAAATCGCGCAGTTTTTACTGAATGCATCCGCAACGCATCTGGACCTAATCAGCTCATGCTCGTCTGCAAGGGGCCTAAGCCATCTGAATAGTTTTATGAAATTTTAGATAAATAGATTCAGTTTACCTGTATAAGAGACCTCATGTTGGCAAAGTGTGTATCCATAGCACCTCCATGTGGAAAATTCTGGTTCATCCTCTTCATAAGCTCTGTAAAGCAGCTGAACGCCAAGGCCTCTGTGGGGCAGATATTTAAAGATGTCCATTATTATCCAAAATCAACCACTATAGTAAAATAACAAACATGATTTTCCCTACATGCTAAAACACATTGGCCAATTAGCAACAACATAATTTTAAGAGCATCCCAAAATGAGGATGTGGAAGCTCTACAGAAACAGATAACAGTGAAAGATCATCTTACTTTTTATGTCTCTAATATATTTCTGCAAACTGTTTAAGAGTTTGTATTTGCCAGTAATTTTATGCCTCTTTCACACGAGAATGACGGATTGGCTCCGGATGTGTTCAGGGAAACTCGCACCATTTTGCAAGCAAGTTCAGTCAGTTTTGTCTGCGACTGCGTTCAGTTGTTCAGTTTATTCTGTGCGGGTGCAATGCGTTTTGATGCGTTTTTCACGCACATGATAAAAAAAACTGAAGGTTTAGAAACAACATCTCCTAGCAACCAACAGTGAAAAACGCATTGCGGATGGAAGTTGATAAAAGGCAGTGTACATAAATCAGTCACCCGACCCGGGTTTCTCTTCAGCATGAAGCGAAACCCGGGTCGGGTGACTGATTTACGTACACTACCTTTTATCAACTTGTATCTTGTAAGTACAATAAAACCCTTTGCAGTTAAACCATTGTGACTGTACTTTACTATTTGTGGCTACCTTGATTTCTCACAAAGGTCCACAACGGAGCGGTGAATCCGGGTGACCTGAGTGCCCTCTATAGGAACAGGGCTGCGTGAAAAATGCAGAATATAGAACATACTGGGTTTTTCACACAATGCAGAACTGATGCGTGAAAAAAAATGCTCATGTACACAGACCCATTGAAATGAATTGGTCAGGATTCAGTGCGGGTGCTATGCGTTCACGCCGGAAAACTCACTCATCTGAAAGGGGCCTTAGCAGTAATTTTAGCTGTGCGGTTCACATATCTGATCTGCAGCAAAAGTCTCTTGACAGTTTTGCAAGCAATTTGACCTGTCTCTCTGAAGCAGTTGGAGAAAAGCTATACTTTTTCTCATAGCACAATAAGGGATATTGTAAGCTTTTATGTGACAATGCCTGACCACATACTGCGAATACTGCAAAGTTCGAGTTCGGTACCCGAACTTGACCCAGAACCCGAACCCCATTGAAGTCAATGGGGAGTCGAACATTTGGGCACGAAAACGGCTGTCAAAAAGTCCTGGAAAGGGCTAGAGGGCTGCAAAAGAATAAGTGCACTTGAGTAAAAGAATGTATGGTTGAGGCTGGTATAAATGTCTATTCTGCACAAGGTACAGACAAGTCTTGTGGGATCCAAGCCTGGTTCATTTTAATGAACGTGAGCTCGTCCACGTTGGCTGTGGATAGGCGGCTGCATTTGTCTGTAATGACGCTCCATGCCGTGTTAAATACACGTTCAGACAATACACTGGCTGCAGGGCAGGCCAGCACCTCCAAGGCATAAAGGGCAAGCTCTGGCCATGTGGACAATTTGGAGACCCAGTAGCTGAATGGGGCTGACCCATCAGTCAGTACGTGGAGGCGTGTGCACATGTACTGTTCCACCATGTTGTTCAAATGCTGCCTCCTGCTAAAACGTTCCATATCAGCTGGTGGTGCCGGTTGCTGTAGCATGGTGACAAAGCTTTTCCACATGTCGGCCATGCTAACCCTGCCTTCTAAGGTGCTGGCCGTGACCCAGCTGCATTGGCAACCTCTTCTTTCTCCTCCTCTGCCTTCAACTTGTGCTTCCACTCGTTCCCCGATGTCAGTTAGGAATGCCCTCAGGAGCGCGTATACCAGCGTGCGCTTGTAGTCACGCATCTTCCTATCAAGCTCCAGTGAGGGAATTAAGGACGGTACGTTGTCTTTGTAACAAGGATCCAGCAGGGTGGCAACCCAGTAGCACAAGTTAAAATGTGGGCAACTCTGCGGTCGTTGCGCAGGTTGCTCATGTGTGCCAGGTTGCCCAAAGGTAGGGATAAGCTGTCCTCTGTGGGTGGTGTATCGTCTGTGTCCTCTGTATCCCCCCAGCCACGCTCCAGTGAAGGCCATGAGCTGCGTTGGGTGCCACCCTGCTGAGAACCCATTTCCTCCTCTTCCTCCTCCTCTACCTCAACCTCCTCGTCCTCCAGAACTGTTCCCTGGCTGGCCAAATGTGTACCTGGCCTCTTCTGGTGCAGGATCCACCCTCTGAGCAACTTCTAAATGACTGGCCTGAAACCCTTTGAAATGCCCCTCTTCCTCCTGTGCCACATCCTCTTCCATCATCGCCTTAAGTGTTTTTTCAAGAAGACATAGAAGTGGTATTGTAACGCTAAGAACAGCGTAATTACCACTGACCATGTAGGTTGAGTACTCAAAACACTGCAACAAGGCACATAGGTCTCGCATGGAGGCCCACTCATTGGTGGTGAAGTGGTGCTGCTCACACAGTCTCTCCAGCATATGCAAGGTGGAGTTCCACCTGGTGGGCATGTCGCATATGAGGCGGTAAGGCCGAAGTTACGCTGCAGCGCAGACAGGCGAGCAGCAGCAGGGTGAGAATGCCGAAAGTGCACACAGATGGACCGCACTTTCTGCAGCAGCTCTGACATGTCTGGGTAGTTTTTAAGGAATTTCTGCACCACCAAATTCAGCAGATGCGCCAGGCAAGGGATGTGCGTCAAACGGGCTAGTCCCAGAGCTGCTACGAGATTTCGTCCATTATCGCACACCACCGGGCTTGAGGCTCACTGGCAGCAACCACTCATCGGTCTGTTCTTCTATGCCCCTCCACAGCTCCTGTGCGGTGTGGGGTTTGTCCCCCAAACACATGAGTTTTAAAACCGCCTGCTGACGTTTACCCCTGGCTATGTTGAAGTTGGTGGTAAAGGTCTTTCGCTGACAGGATGAGGAGGTGGTAAAAGAGAAGGAGGAGGAAGCGGAGTAGGAGGAAGAGGCAACAGGAGGTAAAGAATAATGCCCTGCGGTGGTGGAAGGACATGCGCCAAACCACTATCCGCCTCGGGCCCAGCCGACACTACATTTACCAGTGTGCAGTTAGGGAGATATAGCGTCCCTGCCCGTGCTTACTGGTCCATGTATCTGTGGTCATGTCGACCTTGCCACAGATGGTGTTGCGCAGTGCACACTTGATTTTATCATCCACTTGGTTTTGCAGGGAAGGGACGGCTCGCCTGGAAAAGTAGTGGCGGCTGCGAAGGACGTACTGTGGGACAGCCACCGCCATCAGCTGTTTAAAACAGTCTGTCTCCACCAGACGGAATGACAGTATTTCATAGGCCAAAGGTGGGTATTTCCTCTTTCTCTCCAGTGTTTGGGAGATGGACAGCTGAACGTTTGCGTGTGACATGGTAGAGATGCTTGGTGATGGTGTCGTATGTGGTGGTGTTGGTGGAACATCCTCTGTTTGCTGGTCGCCAGTTGCCACGGTGACGCCAGAGGTGAAGGGAGAGGCCGAGCCAGCAGCAGAAGAGGGAGCAGGAGGAGCATGAGAGAGTTCCTTGTTTTTAAGGTGTTTACTCCACTGCAGTTCATGCTTTGCATGTAGATGCCTGGTCATGCAGGTTGTGCTCAGGTTAAGAACGTTTATGCCTCGCTTCAGGCTCTAATGGCACAACATGCAAACCGCTTGTGTCTTGTCGTCAGGACATTGTGTGAAGAACTGCCACGCCAATTAACTCCTTGGAGCAGGCCTTGGCGTGCACGGTGCCTGGGTGCGGTGGACAGTAGCAGGCGTACTGTCTCTGGAACGGCCGCTGCACTTTTGCACCCTGCTCCCTCTTTTGCTGTGCTGTTGCCTCTGTCTGACCACCGCCTCTTCCTTAGAACTGCACACGTCACTAGCATGAACTTGAGTCCAGTCGGGGTCTAGGACCTCATCATCCTCCACATCATCTTCCACCCATTCTTGACCCCTGCCCTCCTCGTCGGTCTGCACACTGCAGAAAGCCGCAGCAGTTGGCACCTGTGTTTCGTCATCATCAGAGACGTACTGCGGTGGTATTCCCATGTCCTCATCCAGCAACATAAGTGGTTGGGCATCAGTGCATTCAATGTCTTCCACTTCTGGGGCAGGGCTATGTGGATGGCCCGGGGAAACCCTGCCAGAAGAGTCATCAAAAAGCATGTCTGCTGCATGACTTGAAGCTCAGGCTGCTTGGCTGCTTTGCAAGGGGGTGAGGTGAAAGACTGATGGGCATGGGCTACAGGTGCCAACTCTGAGCTTTCTGCAGAGGACTGGTGGGAGATACTGTGAAGGAACTGGAGGCACTGTCAGCCACCCAATCTACTATCGCCTGTACTTGTTCTGGCCTCACCATCCGTAGAGCGGCATTCGGGTCTACCAAATAATGCTGCAGGTTCTGTCGCCTACTCGCACCTGAGGTGTTTCACTTAGACCTGTAGCTGGCGCAGAACGGCCACATCCTCTCCCAGCAACAGGAGCTCCACCAACACCACCACGACCATGTCCACATCCTTTATTTGATGATCTCCTCATTATTTGCGTTCACCCACCAAACAAACAGATGGTTTATCTCAGGTGTCAATTTAACTGCCAATAGTCAACAATTAGGTTCACTAACAGTAAGGCAGTGCCCGTGTTATAAACAGAATACATTTGTTTAGGTCACATAACAGTGTAACGAAGCAATTCAATAATATTACTTCACTATCACCAAAAATTTGATTTTTAAAACCAACAATGTAACAGCAGAGGTTAACAGTTTAATTTGACAGAAACGTAGCGTACACCGCAAATGTGCTATCTACCACAAAACCTGTGTTTTTGCAACCAACTATGTAAATGCGGAGTTCCACAGGTTACTTAAAATGACTGAAATACAGGGTAGGCCTCAGATCTGCTACTGTAAACCAGTGTTTATTACAACAAGCAACAGAACAGCAGTATGTCACCGCTAAATTTTAAAACAGGTTTTTCAGCGTTGTATGCAAAAGTGCTCTGTGGCGCCACAATACGTTTTTTTTTCAGCCAACTACAGAAATGCAGTATGTCATTGCAAAATTTTAAAACAGGCTTTTCAGCGTTGTATGCAAAAGTGCTCTGTGGCACCACAATACGGGTTTATTCCTCCAACTACAGAAATGCAGTATGTCACCGCAAAATTATAAAACAGGTTTTTCAGCGTTATATGCAAAAGTGCTCTGTGGCACCACAATTCAGGTTTTTTCCCCCAACTACAGAAATGCAGTATGTCACCGCTAAATTATAACCTATCATTCTGTCCGACTAGCAAAATCAATGAATTCGACCTTTTCCTAGATCTTAATCGCTTTATCAAAAAACTCACTGTAAAACGGCATTTTAAAATCTCAGACATTTCTTTAAGAAGCTCACCATCAGAACAAATCACGTCCCAATCCAAGGAGGTAGGCACCGGAGCAATTCCTTCAGGTCTAAAACCACCGTCTAATTTTTATCCTATTCACCATAAGGGCAATTTTTTGGACACATTTTACTCATTAGTTTCCAATGATTTTAGACAAATTAACCGAGAGTCTGACCCCCTCCACCAAAATAAGCAAAATCTCAAACCTTTTGAAAAAGCGGCCCTCAAAGGCCTACAATCAAATTCAAATATTATAATAAGGAATGCAGACAAAAGAGATGGGATCATGGTCCAAAACAGAAAGGACTATATAAAAGAGGCTTTGAATATACTATAAGATGAAAACTACTATTTTCCCCTCCCAAACGACCCCTCAACACAGAATAATGAGAAGTTTGGTAGATTAATAAAGGCAGCAGAAGCAGTTTTAAACAAAAAAGAGAAGGAATATATCCTTGTGAAAGATGCAACACTGGCCACCTTTTATCATCTCCCAAAAATCCACAAGGACATTAAAAAAAAAACCCGGTAGACCTATCATCTCTGGGGTGTCCTCTCTCACTAGAAATCTGTCTCATTATATTGATGTTTATCTCCAAAAATATGTCCTCAACCTTAAATCATATCTAAAAGACTCTACATCACTAATAAGATCACTGAAAGATATTGAATGGAAGGAGAGCTACCTCTGGCTTACTCTTGATGTATCAGCCCTTTATACCAATATAAATCACGACCTGGGACTAAAATGTACATCCGCCTTTTTGGAAAATGATCAAGAAATGCCTTCACAACAAAAAACCTTTATCATCAAAGCTATAGAATTTATTCTCACTCACAATATTTTCATGTTCCAAGACCAGATCTATAAACAGATACGGGGGACCGCGATGGGAACACGCTTTGCACCAAGCTTCGCAAACTGATTTATGGGAGTTTTCGAGGATACTTTTATATACCAAACGAATTTGTGGTCCGAAAACATTGTTTATTTTAAAAGGTACATTGATGACCTCATTTTCATCTGGGACGGAGACCAATCAACAATAGAGGATTTTATTTCTCATCTCAATTCCAACGACTGGGGGATCTCTTTTATAGGGGCATACGACAAAAATAGAACAGAATTCCTAGATTTTGAGATATTTTCGGAAAATAAAGAAATCAAGAAGCGCACCTTTTTCAAAAAAGTTGATAGCATTAGCTATCTGGATTTCAGAAGTACCCATTACAGAAAGTGGAAGTCCGATGTTCCTTTTAGTCAATTTAAATGGCTCCGATGAAACTGTACACTTAACCCAGATTTTATTGCACAATGCGACACCCTCGCACACAGATTTAACCAAAAGGGGTACCCAAAAACATCATCATGTTGGCGAGGGAAAAAGCAGCTGGTTTCACCCAAACGTAAAGTCTAGCTCCAGTACGGAAGCAAAGAGAAGACATGGACATCAACAACTACTGTTACAACTTTGTTACAACATACAATCAGAAACATAACACTATAAAAGCCGCTCTGGGGAAACATTGGCATTTCCTGAAAAGAGACCCTATTCTCAGCCAAATTATCCCAGATATTCCTCGTCTCACCTATAGAAGAGCCAAAACCCTAAAAAATATCCTGGCACCGAGCAAATTAAGACCGGCCACATGCTCTTTGGAGAACCAGGATATCAGGGCTCCCAAAGCAGGGGCGTAGATAAGGGGGGGGATAGGGGGGTTCAAACCCCCCAGAACGTTTGCACTTTTTTTTTTTTAATGGATGCGCTGCGCCAGCTGCTTCTGCCACGCGGCCCGGCTCGGCTCATGCCGGGCCCGTGCGGGTGCGGGCGGCGCGTAGTGATTCAGTGAGGTGAGCAGTCACTGACTCACTGTTTGTCACGTGGTGCGGGCGGCGCGCACAGGCAGTGTCTAGCTAGCAGAGAAGAAGAGCTGCCGCCTGCCTGCAGTGCTTGCGCCCGCCCGCCCCACGCCTGGCCCAGGCTGAGTCAAGTGATGTCACTGACAACAGACTCAGTGACAGTCAGTGTGAGTCTGTGACTGACACAGAGAGAGCCCCCCCAGCCCTGAGGACTCCTGAGAGACCGCGCCACCCACATTGCTTGGAGGGACGCTTGGACTGAGGACTCCTGGTCCTGGAGACTACTAGTAAGTGCTCACTGCTCAGTGAGACTGTGTGAAAGAGACTGGGGAGATCAATTTTTTGTCAAGACTGTCACTGTGATTTATTTTATTGGGGGGTGATGCAACATGATGGAAATATCATATTGTTGCATCAACACTGATCTGTCTGTGTGATTTATTTTATTGGGAGATGATGCAACATGATGGAAATATGGATGATTTCACTTCAGTTCCCACACAGTGTGGGGACTGGGGACAGGGACTGAAGTGAAATCATCCATATTCCCATCATGTTGCATCATCCCCCAATAAAATAAATCACACAGATTAGTCTTACTCTTGAAAAAAATTGATCTCCCCAGTACTGGGGAGATCAATTTTTTTCAAGAGTAAGACTGATCTGTCTGTGTGACTTATTTTATTGGGGGATGATGCGACATGATGGGAATATGATTGATTTCTGCATGCAAAGTGCAAATTAATGCATATCAATGCTGCTGCAGCTATATTGCTCCTCTCTGTCACAGTTCCAGGCTAGGCTGCAAGCTGCAGCACATCTTTTCGTGTGTCTGTGCTCCTGATAACGTCTTATAATTTGAGAAAGCTGAACCCCCCCCAGGAAAAAAATTATCTACGGCACTGTCCCAAAGGTAGATTCAAATGTGGTCACCTGAGATGTCTTTGTTGTATTAGTATTAACCAAAGATCATCCTTTCAAAGCCAAACCACTGGAGAATCATTTTCAATTTCACATCATTTAACCTGCAACTCGAACCAAATCATATACCTGCTTGAGTGCCTGTGTCACCTCCAATATATAGGTCGCACCATTCAGACCCTGTGCAACAGATTTAATAAACACCGGTCCAATATTAAGAAAAAATACCCCAAACATAGCGTGTCGAGACACGCAGCCGAACACCATGAAGGCAGCGCTGCCGGATTTTCTTTAACACCCATTGAACAAATTCCTATATAACTTCCTAAAGATATGCAGTATATCAGAAGCCGTGAGATGTATTGGATTTTTAAACTAAACAGTCTTAGTCCATACGGTCTGAATGAGGCCTTTGAAATAAACCTGTTAAGTAAACCATTTAATACAGTGCAACCTCGTTTGCACTCTTCCGAAAAATAAAAACAATGAAAAATAAAAACAAGAAATAACTGTAACAAAAATTAGGGGGTATATATTTTATTCCCATCCCCTAACAGTACCATTTCTTACAGAAATGACTATATTTACATCCCAAAGATTCCCCTAACCCACCCTTCCATCTCCCTCTAGATCCTACCCTCTTAATATACATTAAGGGAATTTCGAATAATATATCACAAGCAAAACATTTTATTATAGTTTCTACATTTTTGTATTATTTCATTTAATAGTAATTTTAAAGAATGTATGTCTTTTTGTTTTATTTTATCCCGTCCTCTTTCTTGATCAGTTATGGGACTGTGCCCCCATGCTGGGCTATATTCATGTTCCCTATGAATGCTATCTAAAATGATGCAGATATGTGGTATCTTGAAAGAATGAGACGCAGCTGTCTATGAACATATCTGTGATTGTTTGCATTTTTGTCTCCATGACAACAGATTGCTTGACTGCGCGGTTGCGATCATATTACCGGCGCGTCACACGCAGGCACACTCACCAATTGAAGTGATCGTAGCTTGCTGAACAACTGCGCATGCGCCTATCTGTGACTCACACCTTACAGTGACTGGCTGCTCCCCTTGCCCTTCAACACGGCAGAGCGCCAACCACTGAAAGATTCCTTTCCCTTCCAATAGCCAGGGTAAGGGGGAGGAGGAGCTTGACGCGTTTCGGGATCTAAAAGGACCCCTTCATCAGGAGCGAAACGCGTCGAGCTCCTCCTCCCCCTTACCCTGGCTATTGGAATAAAGAAAGGTTCCAGAAAACTCCTGTGTTTGCCGTCCTTTCTAAGACTTCTACAGGCGATCCAGGCGCAGGAGGTGTTAATGTGGGTGTTTTATGTTTATTCCACATTACCCTCCTGGGTGAAGTGAGTCTGTTTTAACAATTTGTTAACTAGAATTTGATTTTAATCAAACCTGCTTTCTAGCATTTTAGTGTTATACTATGTTTTTATTTATCTTTACGGCTCATAACTAATACCCTAGTGGATGCAAATTCTGTATTTATATTATTTTTACCTTAATTTTGGCGCCACTATAGTGGTTCTTTTTTTCTTTTTCTTTTTACCCGTTTGACTTTTACACGTCAAAATTGGGTCATCTCTCATCACCACCTTACCTCTCTTAGACTAAGGTGCAACCACTGGCAGCCTCTTTACTCACACCCTCTCCATTCCTTACTCCTTCCATCTCATCCCAAAATCCTTTGGCGCCCTGCCGAGTTAAATCTAGGTTCCTTACCCCAAGCAACCATCAGTATTTAACACTCTTCTTTTTCTCCCCTGTTTCTTGCACTATCTAGAATTGAGGAAGATAACGAATATAGCGCTATATTCTCTATATTCGATAATTCTAGTAAGCCAACCAATAGGAAAGTTGACTGTACCCAGATCTAAGTTGGATGCGCAATGCGAGCATATTACTTTGGCTATTTTTTCCAATAAATAGAACGATGACTCAGTATTTATTGCAAAAAATAGGTAAAGTAATATTCTCACATTGCGCATCCAACTTAGAGCTGTCTATAGGCATCTTTCCTATTGGCTTGCTAGAATTAGCGAATATAGAGAATATAGCACTATATTCGTATTCGTCATATTTGTTAATTCTACCCAGCCAAACAATAGTAAAGTAAGTTGCATATACCCAGCTCTAAGTTGGATGTGAGTAATATTACTTAATATTCTCGCATTGCGCATCCAACTTAGAGCTGTGTATAGGCAAGTTTACTTGGCTTGCTAGAATTAACAAAGATAACGAATACGAATATAGCGCTATATTCTTTATCTTTGTTAATAGCGAAGGTAGAGAATATTTCGTTCTTAACGAAGATAACGAATATAGCGCTATATTCTCTATCTTCGTTAATTGCAGCAAGCCAACTAATAGGAAAGGTATACCCCGTTCAAAGTTTCATTCGCAGTTCGAGAATATTACATAATGTAATATTTGCGTACTGCGAGAGGAACTTTGAACGGGGTATAACTTTCCTATTGGTTGGCTTGCTAGAATTAACGAAGATAGGGAACATAGCGCTATATTCTCTATCTTCGTTAACGGTATCTTGGGTTCAGATAGAAAAAAACCAAAAAAAAAAAACGAATATTCGTTTTTTTACGAATATATAGCACAATATTCTAAATATTCGCAAATGAGTAAAGTGCCGATTTTCGTAAAAAAAATTCGCTATTCGAATATTCGCACTCAACACTAGTTCTGATTACCCTGTACACATAAAGCAATTGACAGTTTATACCAGGGACGGGCAAACTCGGCCCTCCAGATGTTGCAAAATTACAACTCCCAACATGCAAAGACTGCTTACAGCTATCAGCCTACAGAAGGGGAATGGTGGTAATTGTAGTTTTACAACAGCTGGAGGGCCGAGTTTGCCCATCCCTGGTCTATACACATACTTATACGCTAAAAGATGACAATCCCTAGAAGAAAGGATGGCAGAATGACTGATCCCACATTTTCAGTTGCAGTTGAATAAATGGGTGACCATGTCACACATGGCCACAACAAGCAGTTTAATCTCAGAGGTTCACTACTCTGGCAATAATGTCTGCATTGGACAATCCTCTCAACCATACTCCATGAAGAAAGTGCAGCATGACAATAATCCACAGGACAATTCAAAACCAAACTTGAACTATTAAAAACCAAAAAAATATATATTTTTTGCAAGAGTTCCATAAAATCCCCAAATATGAATTTAAATGTGGGTAGATCGAACATGTTGTCCATGTAAGACAACCAAAGAAAACAAAAATACAAAGTGACGGTGTGTACTGTAGCAAACCAATCAAGTGGCTTCTGTCATTTTCAACGATTGCAAATTAAAGGGAACCTGTCAGTGGCAAAAACCACCCCAAACCACCAGCAGTACCTTCAAGTAGCCTGCAGTCAGATGCGGTAAAAGCAGCAAAAACTTTCTTTTATCTCCTGAGCGTGCTATTTTCGCATCACGCTTGAAGTCAATGGGGCAGCGGCCTCCTTGCTTCAAGTCGATGTAACCGCTTCCCTTTCCCTGCCCCTTTGCCTGTGACAGACAGATGGCTGTTCGGCAAAGCAAGCCAAACTCTCTGCCAAACTCTGTCAGTCCAAGGGCGAAAGGGCAGGCAAGGGGCGCAGTTACCTTGACTTGAAGCAAGAAGGCCGCTGCACCCTTGACTTCACTCGTGACTTGAAATTAGCGCGCTCAGGAGATAAAAGAACGTTTTTCCCTGCTTTTACCGCATCTGACTGCAGGAAGAAAATCCTCATTAGAAATACACTGCCGGCTAATTTAAGGTACTGCTGGCGGTTTGAGGTGTTTTTTGCCGCTGACAGGTTCGCTTTAAGTTATGCGTCCTAAATTTGTAACTGAACCCACAGCAGATAACGATTAGATGTTATAAAGAATGTCATACCATCATCCAGTATTACCAAGAGAGGAGCCAGCAAATCACACATCCCTTGCACATAGCCAGTCTCAATGTGCTGCCACACGTAACTGAAAAAAGTATACATGATATACATAACTTACATTTAAAGTGTTTTTATCAAAACATTGTCAAGATATTTTGGAAAAGTTAAAGGTGTTACTATAACTATAATATACTAAAACCTCAACCCCCAAACTTTAATCAAATGGCCCTGCATGGAATTAGGAAATTTACAATGTGGATTACCAAATGGAGAGGCACTATATTCTTTAATTTCCCCCTCAATGGAATGCACAACTATGTTTTCCTTCTCCCCTTTCTGTGCTGATAATGAGAGATTATTGTATTGTAACACTTAACACAGCACAAGCTGAAGCAAAAATAGTGTACTGTATGTCTTTGGAAATTTTAGCTGACAAATCAGAATTTCTATCTCCCGGGGAAAAGGGAATTACAGTTATAAAATAACCATGGCAATTTTGATGGTCTGATGACTGTTACCTGCACATGACATTGCGAAGCTTTTCCAAGTTGGTTGGTGTGAAATACCAAAAGTTACGATCACACCTCTGGACATCCTTCTCAATACGGTGCAAGTTGATAGTGTACATATCCAGTATTTCTTGCTACATAGTTTTAGAAACAGTGAAATAGAATGATATCAACAAATAATTAAAAAGGTATCAATGCAATGAATTATGTCAGTCCAGTAAAAGTGAGGTTCTATAAGAAGGCATTGTTCACAATTAATGATGGGGGTACAAAGGGGGGCACTTATACTGCCTGGCAAAAATTATGCACTTTTTATAAAAAAGTATTAACTGGTAAAAACTCTAAAGGCTTATTCACACCTCAGTGATTCACGATCGTGTGCTGGTTGTGTCATGCCACAGATCCACAGAATTCTGTGTATTCAGACTGTATTTTTCAGTAGAACATTGGCTCTCAGGAAACAAATGGCAGAAGGCAGAATACGTCCATTCTATTCAATGGATTAGTGAAACCTAAAGATGCCTTCTGAGTGTGGTCCATTTTGCACTGATCCACCGCATAGGAAATTGATTCAAAGATTGTAAAAAAAAAAAATCAACCAAACGCTGGGAAAACGCTAACAGAACTCGGACACTCAGACGTGTGAATAAACTTCAAATATAATGATTTTCCTGGCTTGCATTTTTCATTTATGTTTCCCCATTTTAGTCAATGGAGAGAAAAAAAAAACCATGACAAAAATGTAAAGAATATGTTATGCTGCAGTCTCAAAAAGCCATTTGCTCAACTTGCTTAGAACAAACTATAGATGTACATGTACTGCAGCCATGAAATGAAAAGTATCAAATTTTTCAAGTAAGCTGCACTAAATTTATTATGTCATATGCAGCATTTTGTTGAATATTAAATTATTTTGCACCTTTTTTGCCAGACTGTAAATTGATGCCCTATAAACAGTATTGTTAAATTTCTCTCAATGTTTTCATGTATTCAGTATAAGGCCTCATGCACACAAACGTATGCATTTTGTGGTCTGCAAAAAACGGATCCGCAAAAAATACAGATGACGTCCGTGTGCATTCCGTATTAGAACAGCTGGTCCCTAATAGAACAGTCCTATCCTTGTCCGTAATGCGACACTAATAGGACCTGTTCTATTTTTCTGCGGAACGGAAATATGGACATACGGAAACGGAATGCACATGGAGTAACTTCAGTTTTTTTGCAGACCCATTGAAATGAATAGTTCCGTATACGGTCCGCAGAAAAACGGAACGGACATGGATAGAAAATATGTTCGTGTGCATGAGGTCTAATCCACTCATGTCGTTACATGTAACTTATTACCCTCATACTTTACTGGTGTGCACTGTCACCAAAAAGGTGATGAGAGTTTCATTGAAAAATGGGTTGTCCCACCATTGAAACTGCAACCTTCTGCCTCAACAGGGGGGCATTAATACAGACCAGAGCAATACAGGGGGCATTAATGCAGGCCAGAGCAATACTAAGGGCACTATAATACAGAGGCAGTACATGGGACATTATAATACTGGTGGCACTATAGATACTAACTGACACTACAGGGGGCACTGCAGGGGTCTATTTAACTACAGGGAGCACTGTAGGGGGGCATTATAAATACTGGGGGCACTACAGTACACTGTTTTGTATGACTTCCCCTGATGAATCCTTTTAATTTAAAATGATTGCAAATGAATATGCCTTTAAAGTATTGAGTGTATTGTGTTGTCTTTTTGTTGTCTTTGGTTTGCTACTAGCATTATATACTAAGTAAAATGTTAGTACATGAGTCAGTATGTTACATAAACGCTGCCTCTGCCGTTTTAAAGTGTGCCAAGAGAGCAATTATATCCTATTTACATTTAGTCGTAAGACTAAATTTCGCCCTATTTTTTCCCTCGTTAACAAGTTTAAAACTTAACGTTTATTCAATTTAATTTTCTAGAATCATCCTTGAAATATAGAGGTAAGGGTTAAAACACTCAGTGGGAGACACAGTATTTGCAGTATATATGTAAATGCTTGTGTCAAATGCTTGTGACACAAGCATTTACATATATACTGCAAATACTGTGTCTCCCACTGAGTGTTTTAACTATTACCTCTATATTTCAAGGATGATTCTAGAAAATCAAACTGAATAAAGGTTAAGGTTTAAACTTGTTAGGCTACTTTCACATTAGCATTTTTTGCGTATCCGCAAAAATGCTTCTGTTACAATAATACAACCGCATGCATCCATCATGAACAGATCTGGTTGTATTATGTCTTCTATAGCCATGACGGGGAATGGGGGACGGATCCGTTTTCTATTTTGTCAGAGACACAATGGGGACGCAACCAAACGGAACGGAATGCATTTTGGTGCATTCCGTTTTGTTCAGTTCAGTTTTGTCCTCATTGACAATAAATGGGGAAAAAACTGAAGCGTTTTCTTCCGCTATTGACATCCTATGACGGATCTCAATAGCGGAATTGAAAACACTAGTGTGAAAGTAGCCTTAGCGAGTGAAATAATAGGGGAAAATTTAGTCTGTTACGACTATATGTAAATAGGATATATTTGAATAATACCCCATCACTTGCTAAGTGGGTCATTATTTGTTTATGTATTCTATTAAAGAGTGCAATTAAACCCTAAAATGAAATTCACTATTTTAATATATAATTTAAATAAAATATAATTTTAAAATATTATTTAATTACAAATGTAAAAGTCACCACGGGCTCATTTAGAGACTAGTTGCTTCAAGGCCATATGACCTCTATATGTTTCACTAGCAATAATACGTTTGAGCTGTATCAGTTAAGGAACAAAAAACGGCACAATGTCCTATACAATATGTATTCATGCTATTTTTTTTAAGGCAGCATTAATAGGAATACATCTTGTGTTCAAACAATAGCTGCCTCAGTTTGCTACACTGTCACGACAGCAGGGGAGGCACAAGGAACGGCAAGCTTTCTTAGAGCTCACAAAGGATCTGAAAGTCGGAGGCACTTGCTTTATGTTGTGGAACTAAACTGGTTTATGTAGCAATTTCACCTATGTTTATATAGATCACCATGTAGTTGGTAATGTACTGTATTATGTCCACTACATTTAAATACATATTTCTCAGTATATTTAGAACACGTTTCAGGTTAAGAATCATAAAACATATATGTTGTCGGAAGATATACAATGAAACTGATTTATCCAGGAACATCCCTCTCAGCACAAATTTTCCTCCAGTCTATATTAGACATACTAAAATACAACACCATATAGTAATTGTGGCCACAATGATACTTAGGAAGCCACAAGCAGCTCACAGGCTTCTTTAAACTGACACCTGTCTAGGATTTAACTAGACACTCCTGGAATCTTAAATGTCCAAGACCAGAACATATCTACAATCTTTACTCTTACTTGTCTTCTCCTGGGCTGACCACTGGAAAAGACCAAGAGCTATAGTTATATGACCAAAGTCAGCATAAAGGATCTGTAATAAAGTCATAGAACCTGAAGGAAATAAGGTACATGTATGATACTGACATGCAATTTCTTAACATAACATGGGAAACTATTGAACGCTTGGCTTTTGAGTAAATTGAAAAATATGTTCCTAACCAGTCTCCGTATATTTTATAATTTAATGGATGACCATAAATAACATGCTGAAATACCTCCGTGCATTACTTACAGAGTATGTCACTCCAGTGGATGAGACTGGAGAAACTTCAGACATAGTTGCATCAATGACAATCAATGAATCAAGTTGTGGATAAAGACTCTCCATCTCTGGCTCTTCAGATAGGTTGTCTTCACTTCCCACCAGACTCTCTTTCTCAGCCTCACTGTCTGGCCAAGCTTCTACCACAGAAAGCACTGTGGTTTCCTTGTCAGGCAAGATGTCCTCAGTGCTTTCGGTAATTGATAGAAAGTCATCCAAACTTTCATTGGCTGTTGCTTCTGTGTCCATGCTGTCCTGAACTGCAAGTTCCTCTTCTACCCTTTTGTTATCTAATGCACTGTCCAGGCTGCTTTGTTTTTTTCCACTTGCCAATCCAGGCTTCATGTGGAGGTAAAGTGCATTTTTACTGGTCTCCATTGAGGTATTATCATCTGTGCTAAAACTATGGTCTGAATACCCAGATGTGATAGAGAAGTTCCTGGAGGATGGGTGGCCTGAATCTGGAGAGCAAGTCCCATTAGGTACTGTTCCATTGGGTATTTTTGAAGGTTTACTGTCCTCACTTTTAGGGTCTGCTTGATCAGCTTCTTCTACAGACTCGAAAACCTGGACAAGGAATGAATATCGTGCAGAGTTTATCTCATGTATGTCTGCATTTAGACACATAAGTAAAAATGTCCAATGGCAGGGATCCATAGATTAATAAAATATGGTATTACATATCCGTTTTGTAAATGATTCATGCCACTGTTCCACAAAGAATACACAAATGCAATAAGTGTTGGATCAAAGAGGACAATCAGGTGTGAGTGGGCAACCTGCTTTATTTAAAGAACAGGAATCTATTAAATCTGATCTTCACAACACACGTTTTTGGAAGTGTATCATGGCATCAACAAAGGAGATCTCTGAGGACTTCAGAAGAAGATTTGTTGATGCCCATCAAGCTGTAGAGGGTTACAAAACCATATCTAAAGAGTTCTGAAGGATTCACAAACTTTTAAGTACCACTGTATTTCTATGAAAGTGGTTTATGTAAGTGGTCTGGTGACGCTGGACAGTAGTGGCACTTGCACAATATACTACATGACTACAGGTATGTTCAGTGCCAGACTGGCATGCCTTGGACCCACCAGTAAAATTAGTTTTTAGGGCCCATTGTAAAGCTACACCCAAATATTATTTGCTCACATAGTGGCAGATAGCAGATAATTGATTATGGGGGCCCCTGCAGCGATTACAAGAAGGCAAATCCCTGATGAAAGAGGATGCTGGCTGGCCTGCCTCTGCCTTTTTTTTCTATACATGTATTGAATGTGCCATTGCGTTTTGCTGGTAACATTCTATTTCACCTGGTAGCCTGTGTCACATGGTCTGTTATAGGTAGGGCTTGCAGCCTTATTCTACCTCACATTGCATTAGTCATCCTACTATGGAGGTATGTGGGAGCCTGGCTGTGAGTTGGATCTGAGTACCTATCAGACCTTGTTCACAAACCATAGGTAGTCTAGTGGTAGGACCCGCTGCCACATGGAGACACCTTGACGGTGGTGCAAAAGGGCTCCGATATGTTCTTGACTGGAATATGTTGGCGAAAGTCTCAACTTTTAACATCAGCTTGAGGGATTAGCCATCATTGTTAGTTGCTTATCATTGTGGTGCACCTTTTTCAGTGATTTATGTATTTTTATATTTCCATCCACACATTATTCCACCTTGTGTAGGATGCTTTTGTGGTGCATGTGGTCCACACCAACATCCTCCATTGTATGCATTTTTGCTGGGGATTACCGTTAGCAGCAGACCACATGCGGAGGAACTGCTCCCATGGTTAGAAACACGCTACAGTGTTTGGGGCTTTGAGCAGTTGTGCAAGGGGTGGACTAGGGGTCCAGCTTGCCTCAGGGGTCCACTGGAGCATTCACCTGTTCTCCTGCGGGCCAGTCCAAGCCTGACTATGTTAGGAGTTGGGAAGGCTGTTTTATTTTAAGATGATTGATTTACTACCTCAACAAACTGTTTTTAACAAGCAATGCAAATGCAAGATTCCACTTACAAAATAAAGGCCCTTTTACATGGTTCGATGCCCAGGCAATTATTAGGAACAAACTAAACGGTCCTCATAATTACCTGATCTAATTACCAGGAGGGGTGGTGACAGCTGCATTTACATGCAGCAATGATCTCCTCTGTATGGGGACAAGCTTTTCCCTATATGTATGCATTCATTGTTTGCCGCAGTACATCCCCATTTACACAGGATCATGTGCTGAAAGATAAAGAAGATGGTACCGCGCTAGAGAGGAACAGCAATCCGCAGCAATCAGAATCCTTATCTTGGAGTAGTCCTAGAGACGAAGTTCACATTCAGTCTCTGGTCTCAGAGTGATCGTGGACACAATTTCTTATCCCGACATGGACCGCATAGGAGATCTCACACACCGTGCAGATTGTACGGTGTCCCGATTCGGCCACCAACATCCGGTTCCGGGTAGGAGTACTGGACCTTAGATCAGGGAAAAAGACAAGACCACTGGTGCGGTATCTTTGATAGAATGTAAAAGCGCAAGTTTATTTTACTTACAAAATCCACGATAAAATGAACATATATATAAAAGGCCCGACCGGGTTTCACCGTGAAGGCTTCATCAGGGGCTTACATCTGACCAACCTTGGTCCGTAGTTGGTAAATACATGTCAATAACTGGTGTGACCCGAAGTATACGCCCAGTGGGGTCAGTATTGATCCTCAATGCATAACATTATCATAAGCAATTGCTGCTATATAAGAATTTCATTACTAATTATATAAAAAATTTCATTAATAAATACATTAAAAACACAAAAACCAACAAAAATCATAAATAATCAAATATAATCCTAACAACTCACTCAGAGTCGGACTGCACTTAAAGGCTCCATACATCCACCAGATAGTACTCGCCTATGCATACACACATTCTTTATATCACTCAATACTAGGCCCTCGGTTGCAGCGTATATAAAGAATGTATACGCTGCAACCGAGGGCCTTAATATTGAGTGGGATATAAAGAATGTGTGTATGGCATAGGGCGAGGTACTATCTGGTGGATGTAAAGGTTTTATGGAGCCTTTAGGTGCGGCCCGATTCTGAGTGAGTTGTTAGGATTATATTTGATTATTTATGATTTTTGTTGGTTTTTGTGTTTTTAATGTATTTATTAATGAAATTTTTTATATAATTAGTAATGAAATTCTTATATAGCAGCAATTGCTTATGATAATGTTATGCATTGGGGATCAATACTGACCCCACTGGGCGATACTTCCGGGTCACACCAATTATTGACATGTATTTTACCAACTACGGACCAAGGTTGGTCAGATGTAAGCCCTGATGAAGCCTTCACGGTGAAACCCGGTCGGGCCTTTTATATATATGTTCATTTTATCGTGGATTTTGTAAGTAAAATAAACTTGCGCTTTTACATTCTATCAAAGATACCGCACCAGTGGTCTTGTCTTTTTCCCTGATCTAAGGTCCAGTACTCCTACCCGGAACCGGATGTTGGTGGCCGAATCGGGACACCGTACAATCTGCACGGTGTGTGAGATCTCCTATGCGGTCCATGTCGGGATAAGAAATTGTGTCCACGATCACTCTGAGACCAGAGACTGAATGTGAACTTCGTCTCTAGGACTACTCCAAGATAAGGATTCTGATTGCTGCGGATTGCTGTTCCTCTCTAGCGCGGTACCATCTTCTTTATCTTTCAATATATACGGAAGGGACAGAGCCCGTCCCTTCAGGTTACCGCCGCTCTCTCCGGCGTGTACGCGGACAAATTTTGTGTTGATTCACAGTTGCTACAGGATCATGTGCTGCCTTAATGATGATTTTATGTGCCACATAAAAAAAGCGGTCATCCAATGTACAAACGTTCATCCCCAATAACTGCCTGATCCTTCACCCGCGTGTAAATGGCCTTAAAGGACATCTGTCAGCAGATTTGTACCCATGAAACTGGCTGATCTGTTGCATGTGCACTTGGCAGCTGAAGGCATCTGTGTTGGTCCTATGTCTATATGTGCCCGCACTGCTGAGAAAAATGATGTTTTAATATATGCAAATGAGCCGCTAGGAGCAACAGGGACACTTTGATTGAAAGGACCAGGCAGTGAAAACATCACGTCTGGCCCTGTCAATCAAAGTGCAGTGGGCACGCAAGTCGCAGTGAAAGTGGAGCCTGTAGGCCAGTGATGGCGAACCTATGGCACGGGTGCCAGAGGCGGCACTCAGAGCTCTCTCTGTGGGCACTCACACCCTGGAAAAAGTCTATAGTGTACCAATATGCCTTAGACCTTTCCTGCCATTCATCAGCCCCAGGACACACTATGAACAGCACAGGCAGTGCATTAAATGTAGGCTAATAATCTATTATAGCTTAATGATAAAGTATATGAAAGATATACTGTATTGGTATTCAGGTTAAATTGATGTGTTGGCACTTCGCGATAAATAAGTGGGTATTTGGTTGCAGTTTGGGCACTCAGTCTCTAAAAGGTTCGCCATCACTGCTGTAGGCTAAACAGTAACGTCCCCGTTGCTCTTAGAGGTTAATTTGCATATATTAAAACATCATTTCTCAGCAATGCGGGCACATATGGACATGGGACCAACACAGGCGCCTTTAGCTGCTAAGCGCACGTGCAACAGGTCAGCCAGTTTCGTAGGTACAAATCTGCTGAAAGATGCCCTTTAAGTTACTTCTTTATTTATATAGCAAATCATAATCTACAGCAGATCAGAGCTTTTATTTTTCAGACTGTTATGCAAACACTTTATACACACGCTTAATTTCTTATTCACTCCTATGTGAATTTGTGCATCAAAGGTTTTCAAAGACTGAAAATAGAAGTGCCCTTTAAAGTGACCAGGGTCAGAATGTGATTGATGCACAACTAAAATAATTGCAGCATGCATCCCAGGCACATCAGAAATTGTGTGCAAACATCTTCTATTTTCCAGCACACTGTTTAAATAATGCTTAATTAGGATAACATCATTCATGTGCAATGAGCTTGTCTCATTCTAAAGGAGCTCCAAGGCAACAAAGTTAATGAGGACGATGCATTACTCTGGGTAATATTAAAACACAGTAAAATTACAATATCAGTCAAATTTTCTTAACCAGTTCAGGTCCAGGGTATTTTGAGGATTTAGGCCCAGAGAAATTTTAGCCATTTTTAGTGTATATTAGTTGTAAGACTCTATTATTATTGATATTATCTTAGCAGTGTTTTTCTATCCAATGCAGTTTTCTTTTAATACACAGAATGTTTGCTTTTATTTGTTTTAGAACTTTTAGGCTTATATAAAAATAAAAAACAATATTATTAACATTTTAGTTAATTTTTCTGTCAATAATATAGTAATACCATAAAATGGACTGTATGCCATACATTTAGATGTATTACCTGTCTAATTAAAGTTAATTGGATGACTGCTAGGGCTGAACTTGGTCTAGGTAGACCCTGCAACAGCCTCCTACTACTGGCAGCCCTGTGGTCAAGTGATCAAATACGTAAACACCGTGGCCAACATGGCCAGGACTTATTGTGTATGAGTAGTGCTTGATGAAAACCATTTCAGTCTTCTACGAAATCACCTGCACCGTAAATATACATTGGTTTAAGATCCAGGGCCAGCCACTGTAAAAATTCCATTTTAATTTGCCTTTGGACTGTGTTCTACCCAAAGTAAAAAAAATACACTGATGTGCTCACCGCTGCTCCGTTGCAGCACCAAGGCTCCATTCTGTGCTCCTTCCAGCCCCCAGCATGTAAACTCCTGGACACGGTCATATGCACTGCTGCAACAATTTTCTGGCCTCAGCTGTGATGTATATCTAAGTGGAATGTGATCTACAGTAGCAGTGACATGCTGTGTGGGGACACATCACCACTGAGGCCAGTGAATGACTGGGACCTTGGTTTAATATACAATTAAGTGTGGCTTTATGTTAAATAGATTCCAAAACTATCACAATGGGGAAGACTTACTAAATGGAAATGAAAA
The DNA here is from genome assembly GCA_033119425.1 of Bufotes viridis. NCBI lineage: Eukaryota > Metazoa > Chordata > Amphibia > Anura > Bufonidae > Bufotes > Bufotes viridis. The sequence goes on from CM065589.1 coordinate 191,765,706, forward strand.
TGGCCAGGTTTTTGGCGTAAAGGCTTTACACTGCATTTATTGCATTTTTTAGACACTTTCTAGCCTTGTCCAAAAAGGGCCATGGCTTAGTATAAAGGGGAGTAACTTTCACGGCTTAAATGTGATGCCATATGCCAACATTTTAGCATACTTTTAGAGTAAATCTAAGCCAATTTATAGGTGTCATAAACTTAAACTAGAAGGGCTACAGATGCGACAGATTTATCATTAAGCATTAGAAAATTTGGCACAATTTAAGGCTGCCTGTCTAAATTTATACAGTTCTCTTTACCTGCGTACTTGTACTGGAGTCACTCTGTAGATGAGCATTATTTTGTCGATCGGAACCACAGCTTTGGGAAGACTGAAAAATAACATTCAACCATTGTTTAAAGACAATACACACAAACAAAATGAAGTATGTAATATTATAATGGATTGAATTTGAACTATATTTCCCATAAAATAAGAAAATAGCTGGAAATGAGTGATTTAAAAACACTTCCTCCATCAAGTTCCTCTTTTTATAGAAAGTACAGTATATGAAGAAACACAACCAATTATTCAGTGTTGTTAGGATTAATGTTAAATTTGCAACACATTTACATTTTAGGATATATTCAGCGCAACTTTAGAAATAGCTTACTTTGATCATATTTGCTTTACAGTGATAACTAAAATGTATCAGGTATTTTTTCTTTAAGAAAGGTATACATGTATATTAAACATTTTAAAGTAAATAACAAAGGAAGCTAAGTTGATCGTGTGGGACCAATCACTGGAATCCCCACCGATCCAAGGAACAGGGATACGGTTTCTCCGTCCGATGGAGCAGTAGGTCGAGCATGTTTATATCCGCTACGATCATTGTCTGATTTCCAGAGATGGTTGAGAATGTCTCTTTTAAATGTTAAAGGGGTTGTGCAGGTCATATATATCGATGACCTATCGTCAGATCATCTGACCTATTGATCAGATCGGTGGGGGTCCAACACCCAGCACCCCAAGCAGCTGTTTGAAGAGGAGGCGGTGCTCCATGTGATCGCTGCTTCATGTTCATTACACTGCAAGTAGTCTCGTAAGTGCAGTGTAAAGAGAAGTATTTGCTCCATTCACTTGAATGGAGCGAGTTCTTGTAATTACACTACGCCACCGCTCAAGAGGAGAAAAAGCGTAGTGTAATGAACAGGAAGCAGCGCTGGCATGGAGCACCGCCTCCTCTTCAAACAGCTGATGGGCGGGGGTGCCAGGTGTTGGACCCCCATCAATCAGATATTGTTGACCTATCCTGACGATAGGTCACAATATATGGCCTGCACAACCCCTTTAACTCTTTTAATGCCAGTGTTCTAGACACCAACTTGTTTGATGCTACAGAGGGCAAAATGTCCCTGTGTGTACCTGTGAGTTATCAGCAGTAGATTCTTGTTGGCCTAATAAAATGGCACGTAGTGGCTGCATTTTGCATAGTTGCGTGGACTGGTTTTAGCATAATACGAATGGTGTATGTAGTAAGAGTGAGCTTGAAAAATGGATTAACCCCACAGTCACATGCAAGTTCCACGTGCAGTAGCGAGTGTGACAAGTATGTGGCCAGTGATTGGCTGCGGGGTCTAGTGAGAGGACAGACACATCACTGCTGCAGCAAAGTAAACAAAGACCAGCGGAGACCATCAGAGTGCCAGAGCTTGAGTGGTAGGGGATTTAACAGGTGAGTATTGGTTCTTTTGTCATTTTATGCCATTTGTCCAACATTTTTTTTTCATCTCAGAAAATCCCCTCAGCTATTGCATATCTGTGGAGTACAGGAAAACCATGTAGGAGACAAGTTATTCCCCCTGTGAGCCAGTTAAATGTTGTCAGTCACAATTTTTGCACAAGCACCATGTGTGCATAAAAAACGTTTTGGGCTTTTATGCCACTTTACCATGCATGCGGCAGACCGGGACAGGGTGTGCTGTCCAAAGCCTGGCAAATTTGCTATAATTTACACCTGAAACTGGCATAAATTATAGCTCAAATTATACTTTCTGGTGCATGGAGTGCAAGGGATGCGCCTAATTTATTACAAAACCTGAACCATTTAATAAACTCAGTGGATCTTACTCCAGTGCACTTGACTACATTAAGATTGGTGTAAGGAATGATAATCTTGATAAATTCTCCCCACAGATTCCATGCATTTTTACTTTCACTTCAGATGTAAATGAAAAAATAAATAAAAATAAAATACGACACATAGCTCAAAATGAATGCAATATAGCCAAAAAGAAGAATTTATTAAACTATTCAACTTTCTTTGTATATTTAAATGTGACGTGAGTTTTCTGTAAAAATACTTATGCTACTTTATTACAGTGCATTCAGAAATCTCTGAAACCAACCTCATTGCTGACTGTGGAGTCTCTGTGCATCATTCTCTGGATTTGTATATCTAGACTGGCTCCAGAAGAACACTTTAGGAGAGCAGCCGCATGAGATTCCTTCTCTCTCTGTCGCACAATGGCCTCACAACCAAGCCACTCTGCCATTGTTTGTTCATAGCAGGCACGGATTTGATCATCCACCTAGCCCAAGGACAAACAAATGGAACAGAAAATGTACAGAATAAATTCACATCTAAAAATGAAGTAAATTAATAGACAGAATACAGTTCGCCATGGGTTATTAGTGCATATAAACCTACTAATTTTCTGATGATCAGCTCTGTGTATTATAGCAATATATAACACATTCCTATATTTGAACAATACCATATGGGCTCATGTATAACAGGAACTGCATAATTAAATCCTGTTGAAGCTTCTGGTTATTAAGCATTTGTCTATTATTAGAAAATAAAACAGAAGGGTAAAATAAATTGAACATGTTTTGAAAGAATGTGATGTAATATATAATAGCAGTCCGTAGTTGGAGTTATAGTTTATCTCTGAAAAATACCTCTTTTCTCTCTGCATCAGTCATCCCAAACTGATAATGTCCGAGAAGAAAAGGCCAGACTTCTTTCCGGATCTCATGCTGAATTCCCCCATAATAAATAAAACGTAAAAGTTCTTGTTCTTCATATCTCTGATTAAATGAGAAAAAATAGAGTTTAATCTTATTATATTTATAAACAGATATAAAGACTGAATTTACTATGCTATTCTTCTTTCCTGTAGTCCAAATAGCAGAACATACATGTGAAAAGGTAAAACAAATTGAACATACCCTATAATAAGGGAGAAAGTGAGAATATAAGAAAACAACAAATTTTTATTGGGAGGGTCATTTATGAACAGCATAGTAAATTCAGTTTTTCCTGGACAGCCTGCACAGCAGCACAAACATATGGTTATGTAGTACGATCCATTAAAGGTGGATGATACCAGAACTGAATGATTAAAGGAAGAATGCTCTCTTGCAGAGAACTCTAGCCTACAATGGTGGATAATTTTGGTATTTCAAGTGATTCAGGATTCAGCCCAGCAGATGCTGTCAGCTGGAATTTGAGAATAACCTGCCCATTAGGTGGCTTTAACTCTAGTGCAGTGAGCATGGATGCTTTCTGTGGGACTTTAGTTCGCTCTTGTAATGTGAGCTGATAGCATCTCTTGAACACCTAGCTATGGAGTGTTTGGAGGCTTTCTCCTCTTCATTAGGACAATGTCTGATCTCTTGTCCAGAAGCTCTTACTCCGGAATAAGTAGATCTTCAGACACCATACCAGGCCAAGCACTTTTCCTTCTCTGAGTAGTGTAGGCTAGCAGGACCATTTTCTGGTTGATATTTGTAAAGGATGGACAACTGTGCCTGAATGAAGTCTGGGTCCTCAACACAGCTTTAACTTTCTGGAAGGTCATATAAGGTTCTTTGGCAGCCCAACTCTGTAGTTTGCTTATCCTTTTGACTGATGTAATTGCCACTAGGAAACCACCTTTTGTGACATGAAGCACAACACTGCATCTTGTAGAGGTTCAAATGAATGTTCACATAACCTCTTTAAGACCAGTGGCAAATTCCATCTTTAAAAAGGGTTGGCTATAGCAGGTCAGGGATTTTGAATAGCTACCAGAGACCACTTTACCCAAGGTACTCTAGAACATGATCAAGTCGAAAGAACATTGTATTGGGCTCAGGCCCTTCTCCAATCCATCCTGCAGGAATTGGAGGATATCTCATCTGTCAATAGCTTACTTTTTTGACACCACCTTCTAAAGCTGGACACTGTATAGGCACAGATCCTGTGTCCTGCTGTTCCACTGGCAGCAAACAGAAAGAAGCCCACTGCATCAGATAAGCCCATGCTCCTTAGCAGGGATCTGTCACTTTCCATGCCGTCAGGTCAAATACCTTTAGTTTCAGAGACTACTCATCCAAGATTGGTAGGAACCGGTTTTGAAAACGTGCCCACATGTTCATTTCACTAAGAATGTGAATAACTTATCGCTACTTGCAGAGTATGCTGTGTTGTAACTCTATATCCTCAAAATCTTTACTGACAGTCAAATCATGTTTTGGGATAAGCTCTAAAGTATGTGCAGAACTCTGGGGACTATCAAAAATATTACACTCAAGTTTTACCAAGAGCAAAATATATATATATATATATATATATATATATTTATATATATATAATAAAAGCAATATATATATGTATATATATATATATATCTATATACAGTGTAGATATATATATATATATATATATATATACACATACAACATTATAAAATAAATATATACCTAACTTGCAAAAAGTCCTATTAATAAAAAAAAAGGTTTTTTTTTTTGCTCTGGAAAGCTCAAAGAGTTCACATCATGATAGATAACCCCACTGCCGGTAAAAAGTAGCAGTGTTAACCAGATATACAAGTGAAACTCGAAAAATTAGAATATCGTGCAAAAGTACATTTATTTCAGTGCTGCAAATTACAAGGAATTGCATTAGGCAGCTTAAAATTAAAATTTTGTGAAAAGTTTCAATATTCTAGGGTCAAAGTGTCACACTCTAGTCAGCTAATTAATCTATACCCCCTGAGCAAAGGGTACCTCAAAATCGTGACTTTGGTGTTTCATAAGCTGTAAGCCATAATCATCTAAATCAGGGATGCTCAACCTGCGGCCCTCCAGCTGTTGTAAAACTACAACTCCCACCATGCCCTGCTGTAGGCTGATAGCTGTAGGCTGTCAGGGAATGCTGGGAGTTGTAGTTTTTCAACAGCTGGAGGGCCGCAAGTTGAGCATGCCTGATCTAAATTATAACAAATAAAGGCTTGCTTTGCATGTAATGAGTCTATCTCATATATTAGTTTGACCTTTTAAGTTGCATTACTGAAATAAATGAACTTTGCACGATATTCTAATTTTTCGGGTTTCATCTGAAGATAACAGATCTAGTGAGTATTGCACACACAATAAAATGTTATTTCCTTGTAAGAGAACTTGTGTGACCAGAAGAGAACACGGAAATAAAACTATAATAAAACATAGCCTTGGGTATAAAAAAAAGAAAAAAAAGAATGCGAATAACTGAGCAGTCTTCTGCATATGACTCTGGTCAGGTCACAACCCTTGCACTTTTGCAGAAGAAGGGACCTTCTCCCTCCTTGATCATTTATATAGGCCACAAGCTGTAGTGCAATGAAAACAGCCTTCAGTTCCCTGGTATGGGAGGATAACATGCTCTCCTCAAGAGTCCAGAGATCATGAGTTGTAGTTCCAGCAACATGGGCAGCCCATCCTCTGATGGATACATTTGTTGTTAGGATCACCCACTGCAATCTACCACCAGAGAAGCTTGTTCTTGATACAATAAGAGAGACTGAAAGTGTGGGTTGTAGTAGCATCTGAACTTTCATGTCAATGAGGATACTCCCTAAGGAGTCAGGGTGACAAACATTTTGTCATGCCCTGCTCTGGTTATGTGCGGAGGTCTGTCAGATTGGCAGCACGTGTGTAGTTTTTTGTTTGTTTTGAACTTGGAGTTGAGCTATATCCGTCTCCCTTCAGGTGCACTGGGTGGGGTCGTTTGTGTGAGTTTAAATCACGCCCGTTTCCAGTTCCAGTGTCCTGAGCTTCAGTAGCTTCTATCTTGCTCTGTGGAAAGGTGGATTCGCTGTTTCTGCTCTGCTACAAGATAAGTTGGTTTTGGTTTCCTTTTGTGTACTATCTTGGCTGTTAGAGAGACACCTGCCTCCTCCAGGATTAGAGGAAGCAGGCTGCCTCTTTCCCCCTTTTCCACTATCTCAGGGACTTTAGGGAATCTTCAGTCTTAGGCACGGGGGCACGTTTATTCCCCCCTTTAGGGTCTGAACATGTGCACAGTAGTCTAGGGTCAGTTGGTAGGATATTGTTAGGAGGTGACCTTTATCCCCAGCTTCTGGCCTAGATACTTGTTTTGAGGTTTTCTGTATGTTTATTGTATCTTGCATCCTTCCCGCCGTGACACATTTCCTTGGAGTCAACTATAATTCCCAAAAATTGGCAAGGTCTAGATTGAGTAAGGTTGAACTCCTTGTTCAGAATCCATCCCTGAGATTACAGAATAAAGATCACTCTGTTCATGTGAATCCGCAAGATCTCCTCTGACTCTGCCTAAGTCAATTGTCTAGGTATGAGACATCCTCTAGACAAAAACACCACAATGGTTTAGAGACAATCTTGGAAGCTGTAAAAATACCAGAAGGAAGGAGCTAGAATTGAAAATGTTAGATTCTTGAACCCCGTCTAGTGGCATCTTTCAGATCCACAACTATCATTTTGTCATGTCTCTGTTCCAAAGCACATGGTACAATATAACAGAACATAATTTAAAAAACAGGTGAATTTCTGAAGGTCTTATTGGTATCAGTTTATTGTCATCGCTTTTGGCCAGGGCACCTAATGGCTTCACCTTTTATTGGGGAACTTGCTGGCTATAACTGAAACATTTTATAACTGAAGCAAATAATGGCTGCACCCTGTTGCTTGGGGCACTCTCTGTTTTGGTTTTTGAAGAATTCTCTAGTTAGTTTACCATTAAGGAATATACTACGACTGAGATACTGAGGTCACTGTATACTGGGGAACTCTCTGACTGGACCACTTTCTATGCGAGCATTTTCTGACAGGCATTTTGAGTTCTTCTCTTGGATGTTTCCAAATGCCCTGTACCAGTAATTGTGTGGGTCCCAACATAGCAGACCAAAAAAATCTAGCATTTAAATGTTATTTATGGGAAGACGCCTATAACTTTTGATGTGGTCCATTTAAGTAGCACAATATGTGTGGTTGTGCACCCCTGGCCTATATAGTGTACATAAATTCCCCAGTAGAAGTTAAAATGCTATGAAGCTTACATAATATCTACAATTTGCACTGTGTTCAAGCAACAGGAAGCAATTTTCCATGAAAACTTATTTACTCACCGTACTATCTTCCAAATATTGTTGCCATATATCTGAAGTAAGACCAAAGCTTGCATCAACTGGGACATTATGATACACTATTTTGTGATTTACCAACGCAGATAAATGTGTTCTCACGGTAGACAAATGTCTGCAGTAAGCAAGCCCTATAACAAAAATATAGGATTCATCTCTGAATAAAACAAATACGGTATTTCTAAAAAGAATTTTCAGTTATTTATTCATTAACCACTTGGCAGCACACACGGCAAATTAACTACATTGAAAACCTGCACCAGTACAATAAACGTACGGCATAGTGATGATAAAACCACAAAAGCTATGCCCACACCATCATCCAGAGGAGGACAGTTGTGACTCACTGCTGTTCTTCAGTGTTTAATTACTTGCTGCAATCAATAGTGTCCATGGCATCTATGTGATCAAGCCAAATTAGGAGCCTTGTGACACAATTGCAAGGTTAAATGGTTAAATATGGCAAATATCAGGGGCCTAAAAAAGCATCCACAACGGCTATATGTAGTTGCCTATTCCACTGAGCATTAAGCAAAGCCTAATTGGTGTTTGTTAGTTTTTCACAGTCACTAATGCATTGGAATATGGTAGTTTTATGTGTTATTGGATACAGGTTAAAATCATAAATAAAACTTTCCGAGTGGGACAAAATCAATACATTTTAACCAAATTTAATCTAATTGTTAATGACTATGTAGACCTTTGGGGGCAATTGTTTTTAGGATTGTATTATACTTTTGGGCTAAATATAATTTTAATAACTTTATTAAGAATATTCAGCCGTTCTGTCACCATGGGTAAACTGTTTGTCTAGATGTGTGAATATTACTTTCACTTTGTGCCCTCATAAGATAAGAATTAAGCTATAAGAGTGTTTAGGAGGTCAGAGATTATAGATACGGAGCTTGACTGAACAGATTAAAAAGTATAGAGCCTGCTGCTAGATAATCTCAAGGCTCTACAGAGAAAGATGCTCAAAACTTTTTAATAAAGACAAATTGAAAAATTATTTTTAGCTCAAAATGAGTACAATGTAGCAATAAAAATAAGTCCCCAAAGGAGTACATAACCTTTAAAGCAGATAAAATAGAGAATAAACACATTTTATATAATAAAAAGAGCATTTAAAGTGTGTGTGTGTCATGTCATTTAGTATTTTTGTATATGTAGGGACAATGGGACATATAAAGTATTTCTCTAATATACTTTACTGGTGAATTTTATTAGAAAACAGTATCTAAAGTGTTCCCTTATCAACTACTAGTAAAGTATTTCTAAAAATGTTGTCTTCATCATTCTACTGCCCACTGAAGATGGATAAGTGTATGAACTGGTTTTCCTTCCCCAGCCTCCCTACCTATGCATTGCATGTCAAATATCTATATATATAAAAAGAAGGATGTATATATGTATGTATGTATGTATGTGTGTATGTTCTACGATCACTCAAAAACGCAACCATCGATTTCAACGCAACTTGGTATACACATCCCTTGCTACCAGGAAAGAAATGTTGTGGGGGTCACAGCTCTCTAGGACCTAGCGTTCCTGAGATATTCCCAAAAAATGCAAATATGGCACATCACCTACATTAGAAGCCTGCGGGTTTTTCTATTCATATCCCAACTGCCATACACACGGTCACATGTCCCTTATCAGCCAATAGAAGCTTGCAGGTCCTTCATCTCCACATACACACATTTTTTCACCAGGTTTTCAGAACAGGGATATTTGAGTGCCCCCCATGATCCATGACGGAGCCACAAAAACGCTAGTGTGAAAGTAGCCTTATCTGTTGTCAGCACTGACTGCAGGCAGCAATACTGCCCTCTATCTCTTCCCAGTGCCTCTCTGGTTATCTCTGGGAAGATAAGGAAAGGAGTAGGGCTGCAGCTATCGGTGCTGACAGTAAATATATAGGAATATAGTATGTGTTCCTCTCCCTATCGTCCCAGCACTAACTATTGATATGCTGGGAAGACAGAAGGGAGATGAAATGCCATATGGAGCATAAAACATACGTTTTTAGTAAAAATAAATTAGATATGCAAGGCAAGTGTGGAGAGTTTTGGGGCAGGGACACCAGAGACAAGCTGGGAAGCATGCCGCTGTAGCTTACAGTTATCTGTCTACACCGTTCAGTACAATGTTGAAAAGAAAAGTTTCTTAGCAATGCTCAGTTAGAGGGTTGATAAGTAAAACTTTTGAAGCTGTTTTCTAATAGCATTTACCGGAATTCTCTAATAAAGTATATTAGAAAACACTTTACATTACTGCCCCTACACTATAAAAAAATAAACAAATAAAATGACAGTTACACATTAAGGAAAACCATACATATTAGATATCCCCATAAATACCATGGCCAACAGAACAATGTTAATGCAATATTTGTACTGAACATCAAATGAAAGCAAAGAGATGTATATCCCAAAATATGCTATTAAATACAGATGGCGCTATAAAAAGAGCTCTCATGTACTGTAAATAATAAATATAAAAAGTTATGGCCATCAGACTGCAGTTGAGATAAAAGAAAAAAAAATACTGCATCCTTAAAAGAACACTAAAGAACAGATGAACAATAAAGTAAACCGGAGATACTATTGCCACCACTGTTTGTCAGTCTGTAGGTTATTCCGTATATCAGGAGTTTATCTTTGCTGATCTGTTCATGAACAGATTAATGTAAGCCAAAGAGTGAGGCTTAAGTGGTTTTGCAGCCCCTTGAATTTTTTTTACCAAAAACTACAACATAGGGTGCGTGGCTAACTGCCGACATGAGCGCACGCACTTAGGAGCAGCTCCGTGCCCGAATCTTCATCCTGCTTAATCCTGCCAAGCCATTTACCCTGGACGCCGAGTGGAGTGTGCAGAGGAGGAGGAGGAAGCCCAGGAAGACAGACATGAGCCCCGGGAAAGCTCAGACAGCTTCTGAGAAGCTCAAAGAATATGCGAGGCCTGAGGCCCAACATGGCGCACCGGTCTCCTCCACTCCCCGCTCCGCGGTCACCCGTGGCCAAGCCGCGCTGCAACCTGAGACTGAGGATACCGTCGATCCTGAGCCCACATTGAAGGATGTCTCGGCTCAGCTACTGTCAGCGATCTCCTCCTGTCAATCCTCCCTTACCGGTAAAATCGAGGAGGTGAGAGTGGACCTGGGCCTACTCCGCCATGATGTCCAGCAACTCAGGAAACGGGCGCGCCAGACAGAGGACAGAGTCTCTGCACTGGAGGACCTTACCAGACCCATGAACACCCGCCTTCAAGAAGTGGAGAGGTCAGTGGGACTTTGGCAACAAAAATCCGATGACCTGGAAAATCGCGCCCGCCGTAACAACGTTCGTATCCTGGGCATGCCGGAGAGGTCGGAGGGCCAGGATCCGGCTGCTTTCGTGGAGGGGTGGTTCAGGGAACAGTTCCCGAATGCCCCCTTTTCATCCGCCTATGCAGTGGAGAGGGCTCACAGGGTCCCTGCCAGACCCCTGCCTCCTGGGGCTCCGCCAAGACCGCTACTGGCCCGCATGCTTAACTGGCAGGACCGCGACCTCATCCTCAGCCAAGCAAGACTCAAGAGGGACATTCGCCACGACAACGCGACGATTATGCTGTTTCCCGATTTCTCTGCCCTGCTGCAGAAGAAGAGAGCCACGTTTGTTTCAGTGAAGCGGAGACTCCGGGACCTGAACCTACCGTACTCTATGGCCTATCCTGCGCGACTCCGAGTAGTCGATGGCGAGCGCTCCCACTTCTTTGTGGACCCGAAGGAGGCGGAGGACTGGATTTCGCAGCGCCCGAGACACCGTTGATGGACAATCGCATCCGCTTGCTGCAAGTACTCTCTCTGGCTCGCCTGGGTGATCCCCAGGCGCACACGTGCAATGCTTGTCAGTTATGAGCCCAAATTTCCCGACCGGCTATAATCGCACTTTATTGCTGTTTATGTTGGGCTCCCTTATGCCTGATGCTGGCGCGGCTGCGCCTGGGGGCCAGGCCCTGACCCACTGTTCTGGGGCCACTCCGCACAGTTCACCTCGCTACACTAGGCTTGGACATGTCTCCTGTTCGGGCACTGTCGGCCACCTGCATGGTTAATTTGTCATCGTATTCCGTGCAGGTCCCCGATTACTTTGCCATGTTACGTGTTTTGTTTACTGTTCTAAGTTTGTTTTTGTTGATCTTAGAAGCATTTCCGATGATTTCTAGAGAGTGCTTGACATGGATACCTAATGGCTGTGGGTGGAAAGAGCTAGACATCTGGTTGGATGTGGAACGACTGGCGGTTTGCTTGTGGCGGTGCTGGGGGTCCTGCTGGGCCTACAGAATGTGCAATATGATGCAATGGGGTCCTTGACAGTGATGTCCTGGAACGTGAGGGGCCTTGGTGCGCCTAGTAAGAGGATATCTGTTTTCTCCCATGTTAGACGGCACGGCCCACACGTTCTAGGATTGCAGGAAACTCACCTGACCCAGGAGACAGGGCGGAGAGTTCTGAAGCCCTGGGTCCAGTGGTCCCTTCAGGCGTTCGGATCTTCTCACGCTAGGGGGGGTGGCCTTGCTGATTCATAGAAGTGTGCGCTGGGAAGCTAGACACTCTTTTGCAGATCCTGGGGGCAGTTTGTCTTTGCTTATGGTCTCCTAGACAACGTTCCCTATAGCATTGTTAATCTCTATAATCCCCCGCCAGCTAATGTAGCACTCCTTCAAACGGTGTTAGGTCATATTGCCCTGTACCCTAATGCTCACTTACTATGTATGGGTGACTTTAACATGGTGATCCAGGAAGGGCTGGATAGACATCACTCTAGCTCTCGGGATAATGCCAACCCGTACCCTGTTACTGTACTATACCGTCTGTCCGGTGAGGCTGGTTTGTTGGACATGTGGAGGCTCAGACACCCAATGCAGCGAGAATACTCTTGCTTCACCCCTGCAAGGGGCGCCCTTTCCAGGATAGATTACATTCTGGGAAATGCGTCAGTTTACACCGACCTTATAGATATTGAATATGTGCCGCAGGGCTTATCTCATCATGCCCCAGTAGTAGCGCATTTGAGGCTCACTGAGTCTGTTTCTGGCAGGGGCAAAATGAGGATTCACCCCTTCTGGCTGTCCCTCTTTACCCCGCATGATAGGATTCCGGATCAATTGCAGGTCTTTTTGGAGGTACAGGGAGATTCCACTGATTCCTTGTTGCTATGGGATACACTGAAGGCATACCTCAGGGGATGTCTTAAGTCCTCTATATCGTATGTAAAAAGGGAGTCTAGGCGCAGGGAAATGGAATTACATACTCGCTGTAGAGAGGCGGAGAGAGCTTTTGAGCAGGATCCTTCAGAGGAGAACAGGAAGGCATGGATGGAGAGGGGTAGGGAGTACTTGCTGCATGTTAAGGAGAAGGGTGAACGCAAGCTCTTCTTCCAGAAGCAGCAGTCATTTGAAACTGGAAACCAGGCGGGTCGTCTGTTAGCCTTGATAGCTAGGAATAACACAGCGTCTCCCCCCGTTGTCCGTATCCTAAATAGGGAGGGTGCACTGGTTGACTCCATTGGTGGCATACTCACTGGCTTCAGGGACTTCTATAGTGACCTGTACACCTCCGCAGTGCGATACGGGTCTGGGGAGCTTAAGGAATACCTTGCTGAGGTGTCTCACCCCCAACTCAGTTTAGATGCTAGGGACATGCTTGAGGCTGACATTACTCTCGAGGAAATACAAATGGCAATACGGGATCTCCCTTCTGGGAAGGCGCCGGGCCTGGATGGGATTCCGGTGGAGGTATATAGCAAGTATCTGGAGATATTGGGGCCTCAGCTCCTGAAGGTATACACTGCGGCCCAGCTGTGCAACCGCTTGCCTGACTCCTTTTATGATGCTACTGTGGTGGTTCTTCTGAAACCAGACAAGAACCCGTGTGACTGTGGTTCTTACAGGCCCATCTCGTTGTTGAATCTAGATTACAAGATCCTCACTCGGCTTCTTGCTACTAGATTGAACAAGGTGATCGCCACTATCATCCACAGAGACCAAGCGGGATTTGTCCCTGGCAGAACGACTTCTGACAACATAAGAAGGGCACAAGCGGTGGCACAGATTGGAGTGCTGGAAGGGAAGAGATGGGCGCTAGCGTCCCTAGACACGGCCAAGGCCTTTGATTCAGTGGAGTGGCCGTTCCTGTTGCAGATGCTAGAGTGCTTTGGCTTTGGTCCCAGATTCATGGGGTGGGTAACTACCCTCTATCTGAATCCCACAGCGAATATCCTAGTCAATAGCTCGCATTCTGAGTCCTTCTCATTATTTAGGGGAACGAGACAGGGGTGCCCACTTTCGCCTCTATTATTCGCGGTGGCTATCGAACATCTCGCCCTGAGAATCCGACAAGATGACTGCTATAAGGGAGTAGAGATAGGGGATAGGATGGAGAAACTAGGACTTTATGCTGATGATCTCCTCCTGTTCATGGCCGAGCCAGAGGACACCCTGCAGAGGTCCATAGCTGTCATTGACAGATTCGGCACATTCTCTGGCTTGCACATAAACTGGACGAAGTCTGCCATTATGCCTCTATGGACACATGACTGGCCTTCGCAATTACACAATTTACCTGTTGTAGACAAATTTAAGTATCTGGGTATTGTCATAACTAAGGACCCCCATGGTTATCTTCATGAGAATATAGTCCCGCTCGAGACTTTGTTTACAGACAAATTCAAAATTTGGAAATCCCTTCCCCTCTCAGTAATGGGAAGATTGAACCTGGTGAAAATGATTCTGCTCCCTAAGGCCCTGTATCTCCTAGCCCATGCTTGCATGCCCGTTCCCAAGGCGCTATTTGATAGGCTACACTCCATGACGGCCTCCTTCATGTGGGGGACAGCCAGAAGGAAGCTCTCTCTAGGGGTCATGCAACGTCCAAAACTGCAGGGGGGCGCTTCCTTGCCAGACTTTTTCCTGTATTTCCTAGCCAGTCAGTTAAAATACCTAATCTCATGGGTCTCCCCTGGCGAATTGCCGGGTGCAGAATATTGCCTATTGGAAAGCCTCCACATGTCTACCCCGTGGCCAATTCTTGAAGCTCCCACTTCGGTACCAGGCAGGCTTTTACCCTTACATAGGCTCGCGAATCAGGTATGGCGCGCTGCTAAGCTCCACTCTTACGAGGACTTACCTGATGACATTCCCCTATGGGATAACCCCATGTTCCCACATTTGTTGCATTTAGATGGAGTCACTGTCTGGCGAGACTGCGGGGTCCTCCTGCTGAAGGACTTGTATGCAGAGTCAACGCTACGCTCCTTTCAGCAGGTCCAGGAAAAGTTTGGAGTCCCTCGCACCACCTTCTATCGCTACCTACAGCTACGCCATGCCCTAACGGCACAGTTTAAGGCGCTAGATAGGAGGACCTCTAAATATCCCCTCATAGGTGTGCTGAGATCCCAGGGCCCTAGAGGAATTATCTCATCGCTCTATACGCACTTACTCAACACAAGGGTCACTCTCCAACCCCTTTCTGTGGCTGACAGATGGATGGGGACCATACCAACACTATCCACAGAGGAGTGGGAGGAGGCACTCTCAGTCCCAACGAGGGTGTCTCCATCCATCAACAACAGGCTGATTCAGATCTTTATATTGCATAGAAGCTATCTGTCCCCTACTCGACTATATAAGATGGGAAGACTTCCTCATACAGATTGCCACAGGTGTCACTCCCCAGGCGCAGACTTTTGGCATTTGATGTGGACGTGCCGCTACTTGCGTAGGTTCTGGGAAGGGGTGTTGCAGGTGCTGTCCTCCATGTTTCCCTCCGCCATCCCTTTGTGCCCGAAGGTGTGTGTTCTGGGGGTGCTTGATGAGGAGGTGTGGAGTCATTATCAAAGATCCTTTTAACATAACAAAGCAAGTATACTTACCTTACCAATTCCCTGCCGCTCCTGGCTGACACTTCATGGATCTCCTGCTAGTCCCTGTATCCTGTGCTCCAGCGAAGACGTTTTGACATGGACACGAGACTGTAGCAGCCAAACTCAGGCTGTATTGTGGGGGATGGGTAATGAATTACTCAAGTTGCTATTTTATAGCTTGTAAACTTTTGGTAAACTGTTAAACTAAAGTTTTGTCACTGGCAGTTTGTAGACTGAGTCTGAACTCCAACTTAAATATTATGTGGCGTATCAGCAAAGATGACGGACACACGGTTTAAAGAGGAAATTCAGACTAAATGATCTGCTGACATACTGTATTATGCATACTAATCAGTTAGTTCAGATTAAAGATGCCAAAAGACTGATAATCAGGCTGAATATCAGGGATGAGCATTTCTAGAAATACTTGTTCCCAATAATTGACCAGTGTTAAAGGTGTCGGTGATCACCGATGAATGAGCAAATGCTTGTTCATCGGGCACCAGGCACCAAAAATCATTGTTACTGTGCACCGCACTGTGCTGTCTAAATAACGATCTGCAGCCCAGGAACAATAGTCTTCTATGGCTTGGGCCCATACAGCGGAGGTGAATGCTGTCTGTAAATGCAGCCCACATCTCCACTGACGATCAACCAATTAGTGAGACTGTCTGGTTCATTCCTGATCATTTACATCAACACATCTGTAGTAAAAGGACATTGACAGTCATTTCTAGAACAAAGGAGGTGCAGCTTTACAGAGTGCCTGACCTACTTTTGCCTTGCATTTCTAGGACTGGAAATCTCTGACACAAAATTCTAACCAAAGATACACTGACTTGAAAGGCTTTGCTTTCAGAAGTTGTGTCTGCGCAGTGCTGAATGGCTATGACATGTTTAAGTTTTGAAAAAAATGGAAAAGGACTAAGTTCAAAGATTCCAACAAAGCAACCTTCTGTATATCTATGACAGGTCAGAGATCATATTTAGATGGATTTCTGCTTTAAGGAGAAACAATAAAGGTAGATTTAGACACCCAAATATTTAGGCAGATTATCGGGAACAGACATTCCTGCAAACGCTTGTTCCCAACGATATGCCCGTCTTAATGTGCAGCAGATAACCTGATGAACATGCAAAACGCTCGTTCATTGGGTGATCCTGTCGTT
This sequence comes from Bufotes viridis, assembly GCA_033119425.1. Lineage (NCBI taxonomy): Eukaryota > Metazoa > Chordata > Amphibia > Anura > Bufonidae > Bufotes > Bufotes viridis. The sequence continues at coordinate 191,782,182 of CM065589.1, forward strand.
CCTGCAGGCACATAAATTATGGTTTCTGGGCAGCAGATCGTGGTGTCTAAACAGCGATCTGATGCCCAGAAACAATGCAGCTGTATGAGGATGAGGGATCGCAATAGAGATCCCATGTTCTCATACTGTGAGGGTGATGCGATTCACCTCCACTGAACAAGCAGCCGACTGTTGGGATGTTCAATTCCAAACTATGCTGGTGTGGAGTCACCAGTTCTGCAACATGTGGGTGGCTGAATGGATGGATAGTGTAACAAACATACTTCATTTGTAATTGATTCTGTGTGTTTTTTATATTCATGCTCAAAGAGCTAATGGCCAAATTGTAGTCTGCTGGCCAGTTAAAGACCTCCTGCTGGACTATGGCCTCACATTCTTTCTCTCAGACTGGACAAGATGAGTGGAGGCTTATGGGATTGTTACACTCCATCTTGCCTTTGTTTGAAGAGACTGAAAATGAGCCTGGGCCCATCTACCTCCGGGCACCAAATGGATCGGCAGAAGGGCAGGAACATCTAATAACATTATATGTTAACCATCCGACTGGGCAAAGGAAACATAGGATGTGTTTGCCCAGGAAAAGTTAAAAAAAAACTGGATATGTGTGGGGGAAAGTCTGTGAATGTGTAGCTATGCAGAATCATAGTTCCCTGGATTAAAGGACTACAAGAACTGAATGCCAAGGTCCACTGGCATGAATACCTGAACCACATCTTTTATGGACGTGAGTTCAGTTTTTATGTAAACCCTTTTTATTTTACCTCCCTTTCTATTGGTCTTCTGTTACTGTAACTTGTATGCACTGTTGTTAAATCATATTGAACCATTACATTTAATAGCTGCTGTGTTGTCCTTTTGATAGAGCCTAATTATATTTAACTTTGCAATCTACTAAAGCAGTGTATTGGCTTGGTTGCAGAATACTTGAGAGTGGTACCTCCTTGTAGTTGCTGCACAGTAGATAGGAAAATTCCTAGCATAGGTAGGAGTCCCAGCAGGTAAGTACGGGGTCCCATAGAGTAGAGTACCGCACCTGGCTTTGTAAAGCCTGTGGTGGTATCGGCATAGCCCTCTGTATTGACTCACAGGAAAACAAGCATAGGCCTAGCCAAGAAGGAGTGAGTGAAAAGTGGTGTCTGGTGAAATGTGACAAACAGATGGATAGATAACTCAGTGGTTAGCACTGGTGCCTGGCAGCGTGGGGGCCCTGGGTTCGAATCTAACCATGGACAACGTCTGTATCTTCTCCCCATGTTTGCTTGGGTTTCCTCTTGGCACTCCAGTTTCCTCCCACATGCCAACTCCTGATAGGAAATGTAGATTATGAGCTCCACTGGGGAAAGTGAGCGATGACAAAATAAAAAGTTGCCACTATATAAGCAAGAAATACATGATACATAGACAGATAGATGGAATAAAGACTAAAAGTTATTGACAGTCTATATAAACATGCTTAAATAATGCAGTAACAAGTTTCGCCTTGTGTTTAAGGATCAAAACAAAACAAAAGGGTCTGTTTGAACACAGTTGGCTTTTTTTCAACTACAAATCTTTATAAAACAAAACACTGGAAATATACTTACACCCATAGAATGCTCTGGAGACAATCTGATACTTCATATTGTCGCATAACAATTTAAGAGGAGCTCTTAAATGAAAATGGTTTCAAGTTAGAAAAAATATTTATGCTAAAATATTAAAAGTATTTAGCTACAACCTACCATCGTTATATGTATATATGACCATGTTTAAATTTTGTAAGGTGAAATTTTATAGTAGATACATATATATAGAATTAAACGGGTTGTTCAGGGGGTTTATATTGATGATGACCTGTCATCCAACTCCTGCACCCCCACAGAGCAGCTGTTTGAAGAGGAGATGGCGCCTGTGAAAGCAATGCTCCCCATTCAAAATTAAACTGCGTGTCATCTTGCTTGCAGCAGCACAATGTAATTACAATTACTGGTCCCATTCACGTCAAATTTGTAATCACACTGCACCGCCACTAAAAGCAAGACGACACGCAACATAATCTTGAATAGAGAGCAGTGATCGCACAAGCGCAACTACCCCTTGAAAGAACATCAGGGTGCAGGAAGTCAAAACCCTGCTGATCTGATAATGATGACCTCTCTTGATTATAGATCCTCAATATAAACCCCCTGCCCAACCCCTTTTAATCTTTATTAAAAAATGAGTAACATTATTTTGTATTGATCCAGTTACAGCCTGTATTATCGCCAGGAGCTGCAGGTTTCAGATCTAAAAATCTGCCAGAATTCCTTTCTATTTAAAGACCCTTTTAAAAGGATAGGGACAATTATCAGCGAGGAGTGATTATATGAATGCTCATTTTCAAAAATTGCTCTGTGTAAAGGTGCCACTGTTCACCTGACAAACAAGATTCATTGCGTCCTTAGTGATTATGGCACCAAAAATCAATGTTTGTGGGCAGCACATCGCCCTGTTTAAATAGGGATGTGTTGCTGACAATCAATGAATCTGTAGGGTGATGAACGATTGCAGTATGTAAATGCAGCTGAGCAAGCTGGCAAGAATCGGGTACGAACAATTCATTTCTGATAACTGCCCTGGGTATGGGGCCATGTGAAATGGCCCTAAATGCCTTTGCAATGCTTTCTCTAGTAATAAGTATTCTCGGAATTGTAGATTTATATCTATGAAACTGGCTGACCCTCTTGCATGTGCACTTTGCAGCTGAAGACATCTATGTTGGTCCCATATTCAAATGTGCCTGCATTGCTAAGAAAAATTAAGGTTTAATATATGTAAATGAGCCTCTAGGAGCAACCAGGGCATTGCCGTTACACCTAGAGGCTCAACTCTCTCTGCAACTGCCACATCCTCTCCACTTTGCTTGACAGGGCCTGGCAGTGAAAACATCATCTCATGCCTGGCCCTGTCAATCAAAGTAGAGAGGACGTGGCAGTTGCAGAGCAAGTGGAGCCTCTAGGTGTAACAGCAATGTCCCCATTGCTCCTAAATGCTAATTTGCATATATTAAAACATCATTTTTATCAGCAATGCAGGCACATATAAATATGGGACCAATATAGATGCTGTCAGCTGCCAAACACACATGCAACAGGTCAGCCAGTTTCATAGGTGTCTCTTAATTAGGCAACCAAAAATACTGTGAATATAGTTCTGGGTTATAAAACATGAGGTATTTACTTAACAATATAAATCCTTAAAAAAAAATAACACATCGAAAATAGAATAGAAAAATATAGTACACTAATTAAACATTAATTTAAAAAAACTGGATCATTCCTGAATTTAAAAATGTGTATTCAAAATTAAAATGATATTTTGCAATTTATAAAACTCTGAATGTAACCTGTAAGCAATACTAAAATGAAAAAAAAAACCCTGATGTTATTATTCTTTCCTAGGCCTCACGCATTCACTCCCAACATAAAACTCTACAGCAGCGACTACATGACATTATGCATCTATAGACAATACGTATAAGGACTAGTGAATATCAAGGCCCAACTGTGAACTGGTAGTACATGGCCAGATTACTATAACTTTTTTTTTTGTATTTTGTACAGGTTAGTCCTATAAGAGGAACTGAAAACAATATGTATAATAAAAAATGACGAGTGAACGGAAGAAATATGTATTGTTTAAATCTCTAAAACCTCTCTGAGAACATTTATTCTATTGTGATGTGATTTTTTTAAGGATAAAGATTTCAAACGTACCTCTCATGATTGCACCCATTGGATGGAACTCCGTCTGAAGATCCACTTTGAGAACATGAGGAGCAGGAGGATTTGCGAGTACTGGGCTGCCACACTGAAGGTAACCCAACCCCCTGAGGATCCATGAAATCTTGAGGCACTAAAGAGAAATGAAATATGAGAGAATACAACCAAAACCCTTCTCAAAAACTAATTTTCTGAATCTGGAGTAAATTGCAATTCACAGACTTGCTTTAATAAGGTATTCATTATGTGCACTGTCCATGAGAAATGGGAAACTGTCACTGAAGAACTATTATATACCTTTATGTAGCCATAGTGCCTTTTATACAACAGATTGAGTGGTGATGTCAGTGAATCTTTAAGACACCGTATAAATCCATAGCACCTTCAACAGGAACTATTAACAAGTTTAAGTGGATTCACTCAATTTATTTTATTATATCAATTGACACATTTAACTGAATTTGACTCAATTAACTGAAATTGTGTCCAGGAAATCCATTGAATGTGGTCCCAAATGAGTTTAGGCAATCTTCCAGACTCAAACCAAAATTTGACTATAGACTAGATCAGGGAATCAGCAACCACCGGCACTCCAGATGTTCTGAACCTACAACTCACTTCTATAGGAGCTGTGAGAACAGCCGAGCATGTTTGCATGCTGGGAGTTGTAGTTTCACAGCAGATGGAGTGTCGAAGGTTGCTGATCCCTGGACTAGATATACGGTCATCATACCTGTGCTCTCCACTGCACATATCTGATCCTTTCACTCAGTCTTCACAAAATAACCACTAGAGTCACTCCTCCCCTTCTCTGCCCTGGGATCAACCAGTGCCAATGACAACCCGAAGACAATGGAGCGGGGAGAGGCTGGTATATCTTAGACTTTTTGAGTGCAGTTCCATCAGCAAGTGTAAGACACATTTTGTGAAGATGGTCTTGAGAAGTGGTCCTCAACTGCAGTCCTTAGGGCCCATCTGCCTGTCATGTTTTCAGAATTTCCTTAGTATTCAGCAGGTGATATTATTAGTGTCATTGCATCAGGACTTACCGCAGAACAGGTATTCATTTTGTGGGATATTCTCAAATCATGACTGGCAGATGGGCCCTGAGGAACAGATCTCCACCATAATTTCAGTGGATGGTACCAGGTATGATGACTATATATTTCTAAAGTATAATCACATTTTAGTGTGAGAATGGACACTAACTGTAAACATGCTTTTGTGATAATATATTATTTGGGGCTATATAATAACTAAGTCTGGAGGGTGCACATTCAGAGAAGTACATAAAATGTTATCTATATACACCACATACCAGCAGAAACACAAGACAGACTTATGATCAATAAAATTTCATTAACATGATTAGGAAAACATATGAACCCATCAAATGCTGTGAATAAAAGCTGTCATTAGGAAATAGACCAGGAGTAGCAATCACTGTCATGCAGAGTTTTATGTTCATAACAATGATAAATATTGATTAAAAGAACCTGTATACCCACACTTATTTAGAAACAGCTCATTATTTACCCATAATTCCAAGCACTTAAAGGGGTTGTCCAGCCTTTTTAAGAGACAACCTATTCTTAAGGATGGGCTATCACTACTTGAATGCCAGGGGTCCTCTGACAGAAGTCAGCGTAGCAGCTACACAGCGCTATTAACATTGTAATGGAGGGAGCTCGTTACTACAGCTGCTCCCAGGACTAACTTCCGTTAACAGTGCTACACAGAACAACTGATTGGCTATTGATGGCCTATAGTGAGGATAGGACATCACTTAAAAAAAAGCTGAACAACCCTTTTATAAGTGTAAAAGCAGATGAGAAGCAGTATGAGCTGGTAGCCAGTATATGTCACCATATGTATACACTATATATATAAGGGATTATATATTCCATGATAAATTACAATACTGGATAAAATTACATGCCCATGTTAACATAAGTTATCAGATATATTTGGAAAGTTGGTGGTACCAGCACACACAGTTAAAAAAGTATGCTAAGGCAGACCCGGCATGGTAGGGGCATGGCAGAGCTCCTCAGCACGTGTTTGGACCACTGAAGTCTGACTTGCTGGCATCACATGGGAAGTGGAGATGGAACATGGGAGATGTGTTAATGAAGGATGAAAATGATGGTGTACAGTAACTACAAACAAAGGAAAAGTACAATGAGAATACTATACATTCATGGCAGCTATACCACTCATCGGTGTTGTTTACTAAGTGACTAGTCTTCCTTCAGGCCAAATTGACATTTCCGTGTTCTGCAACGTATTATACATCCCTGTTAGTTTGGGTCAGACATATAACACGTCCAGAACACAGATGTGTGTATCCAGCTTTAGGCCTAATTTAGGCCTAAAAGGGATTTATCTGGTAACAGTTTGTTTCTCTCTCCCCACTGAAAAACACATTTATTGGCTTAGCTGAAGGTGCATGCTTAGTCAGGAGAAATGAACATTGGTCAAACAGTTATTTAAAGGGGTTCTCCGTGAAACAACAAAAGAAACTGAAAAAACCTGCCAGACGTCATAAGTCAGAATGGAGAGTATGGAGCAGAAGCCGCATGAAAGCTCCGTTCTCCGCCTGTATCAGCCCTGTAAAGCACTGTTATGTACAGATCACAGCTGATGTACTGACGTCTGAACACAGTTCACCTCGTACTCACGAGCTGAAATGAGGGACCGGATTCCATGTCCAGGAATTTGACAGAAGCCATTTTAATTTCTCCAATGATTGTCTCTTAGACAAAACGAGGCATTTTATATTAACAGGTTTCAATATTTTCATTGGAGTTTTGTTCCCCGGCGAACCCCTTTAATGAATATGACCACCTTTAAACAAACAATAAGCAAACTGTTTATATGCACATTACTTTAACACAACATCTACAATTACGCATTTTCTATTGTTTGGCTTCTATACTGTTTATGTAGTTTCATTCAGTCATCAGATCACAATTAAATTACTAAAATGCTAGTGGACAGGAATAGGGAATGAATAAACCATAATAATAATTGGAAATTATAAAAAGATGTATAAATAGTAAAAAATAGAGCTGTAAATGATTGTGTGGAGTCACAACTAATATATATATATATAAAAATTTATATTTATAAAACCTCATTAATTTATCCATACTCATACCAAACTCAGATTGACTCCCTGGATATATTATTCTGAATACATAGTCTGTTGCTTCGTCTTCTTCCTTGTCTGAGGTTGACTCCGAAGAACCCTGAGGACTTCTCTTTCTCAGCTTGGGAAATACTTTGCCCTATGTTACATAAAAATGATAAAACTTTAGATATAATTTTAAGAACAAAAACAGAGTTAGTAGTCATGTTAGGCCCCGTGAAAATCAAATCTTCATTTTACTCTTTTCGACTACTGTATATAAAGAATATAGTAAAACAATAAATAAAAAAACAAGGTAAACTGTGTATAGAGATAAGCAATCTGTTAAAATGCACTCTGCTGCAGCTTCTCCAATTCCTGAGCAATATTTTTGCATTTTTCAGAATTTCAGCCTCCGCAATGTTAGCATTCTTTTTAATTCTTGTTTTAATGTTCAGCATTTGGGATAAACAATGTGGTCACGGCATCTGTTTGTATGGGTAGTTATTTAGGATGCAATGCCAGTTTTGTGTTTTTGTTTTTATTTTTTTACAAAAATCAATACATTTTTTTTAAACACTATTTTTTACTTTACCTGTGATCCTCTGATCACCTACATAATACACTGCTGTACTACTGACCATTACAGTAAATCTTACATAATACTTACTAGGCATCCATCCTAATAGGCATCAGCACATAACAAGCTGGGAGGCCATTGTTTGGCCCTAGACTGGAATGGCAATTCCAAAATCACATTTGAAATAAGGATGATGGGGTTGGAGAGGAAGAGTTATCCCTCTCTCTCTAACCACTTAGATGCGATGGTCAGCATGTTAAAGTATAGCCACCTTTATGGCAGAAGGTCTTAAAAGGTTTTTTGAGATTTTGCATTGATGACATCCTTAAAGGGCTATTCACAGGATATAACAAGTCCTGTGGTTATAACAATCTCCCGTGGACAGTAGTAGGTAACTATCAGATTGGTGGGGGTCCTATGGCTGGGACCCCACCGATCAAGAGGAAAGGGGCAGAGTACCCCGTGGAGCCCGTGGTTGGATAAGGGCGCAGCCACTTTAATAATTTCTATGGGAGTGCCAGAGATGACCAAGTACAGTGCTCGGCTATCTCTGGCGCTCACATAAAAATGAATGGAGCAGGTGCACTGTTATCCGACCAGCCACTTTATTCATTTTATGGGGGTTCCAGGGGGTACATGTCAACTGTTCTCGAGATTGGTGGGGTTCCCAGCAGTAGGACCCTTACCTATCCTATAGGTATCCCCTATCCACAACTTGTTATAACTGGAATACCCCTTTATTGGATGGGCAGCACGGTGACTCAGTGGTGAGAACTGGTGCCTTGGGGTGCTAGATTTCAATCCGACCATAGAAAACATCTGCATGGAGTTTGTTGTGCTCCCTGTGTTTGGGTGGGTTTTCTCTGGGCACTCCGGTTTCCTCCCATACTCCAAAGACATACTGAGAATGTGAGCCCCATTGGGGACAGTTGGATGCTAATATCTGTAAAGCTCTGTGGAATATGGTAGCGCTATAAAAGTGCATCAAATAAATAAATAAAATGGATATTAATAGCAATTTGATTATATTGCCGTGTTATAAGATTTTTATTATTGAAGTGAGAGTGGAAACCCATAGCTTTAGAAATCAATAAAGGGACACACTTACAAACTCCATGATATAATATTCCAAAACATCTCTTTTGTATGTTAAACATACATTTTAGGTGGATTTTCTCTTTAATATTATGTAAACGGAAGCAAATACTGCGGTGTTTCAAAGTAAAACACAGCTCACTGGAAGCCAGGGAGCCTGACAAGTTCACTTTAAGAAAAACCCCACAATGGACTGATCTAGAATACCTTTCCTCTTTGCGACCACAATGGAGGATCAAGTTGTCCGTGTGGAAGAAGACCATTTTCAAGACAGGAGAGAAACTGGAGGAGATGCCCTCCATGGGGGAACCTGAGAGGAGGTCTCTGTATTCCATCCTGACTGACTAATACTACAGTGCCACCACTGTCCACTGGATAATGAAAAGAAAGCGCATATTAGTATCTCCACTACTGTTGCATGACAACAACATGTTAGATATGAGGTTCTATCATTTCAGAAGCAAAATATCTAGGTTGAATACTAAAGCTGGCCATACGCATGAGATTTGAAGTGGCAGGCAATGGTAACTTTTTTAAAGCCATCACAAACATACATGAAAGGATCTTCTAATTCTGCAAAACAGCAGTAAAATGAAAATCCAAGCCACTTCTTTTAATGGTCAATTGTACTGTATATCTTATGGCTGACTACTGGCTAGAACAGCCATTGCCATGAAAGATTGTGGCCAATAAAGGGCTGAAGCTGACTATGGAAAATATCTTAATGGGGTTGTCAAATTTTTTAACACTTTTTGCCCTCCCCCTTTTGATTCTCTCATACTTCTTTCCACTCGGTTCCAGCTCCTTCAGTCCACCTCTGGGCTTGCCGGGCTCCAGTCCCTGCTTGTAAACGTCGAGCATGGACGGGGATGTGACACTGCAGTAAAAGGCTGGCTGCAGTGGTGATGTGTCCCCTAAGCAGGGACTGGAGTGCTACAAATTCAGGGGTGGACTAAAGGAGCCGAAACCAAGCGGAGGGAGATCAGGTACAGTAAGTATGCTTCCCTCCACAAGTCTAAAATAGGGAAAGGATGGGTGGGTTGCAAAAAACTGTTTAAAGCTGGACAACCCGTTGCCTTTAAATTTCTTTAAGCTGCCAATTTTTACCCTTGGAAAGTGTAATTAATAATATTACTTTACTACTTACTTTATATTTACTTCGGAACTATGAATCATGAAATGGTAATAAAAGAAAACAATTGGAAGAAAACAGGGTATTAGAGACAGAATATTCATGACAAGGTGTCATTAATATTCTGTTATTTTAAATGCTACTTTATTTTAAACACAGATTTAATGGCCATATAATTGCATCTACTGTATAACAGCCCACTAAAGTAAATATCACCCAGTGATGTGGCAGAATAGAATAACTGTGCCAACTATGGTGGTTTTCAGTTCTCTTGGCAATATGTATCATAACATCGAAAAGTGTTCAGTGAGGTAGATACATTCTTACAGACTCACTTAAATATCAGGGGTGGCCTCATAGAGCTAGAGTTAAGGGGTTGCAGCACTCTGCTGAGAACAGTGCCCCTGGACTGGAACTGGAAATTACCATGTGTCAAGGGATGGCAAAATGGTGGGATAAATGTTTTAATGGCATAGAAGTATTGTTTTCTTGGTGTACATTATCCCGTATTCACCAACTTATGGCCACAGTCTATGGATATCCTAATGGCTACAGAAAATTCACTATGTTACAAAGAACAGATCATCATGGTTGGATTTAGAAGCACTGTATGGCAGTGGCCTTCACAGTAACCAGATCTAAATAAGAACATCTTTAGGATATGACGGAACAGGAAATCTCCGGCAAATGCACAATACTATCTTGTCAACATGGAACACAACTTTTAAGGACAGTTTAAAAAACTTTATATTATCAGTTGCATTAGGTGTTTTAATTCTATAAAAAGAATATGAATGCATACCTTGTTGGTGACAATGGAGATACACAATTTCTTCAAAACGAATAGTCATTGCATAGTCCCAATAAACACTAGAAAATATTACCACAAAGAGGCAATAATATAGAACATGCATATATTTACACTCACATCATTACACATATCTAACAAATTTTGTACAACGTAATCCCTTAAATGTGTTCACCTCATGTTTGGTGTGTCTGCAGTACCCAGAATAGGGTACTTGCAAATTGGTCTTATCATGCAATGTTATTTAATATTTGAATGGATTGTAATGTTCCAGCATATCGCTATATGGATAAATCGGAGTTGATAATCCTGACTCTGCTACTGTAGTGGCTGGCTAGTGTTATCCGTTAGCTGAGGAAGTGAGATGAAGCTACATGGCCTAAACTCAGTATCACTATCTCTAAGAGATCCATAGAGAGAAAACCATCTCTACTTCACAGTACTCCAGGAAAAGAGATAGAAAATACTAGAAGGTCCAGAATCTGCATGGTCAAGTATTGGAGTCAGTCAAAAAGGTATTTTCTGCTTATGGCTGATAGAGACTTTATTGTAAAAAGAGGGACATTGCTAAGACACCCTTCACACTTGGAAATGGTCTGGCCCACGGGATCTTAATCCTGTACAAACCGGTGGATGTACTACAACTCCCATTCTGCGCTTAAGAGACTCATTTTCTACAACTGGCCTGGTTACTGACTCCTGCACCATTCGCCAGCCAGCACCTACATCTCCTGCCCTGCACCCACACCAAACCCACAACACCAAGAGCAACAATTTGGGTGTAGCCCGAGAGAAGAAAAAATGCACCCTATAGGCTCAACAGAAGCCCCAAAAATATTGTTTTGGCACACGCGAGTCAGGTAATTGTTGCTATTCCTTTTATTAAATTCCTATAAGAATGCAGCCTGTGCATATGCCAGGAGGATAGTGTATATACTGGGAGACTTACCTGGACTTAGCCCTATAATGCAATGTTACCAGGGTCGACACGACACACCCACAACGTGCCAGAAGTGCACAGCTCCATCCATTGTACAGTGGACAGAGGTGGTCACTATGGCGCTGCTACCATTCACTTCGAAGAGAGCAGCACGGCTACAGCTGATCAGCGGAGGTGTGGGGTGTCGGACTGATAGTGATGGATTCTGAGGGTTGGTCAACCCCTTTAACTAGGTTGCACTGCGATCACAGAATTTAATTAAGCCCAACAAAAACACTGAGGTGATCATAATCGGAGGAGAAAAGCGCTTAAACTGACCCAGAAATGTTGGTTTGTTTAAATATCAAGCTGTCATTTTCAAATCCCTTCTGCAATCTCCTGTGTTGTCTCTAAGCCATTTTACAACTGGTTTAAAAATATCAAAAGAAGCTACCTCAAAAGTAATAGAATCGCAAAATTGTCAAAATAAATGGGTATTCATACAAATCATATAATGATAGCTTATTTTAAGGGTGGAAAGCCTGAATAACCCCCTTACATTAGTAAATGTTTTCATTTTATAAGGTTCTACACATGAGAGGAACACATTTATTGTAAAAAGAATCACACAGATGCTCACTATGAACTGCTAGTGCGTCTGAATCCATCTTTGTAGAGAGCTACCATTAAAGAAGGGGAAATCCTAAATGTCTCATTATTATGAAATACCACAAGCAAGGTTACAAAAAAAGAATTCATAAGGATAGGTTATTAATATCCGATTGTGAGGGTCTGACACCCTGCACCCCTACCAATTAGCTATTACCTGCAGCCTCCAGGTGCTGGAACTAGCACTTTAAAGGGGTTTTCCAAGACTTTTATACTGATGATCTATCCCCCTGTGAGAAGGCCACAGTGCTATTGCGAGCATCGGTGCCTTCTCAAACAGCTGATCAGTGGGAGTCCTGGGTATCAGACCCCCATCATCAGATACTGATGACCTAGAGGCTGCAGGAAACAGCTGATTGGTGGAGATGAGAGGTGCTGAACTCTGAGCGATCAGAAATGAATGACCTATCCTGAGGTTAGGTCATCAATATCAGGAGTCTGGAAAACCCCTTTAAATCAAAGGCAAATAAGCATTTTAGTACCAAAGCAAAGTCCTATGGCAGGGATCAGCAACCTTCGGCACTCCAGCTGTTGGAAAACTCAATTCTTTTCTGTGAGAGTTCTGAGAAGAGCAGAGGAAGTACGCATGCTGGGAGTTGTAGTTTCACAACAGCTGGAGTGCCGAAGGTTGCCTATGCCTACCCCTGTCCTATGGCATAAGTTCTACAATCCCCTATTTTTATTATGAATGTCTTTATATTACTGTAAGGCCTCATGCACACGACCGTATCCGTTTTCCACGTGCTGTTCACATACATATGTGTGTTCCGCGAATTATAGATCATGTCTTATTCTGGTCAACCCATTGAAGTAATTGGGTCTGCTAAAAATGCAGATGGCACATGGACAGTATCAGTATTTTCTAGATCTACGGTTTGCAGACTGCAAAACGGATACTGTTGCATGCATGAGGCCGAATAGTAATTCTTTAAAATCAGGGCTGTATTAATGCTTTCATTCTGCATATTTTATGGCAAAGCTATTCACTTCAAATATACGTCTATCTACTTTGCTTCTATTTCAAGGAAAATTATAGTGTTCTCAGAATTTGTGAATATCACAAAAGATCATTCCTCCATATTAACACTTTCACTCATATTGCCTGTCTGTACCAGGATAATGTCAAGAAACCTGCACATTTTTAATTTTGTCTACATTTCCTTGGCATTAACATGTGGTTAGTCATAGAGCATTACTTATGCAGACTTTTCATTAACCTTTTCTTTGAAAGAAGCGCAACAATCTTAGACCCCTTGCAGACGTGCGTTGCGGATGGGTTCAGTGAAAACTGCGCCATTTCGCAAGCAAGTCCATTCAGTTTTGCCTGCGATTGCGTTCAGTTTTTAGCGTGCGTGTTAAATGCGATTTAGTGCGTTTCGCACACGCGTGATAAAAAACAACATCTACAAACAACATTTACAAACAACATCTCTTAGCAACTATCTGTGAAAAACGCATCGAATCCGCACTTTTCATGCAGCCCCATTCACTTCTATGGGGCCAGCGCTGTGTGAAAATCGCAGAATATAGAACATGCTGCGAGTTTCACGCAATGCACAAGTGATGCGTGAAAACCAATGCTCATGTACAGAGACCCATTGAAATGAATGGGTCCGGATTCCGTGCAGGCAGAATGCGCTCGCATCACGCATTGCACCCGCGCGGAATACTCGCTTGTGTGAAAGGGGCCTTACAGTACATCACCAGACTGAAGTGCACTTTTACACCTTACCAGGGTGTTCCAAATAACCTGTGTGAGGCAGTGACCGGTCTCATATATGAGGGAAGATATGGTGCAGGAAACCTATTAGAGGAGATGTATGTTATATTTGCTGTTATATCCCCCCCAAGGTAATTCGTTGCTTCTGCCAGGAGGACTGGTGGGTTGCACTGGTCACAGCTAGGAGGCAGTCTGACCGAAGCCGAATATCATAGTCTGAACACTGAGCTAGATGAGTTAGGGAGACTTCAGTATAGTGCCGGGCAAGCGTTTATTATTTTGTGTTAATGTAACAGATTGTGAGGTGAAGCTGCGACTTCATGGTGCCGAGTGATGCCAAAATTGGAAGTGTATGTGATTGTGTGACAAATAAAGCACTGTTTGAGCTTAAAAATCCCCTGTTTGATGTCTGTCATTGCTGACCCCTAAGCGAAAGCAATCCCTTACACCTGACGATTTTGAAAAAAAAAAAAAGAAAAAAGCCCTCATAAGGCTATGTGAATGGAAAAATTAAAAAGTTATGGCTTTGGAAAGGCTGGGAGTAAAAAACACAAATGAAAAAAACAAAAAAACTGAAAATCACCAGGTCTTAAAGGGGTTAAAAATCAGGGTTTAACAAGATGTTATCTGTAAGCAGAGGCATAGCTAAAGGCTCATGGGCCCTGGTGCAAGAGTTCAGCTTGGGCCCCACTTCCCTCAGTGCTTTGTGGCCAGGGGCAGGGGAGCACATAGCCTTCCTGCTGGTTGAGGCAAACGTTGAACCCCCCCATGCCAAGTTCTTGACCTAACCCCTTCCCTCCTGCAAGAAGTGTAACCTGACAAGCAAGCACTTTATATAATACCGATGTCTTCTTATGTGGCACAAGGGTTTTTGGGCCCCCTCAGGCTCCTGAGCCCATTAGCGACTGCTACCTCTGCACCCCCTACAGCTGATGGCACATGGACAGTATCAGTATTTTATCGATGAGTAATAGAAAATAGGCAATATTGTACTGTACAGTCTGCATAACACTGCATACCTTGTGTTTATTAACTCCTTATTAATTATTGAAATAAAAAAGTGATAACACAAATTCATAGCCGCAAGAAATTAAAATGTGCTTACCTTTTTTCATAATCTAAATTGCCCACAGAGCCGTTCATGAGTTGGTTTGGGGTCCATTTTAAGGTCATTGTATCTGCAGTTTGATGAAGAGACAAATATCCAGGGATAGCTTCCATATCGTCTCTCTAAAAAGCAATGAAGGAATTTAGACTGAGCATTCCTTTATCTGACACCAACATTGGGCATTTTCATTTATTTCGATGCATCAAGCCAGTTCGCACACTTTTCATCACTTAAATATGTTGCCAATGACCCTTTCTTTACCCAAGTAATTTAAAAGGAAAAAGGTACATAACTATACCAGCATGAAGCAAGTTAGCTATAATCCCCAGCTTTCAAATCAACTGGAGTGGAAACCCAAGCAGGACTGCATACTCATAGATAAAAGGACTACTTTTCATACAATATAGCAGAACTATACACTGACAGCTCATGAAAGTGGAGTCATAATGTCTGCTCTCCGACTGAAGAGGTTTTCTAATCGCAGACAGCGTCTGCTTTCCTATACAGATACAGCACACCACTGTAGTCCATGGGCCATGCATGGTGCTGCACACTGGAACAGGCTTAGTTGCTAAAGACCACTGAACCGAGGAGTGAACCGAGTACAAGTCATTCCAAAGGTTCCATTCCCGGTTTTGGCTTACAAATACTATATTAATTAATGACCAAATACTGTGAAAGTAGCTTACCACACACAGGCATAAACATTAGAGCAGGGATGCCCAACCTGCGGCCCTCCAGCTGTTGCAAAGCTGCAACCCCAAGCATGCCCTAATAGCTGTAAGCTATCCAGGCATGCTGGGAGTTGTAGTTTTGCAACAGCTGGAGGGCCGCAGGTTGGGCATGCCTGCATTACAGCAAACATCTGGTGAACGATCATTTCACATACACGGCCATACACATTTTAGTATATACTGGCCGTTAAAGTTGTTCAGATTGCCCATACATATTCAATGAAACCGGGTGATGGATGAAGGAACATTCTTTTAAAGAAAGATCTTTCATCCACAAACAATCTTTCTTTGAACGGTCAGTTAAAACGATCATTTGCTGTTAAATGTCACCTGATGAATGTTCATTTTGGTTGAAATCGTCCATTTTGAACAACTTTAGACTATTTGTATGGCCACCCTTAGACAGCAGGGGGGGGGGGCGTCAATAACCCAATTTCCACTGTACCCTAACAGTAGTAATTCATTCACAAGTGCACATGTAAAATTTCACTTTTATTTATCATCTAAATTCCTACAGGATAAAAATCCCAACCCATCACTGTGTGTTGCAGACCAATAGTTGTTTGTAATCATAGTGTGAGAAACTGGTCATTAAGTATGATGTGGATGCTTGCTGCTATATGGCCACTTCAGAATGCTAATGCCCCTGCAGGCCTCTATTAGCTAACACAGATATGCACACAGTGCACCCCAACATGTTTCACCAGAGACCTGGCCTCTTCAGGGGTATGGGCCATTTATACACAGGAACACAGTTCCGAGACTTGCAAGACCTTACGTTAGGGGGCATTCACACAACCATATTTATTTTGCGATCTGCAAAACACGGGTACTGGCCATGTGCATTCTGCAATTTGCATATATGCACGTCCCACCCTTTGTTAGAAATGCTTGTTCTTGTCCACAAAACGGACAAGAATAGGACGTGTTCTATTTATTTATTTTTTGCGGGGCTGCGGAATACAGTTTGCTGTCTGCATCTTTTGTGGCCCTATTGAAATGAATAGGTCCACATGTGATACGCAAATAATGCAGATCAGATGAGGACCAAAAATACCGTTGTTTAAATACCCCCTTAACATCACAACATGGGAGGCCCTAACTGAGCCATCCAAAACTAGTACCGTCACCTACTCTGCATCCTGGATTTCATTGACAGGCAAAAAAGCCAGTAGAGACCAGTGACTTCTGGTGTACTCGCAAGCGCTCTGTAAGTCAGAGCAGTCACAGGACTTAGACTCCCGATCAGTAACCATCGTTATCGTGCATGCATCAAGACTTAGACTCGGAGCAAGACTGCGCTAACTGTGCTATTCAATGCATACTGATCTATGAAAGGTGTATGCTACAGAGAAGATAGACTAAGGGAGTCTGTCACCAACTTCAGTCATGTCAGGTTGTTAATACCACATTGTAGGTCACACACACAGATAACACATGGTACCTTTTTTTGCCACTTCTGTAGCTGCAATGTTTCAAAAATGAAGTTTACACCACATGCAAATAGGGTTTGCAAATGCCCAGGGGCGGTGTTTGCTGCTCAAAGTGCCCAGACCCCCCAGCGTTACTCCTCGAAAACTCCACCGCTCTAGCGCAGTTGGAACATTGCGGCTACAGAAGTGGCAAAAAAAAGTACCATGTGTTATCCTTGTGTGTGACCTACAACATGGTATTAACAGCTTGACATGACTGGAGTTGGTGCCAGACTCCCTTTAAAGGAGTTAGTAAAACCAGTATGGGGCTCGGGCATTTTCGGGGGGCATTATAGGGGTTGTAAACCCCTTTAATCCCAAAAATATTTATAGATGATGAATTCATGCAATTAGAGAAATCAGGTATATACAACGGATGACTGACAGAAGGACATATTTTAGAGAATTACATGTGTCATGTCTGGGGCCCGCAGAGGAGTAGCGTGGGTGGAGAGGATGGGAGTGGTGGCTGGGGTAATGAGGGTGTTGTAGTCCTTACTGAAAGTCCTTACGTATCACACCATAAAGCAGAGTTTAAGAACAGATATTTTACTTTCTGCCTGAACTACCAATTCTGATAACACATCCATTCCATTGTTAACACTAATGCTAGCTGCTATCTAACATTCCATGATATGAAGTTCTCTACTTACAGGCTGAAAAATTAGAATTTTTCAATAATTTATCGACACTGAAGATACAGCAACGTTTCGACCACACTGGTCTTTATCAAGCTTGAAACGTTGCCGTATCTTCGGTGTCAATAAATTATTGAAGAATTGGAATCATTGGAGTGCCGCAGTTCCTCTATTTTTTCTGCTGTTGATAAGAACCGAGAGGCCAGGACCTGATACTGCAGGCCCTGCCACAGATTGTACTGACTGAGAATCTTCAGTAAGTAGTGCTGTCCCAAGATAATATGATTACTTACAGGCTGAACCATCACATTGTTTTTGCCATAAAGAAGAGTTGCCCTTGAATTCTGGTGTAATGACTCCACGTAGTCCCGCGCTGACAATGATGGTCTATCATCCATACTACCACTTGAGTGTCTTTTCTGAATCTGTTTAGAAATTTTACATTTTAAATATTTATGTCTATCAAATGTATGTAATTTACATATATGTAACATACAAACACACACATATATACATAAAACTATATGGCATATAACTGGAGATTCCTGAATTAAAGTTCAATAACGGTTGTATTACAGGGGTTGTCCAACCCTAACATAAGTTTTAATGAGGGACAGGAGAGCGTCTAAATGAAAAAAAGAAGACACTCACTTGCTAAATACCGCTCTGTTCCAGCAGCGAGGCTGCTGTCTCCGCTCCTTCCAGTTCCCTGTGAACTAGAATTGTAATATCCTGTCTGCGGCCATGTGCGCCGCTGCAGCCCTTCACCTGCTTCGGCGGTAATGTGTCACCTGAAGCTTGGCAGTCACATATTGCTTTGGGACAGTGAATGGCTGCAGCGGTAACTATGACCATAGATGAGACATCACACTTCTTGTCCACAGGGGACTAAAAGGAGCAGAAATGATGAGTAGGTGAGTGCTTTTTTATCTTTTATTTAGATCCTCTTCCGGGCCTCGTTTAAATTTGTATTGAGGTCGGACAATCCCTTTACTACCTTCACATGACTAAAACAAATATAAGGCATGTCATTTGAAGGCTCTAAAAAGTATTTAGATTACCAAGCTTACTCACACACAGGGCAGGCCTCTTTGTGGGAGAGTCTTGTCGGCAGTGAGAACTGTGGATGCGATGTCTCTGAACAAGCTCATCTGCTGATGGGTCGGTCCAGAAATGGTCTGCTGTTTTCATTTTTGTATACTCCAGGGCACATGGACCAACTGAAAGGCATTGACAGTATAATACAATTTACAGCAACAAAATAATAATAACAAAAATGTTATAATGAAAAAAAGCACATGAATGTGTGAATGATTAAGTTTAAAAAAATACCACTGGATAACCTTTTTAAAAAGGTCTGATCAGCTCTCTGGGACCTGTGACAACAAAATGCAATGAAATCTACAGGCAGTGTGTTATAGAGAAGGAGGAGCTGAGCAATGCTATTGCAGCGTCCCACTAGCCACACGTGAGCACTGCAAAGTTGTTACATTGTGCTGTATGTCATATTTTACCTTATTTCATGCTGTATTGTATAGTTATGCAAGAGCCCTGTTAACAGGCTGGTTAGGTGTGCTGCATACATCCTATCCACTAGATGGGGATAGCAAAAATCTAGTATATATAGCTTAGCTCAGGCCTAGTCAGTAGTCAATGAGAACAAGACAGTTGTCAGTCATGAGTTAGCCCTAGAAGGAGCATGGTCGAGAGGGAGTTGAAGAAGAGGAAGGAGTACTAACACAAAGGATAATAGCCGCTATTCCAGGCATCAAGGACCTTTGGAGTCAAGGTGAAGGACCTATTAGCCA
Source organism: Bufotes viridis (assembly GCA_033119425.1). Lineage (NCBI taxonomy): Eukaryota > Metazoa > Chordata > Amphibia > Anura > Bufonidae > Bufotes > Bufotes viridis. The sequence goes on from CM065589.1 coordinate 191,801,735, forward strand.
CCGGCAACTTCACCAACCTACCCTGGGATAAAAGGGACCAGAAGCAAAGTCACCTGCCAGTAAGAACAAAATATATAGCATAGCCTGAGAGATAGCCACATACGGCCTGTTTGCAGTGGATCTTCAGCAGTCTGCCTCTATCTGCTTAAAGACTGTGTTACTGTTGGATGTAACTGTTACTAAGAGTCAACGTTCAGTAAAGGTTGTGAGTTGGATTCTTGCGTTTTGCTGCTCAATCACTACTACTATTCCTACCATTGTTGTACCACACCAGTACAGGCGTCACAACTAAAGGGACCTAGCTATAAGCACGTACTGTAAAGCCAAGTTACCAACAAGGGCACCTCAGCCACCATCTGGCCTGTGTCCTTTACAACAGAGTGTGCCCCGGAGAATTCCTGTGCTATTCTCGTCTTCCCTTATGCTGGCCTACCCAGGGACTACCAAAAATTGTGAGTAACTAGAACTGTGTTTGCCCTCGGTTTACCTACACTCACACCGTGACCTCACAGAGACATTCCCCTGTTGGTTTGGTATACTGCACTCAATCAATGATGACACCTCCCAATGTGTACTGAGAGCCAGTGGCTAAGCTATAGCGGTCACAGGGTCCCCCTTGCCAGTGGCGCACTGCCAATTACTGTATTTTTTTCTGTACAAGACGCAGTGTTTAGTGTGAGCACGTAGGCATGCACTATGACCTGATGCTGTACACAGTCAGATGACAGTGCAGCAAGGGCCAGTTAATTTATTTTATTTTATTCTGAATTCTGATATGGGAGATCTAACACAGAGGTCTAAAGGAGGTCTGATCTGAGGTCTAATTTGAAGGGGTCCAACATGGAGGTCTAAAGTTACGATCTGATATGGGGGTCTGATCTGTAAGGGGGTATTTTTTGTACTGACACATAATATAAGGGACAATCAATCAAATTTTGAGACAGCACACCAGATTAGATTTTTGATGCAATTAAAAGTTTTATTCAGCCGGACATTGCAACGTTTCGGGCTTACATATAACGCCTTTCATCAGGCTAATTAGTAGATGCTTTGAGGTATGGTGTCTCAAAATTTGATTGATTGTCCACAAGAATCAGGGTCAGGGTTAACTAGTGACGAGCACCCACCTACATGCCAGTGATCTGTTGAGTGCCGTGATCCCTTAAGATATGACATAATATAAGGGGGTATTTATAATGGGGGCACAATCATTTTTGAGGGACATTATGTTTACACTATTAGTGTCAGGGACACTGTTTCCTGTGTGCAGTTATTTTGTAGGGCACTCTGTACCAATAATTATTGAAGGGGGCACTATCTGTGTGGTACTAGTATCTTCAAGGGGATTATCTGTTTCTGCAGTATAGTACTGGGGAGCACAGTGGGCACAGTATTGGGGGGTGGAAGGATGATGGAAAAATTGGAAACTAAGGTGTCAAACTCTGCAGAGACGAGAGATGGCTGAAAGAAATCATCATGGCGGTTTGGTCCAAATGGAGATGAGGAAAGAGCACATCTACATCAGAAGAGACGTCACTGGATGTAAGAGGTATGTGGCACTGTATTAACCTATATGTTTTGTAGCGCTGTACAGTATGTCATGTTTTCCAAGTATGTTTTTAACAGTAGGGCTGGAGGAAAGGAGTTAGGGTGAGAATCTGGCATAGGGGAGTGTTCAGGCAGCAGAAAGGCTAGGAGGTGCACCTTGTCACAAAGCACTTAGGGAAGGGGGGGGCCAAGCTGAACTTTTGCACCAGGGCCTATGAGCCTTTAGCTATGCCCCTGCAGAGAGCTGTTTATGAAGGTTGTCTTAAGTTAGAAATAGCAGAGATATAAATGTATAAATTACAGGTTTTACTGAATCTTTTCCCACAAATTATATATCACTCTCCTCTGCTCCTCCTGCTCTATAAGATGCCTCCTGCCGATTGCATTGCACTTTGTGGTGACAGGTCCTTTTTTAAGGGGTTGTTCAGGATTTCTTAACCCCTCCTCCACCCCCAACACACACACCTGTGAAGAGATCTATACTTACCTGTTTCCTGCCACCTTGTTTGGTATCCGTGTTTTGCGGATACATAATCTGTGGATCACAAAACATTTACGGTTGCAGCTATGGGGGGGGGGGGGGTTAGGGTGGTGCGGTATGACTGGCAATTATAGAGGGTTCTGGCTAATGGTTATAGGGGAAGCTGTGGCTGGCAATTGTGGGGAACTCTGGTTGAAAATTATAGGGGGATCAGTGACTGGCAGTTATGGGCGGGGGGGATTTTTCTAGTAATTATGAGGGGAACTGTGGTGGGCAATAATGAGGCAACTGTGGCTGACAATTATGAGAGTAATATTTGCATGGCAGATAAACGACTGTCTGGCAATTAAGGGCGTAAACTATGGCTGACAATTATGATGAACTTTACAAGGCAGATATGGGGGGACCGGCTAGAAATTATGGGGATAAAGTGTGGCTGACAATTATAGGAGTAAAAAATTATGGGGGTGCACTGTGGCTGAGAATTTTAGCAGTAACTGTGTCTTTTAATTTTCGAGGTTCCTGTGGCTTGATACATGAGGGGAAAACTGTTCCATATAACTCCTATGTAACTATTCACATGTGGCCACATGATTGATAGCCACAGATTTACCTATAATTCATCATCTATGGTAGCACCTATAGATAGCCATCTATGTGAGAACCTATGACTGACTATTATGAGGAAATCTGTGGTTGGACATATGTGTGTGTCTATAATCATGCAATTGACATTTTAAAAATGTTATTGTATATAATAGCCTGTTATGCTATTAAGCAATTAACGTATGCCATAGATTTGCAATTTGGACCTGTCTGGAAAAAGAATCCTAACCACGACAACAAGTGGGAGCATTAAACAGATATTGAGCACATACAAATGCACTTCTTATTGTACTTTGTGTATATGTGTGTGTATATATATATATATATATATTTTTTTTTTTTATACAGCATACCTCATGTATATAGACTGGGCCTATTGTGAACAGAGCCGTTAGTAGTACAGTTACAGTATCATCGCAACCCTTCCCTCCAATTATAAGAAGGTGACCCACCATAGCCTACAAAGCACAGGTGAGGGCTGAGCTACAGGAAGTGTGTCTACTGTTAATGTTCCAATAGCCAAAGTGAAAACTATGGGGAGAATTTATCACTCCCTGTACTTCAGAATTCGGGCTTCAAAAGGTTGCAAAACAGGTTCTTTGTGACATTTTGGGATTACTTGCACAATTTTTTTTTTTTGACTTTTTGCATTTTTATACCACTCACTCCAATTTTGAAAAGTAGGTGGGAAAGTGGGCATGGTTAGCTATGATAATGAGTTTGCCTTGAGATTTATTACTGGCACTTTTTAAAAAGCTGAAAAAAAAGTTACAGACTCACTCTGTTAGGCTGATGGGATAGAACAACAGGAGTGGCATTTATAGACAAAAGGGTTAAGTTTAAAGACAAAATTTAACAATGTGCAACATTTGATGAATTTGGCACAAAGTACGCCAACACAGACTGATTTCAAATGTTACGCTCATGATAAATTCCATTCTACCACCTGTTAGTCTTAATACTTTTGAATGCTTTATACAGAAAATTCCCTTATACTGCTCTAATTCCTCTATACTTAAAAGTACCACCTGTTAGTCTTAATACTTTTGGATGCTTTATACTGAATGTTCCTTTGGGCACACTTTAATGAAGGCATCTAATTAGCATTTATGAAAACGCCAAATGCATCTAACAGACTGTTTACCTAGCAAAGAGGCAAGGATCGGTCCTTCCACGGGATCCATTAAAAGTGCTTCCTTCTCATAATACTTGCTGTTAAAAATAAAATAAAAAGAACAAAAGTAGATTAGAGAATTCAGAAGCAACCTGAATAAACAATATACCCACACAGTCTCTCATAACTTCCAAGCCTACTCCAACAACTGATCCACGAAAGGAGAAATAAAAGTGGTCTCCCCCTCACCAGACTTTCCCCTCTCCAATCTATTATTAATGCAGCAGCCAGGGTCACCTATCAGTCCAACTGCTACTCCGATGCCTCCACTCTGTGCCAGTCATTGCACTGGTTGCCTGTACACTATAGAATCCAATTTAAACTGCTTGTCCTCACCCACAAATCTCTCCACAGTGCTGCATCCCCTACATATCTTCCCTCATCTCTGTCTACCACCCTACCCGTGTTCTCCATTCAGCCAATGACTTACGACTGACTTCCACCATAATCCGAACCTCTCACTTCCGGCTTTAGGACATCTCCGGATCTGCACCAGTTCTCTGGAATGCCCTACCCCAAGAAATCAGGTTAAATCACAATACAACACAGTTTTTGGTGCTCCCTAAAAACACATCTTTTTTAGGTTGGCCTATCACATCCCCTGATCTCACTCCTCTCCATATATAGACCATCTATCATTTCCTGAACCTGATCCTCCACCAATCTCTCCACCGCACCCATGCACCCAGAAGCACTTCATATATTGGCTGCTGACCGGCTCATGCAGCTTTATATCTGCTCCACTATTCTCCCAAGATGGCTGGACCATTGTACAAAACAAGCACTTTTACCTTTTCTGTCACCCCTATCTCCTCATAGATTGTAAGCTCTTGCGAGCAGGGTCCTCATTCCTCTTGTTGTAATTACTGATTTGTCTGTTGCTATGTTATTTATGACTGTCTGTACATGAACCCCTAAACTGTAAAGTGCTGCGGAATATGTTGGCGCTATATAAATAAAGATTAATATTATTATTATTAAATATTTTAAAAACATGTTAAAAACTCAACACCTTGGTAGGGCAAAGGAAAATCATGCCTTTACCTGGAATTTTCCACTAAGTGAAGCACAATTTTATCTAGCACTTTCTCTATAAGTGCTGTACGAATCCATAGATGTTTGATGGCCTGTGGTGATAGATTAGGAAGTCTCTGGTTCTTGCGAACAGTTTCCTGGGCACCTTGCATTTGATTCTTTCTAGAAATAAATTCCACGTAGATCAATGAGAATAAACGGGATAGAAAAATAATGAACAGTTTGCAATAGTAATAATGCAGTTTATCATAAGACTACCTTATGCTACCTAAGGCACTGTACCAGGGGCGGATTAAGTGCATGATAGGCCCGGGGCTGTCTACCCAACTCGGGCCCCTCCATCCATTTTAGTTTAATTTTTTTCTGTATGAAGAGGCTGCGGTGCTTCGTGAGCGTCACAGTCTCTTCCTAGGCCATATGACATCACATTCATCGTTCACATGGTCTAGGTGTAGCTCAGTCCCATCTAAGTGATTGGGTCTGAGCTGCAATACCAAGCACACTGCTATCAAATGGACATCGCTGTGCTTGTTAAGTAGCAAAGAGGCTGCGGCGCTCAGTGGAACATCGCGGTCTCCTCAAACAACAGATTGGCGGGGGTGCCAGGAATCATACCCCCACCATCTCATAACTCTCTGAGTACAGATGTCATAGATGTTACCTGCAGTCCTATGTAACACCCCACATAACACAGTGAACTATTGTGTTATGTGGGGTGTTACATAGGACTGCATGGAACATCTACTACATTATCTGCACAAAGAAAGTTATGACTATTATCTGGGCTGTTACACAGGACTGCAGGTGACAAATTAAAATTTTAGTTGCCAAATTTAAAATACATATGATTATGATAAAAAAAACTTGAAGGAGAAGATGAGAGGCAGGTCACAGTGAGCCAGCTCTACATATAGGTGAATACAGCACCACATACCTCTTACATCCAGGGACATCTCCTGTCATGTAGATCTTCTCTTTCCTCTTCTCCTCCGTTTGACTTAGTACGCCATGACAAATTCTTTCCGCCACATCTCGTCTCTACAGAGTTTGTTACACAGACACCTTAGATTTCTCATAATTGGGGTCATTTATCAAACTGGTGTAAAGTAGAACTGGCTTAGTTGCCCATAGCAACCAATCAGATTCCACCTTTCATTTTCCAAAGGAGCTGCGAAAAATGAAAGGTGGAATCTGTTGCCCCACTAAGCCAGGTCTACTTTACACCAGCTTTATAAATTATCCCAAAGGTCCCTATAGTGTCTACAGCGGTTATAATGTCCCCTAGAGTGCCCCCAGTAATAACAACAACACCCTATATTGTGCTCCAGGTACTAATGCCTGTATAGTGTCCCCAAAAATAATGTCCCCTAATAGCAATGCCCCTAATTTCCCCCACACTGCTCCCACATAATAATTTCCCACACACTGCCCCCATATAATAATTTCCCCACACTGCCCCCACATAATAATTTTCCCTACACTGTCCCCACATAATAATTTCCCCTACACTGCCCCCATACAATAATTTTCCCCACACTGCCCCATATAATAATTTCCCCACACTGCCCCATATAGTTATTTCCCCCCACACTGCCCCCATATAATAATTTCCCCTACACTGCCCCATATAATAATTTCCCCCACACTGCCCCATATAATAATTTCCCCCACACTGCCCCCATATAGTAATTTCCCCTATACTGCTCCATATAGTAATTTCCTCCACACTGCCCCATATAGTAATTTCCTCCACACTGCTCCCATAAAGTAATTTCCCCCACACTGCCCCATATAGTAATTTCCTCCACACTGCTCCCATAAAGTAATTCCCCCCACACTGCCCCCATATAATAATTTCCCCTACACTGCCCCATATAATAATTTCCCCCACACTGCCCCATATAATAATTTCCCTCACACTGCCCCCATATAGTAATTTCCCCTATACTGCTCCATATAGTAATTTCCCCCACACTGCCCCATATAGTAATTTCCACTACACTGACCCATATAGTAATTTCCCCTACACTGCCCCCATATAATAATTTCCCCCACACTGCCCCCATACAGTAATTTCCCCCACACTGCCCCGATATAGTAATTTCCCCCACACTGCCCCCATATAGTAATTTCCCCTATACTGCTCCATATAGTAATTTCCTCCACACTGCCCCATATAGTAATTTCCTCCACACTGCCCCATATAGTAATTTCCCCCACACTGCCCCATATAGTAATTTCCTCCACACTGCTCCCATAAAGTAATTCCCCCCACACTGCCCCATATAGTAATTTCCTCCACACTGCCCCATATAGTAATTACCTCCACACTGCTCCCATAAAGTAATTTCCTCCACACTGCTCCCATAAAGTAATTTCCTCCACACTGCTCCCATAAAGTAATTCGCCTCCACACTGCCCTCTCATGAAAATATTTGCCCCCACACTGCCCCCATGAAGTAATTTTCCCCCACACTGCCCCCATGAAGTAATTTGTCATCACACTGCCCCCATAAAGTAATTTGCCCCCACACTGCCCCCCATGAAGTAATTTGCCCCCACACTGCACCCCTATGAAGTAATTTGCCCCCATGTAATAATCTGCTCCCAATGAAATTATTTGCCCCCATGTAATAATCTGCACCTATACTGCCCCCCACACTGCCCCCATGTCCTTCTCAGGCCCCCAAAGGCACACACAGAAAAAAAACAACTAAAAGCTAATACTTACCTGGGTTCGGGATGGTGAGGCAGGCCGCAGGCGCGCAATCCTCATTGTCCTGCGTCCCGGCGCAGGCACGTGATGATGTCATCACGCACGCCTGCACCGGGAATATACTACCACATAGGCCTCAGGCCTACTAGGCCTGAAGCCTATGGTGTTGATCGGCGGCAGGGCAGGGAACTATGCGCTCCTGTGCCCCGCCGCAGTATGTGCCCCGCCCAGTGATGCCGGGCCCGGGGCTGCCGACCCGAACTCCCCTATGTTAATCCGCCACTGCACTGTACTCAATAACAGAAACCACAGACCGGCATCATTTCCTGTATATAGGTTTTTCATTAACACTGCTGTATGATGCCTTGTTTTTAGCCACTTATTTGGTGTATATATATATATACACACACAAAATCCCAAATGTAAATAAAAACAGAATGCAATGATTGGCAAATAGACCCTCATAGACCTATATTTTATTCAAAGCTAGCAGAAGGACCCGGCAGGGGTATATTTAATCAATTTCATTTAATGTTTGTGTGTGTCGTTAAAAGATATCGACAGTATCCACCATAACAGTGACCTCTACAGCACCCCGCCCCTTTAACACTGAACTCCACAGTCCCCCACCCCTTAACACTTGCCCCCCCCCCCCACAGTGCCCCGCCACTTAAAAATGAGACCTCCACAGCAGCCCATCCCTTTAACTTTGACCATCACAGCAGCCCGCCCCTTTAACAGTGACCTCCACAGTACCCCACTCCCTTAACAGTGACCTCATAGTACCCTGCTGCCTTAACCGTGACCTCCACAGCAGTTTCCCCTTTAATAGTGGCCGCTGCCCCCTTAACAGTGACCTCCACAGTGTCTGCCCCTTTAACAGTGACCTCCACAGTGCCCGCCCCTTTAACAGTGACCTCTACAGCGCCCTGACCTTTAATGCTAAGGCTAAACGACGACATGTTTCGCGCAACATTTTGTCTCAACAATTTCTATAATGATAGGCTATGGTGTCGCACTGCAACATGTGACATCCTGTGACTGCGATACGACAGTCGCAAAAAATCCATCCAAGATGTACACAGTCGCAGCATGTTCCATGTCGCAGTGCAACACCATAGACTATCATTATAAAAATTGTGGCGCGACATTGGTGCAACATCAATGTTGTACGACACATGTAGCAGTGTAGTTGTGACCTATGTCACATGTCGTCGCCTTAGCTTAAAGCTGACCTACAGCAGTGAAGAAAAATGGCTGGGTTGTTATGGAAACCTGGAGTAAAACTGTGTGTATGTGGAGACTAAGGGTCTGCGAGCTTCTATTGGCTGATAAGGGACATGTGACCGTCTGTATGGCAGTTGGGATATGAAGAGATAGACTTGCAGGCTTGTATTGGCTAATGCAGGTCATTTTTTGGGAATATCTCAGGAATGGTACGTCCTAGAGAGCTGAGACCTGGTCTAAAACCTTCCCGGACACCTGATGTACCTGTGTCCCAAATTTGGTGAAGATTGGTCTAGTTGTTTGGTCACGCATAAAGAACAGAAAGACAGAAGTCGGGACAAACAGAAACTCATTGTGTACTGGCATGTTACATCCACAGTATTCTTTCCCAGATAGTAAGTGATATGTGTACCAAGTTTAGTAGAAATTGATGGATGAGTTTTTGAGTTACAGACCAATATATGTATATCAAAAACTGTTGGAGCATACAAACTCCATGCAGCTGTTGTGTAAGGGAGTCTGACCCCCACAAGATTTATTTCCAAGTAGCAAGGAATGTGTATACCAAGTTTCGTTGAAATCGATCGTTGCATTTTTGAGTGATCGCGGAACATACATACATACATACATACATACATACACACACACATATATACAGTACGTCCTTCTTAAGATCGATAGATAGATAGATGGATGGATGGATGGATGGATGATGAGCTGGCATACACTTACATGCTTAACCCCCTAAGTATGCGGCCTAGCTCATTTTTAATGCATAGCCTTAACTTTTTTTTGTCTACAAAACTGTAAGAAGGTTTGTTTTTTGTATGATGAGTTGTATTTGTTATGGCATAATTTTAGGATACATCCAATGTACCTCGAAAGAGCTGCATGAGGGCTATAATGGTATATTTTAAAATCTATTTTGCCATTTACAACATGATATAAAACTAAAAAGAACTGTTTACCGTACATAACAGGATAAAAAATAAATAACTAAAATAATGACCCGTTGAAGGATGATGAGTAAAGAGTCAGTCAGAACCCAATCCCAAAATTAGTCCAGTCAATGCACCAAGTTATACATGTATATCTGGTACCATTTTAATTGTAAAACTGCTCAATAATGTCATGATTCCCTTTAGGCCTCATGCACACAACCGTATGTGTTTTGCGGCCCGCAAAAAAAAACGAATGACGTTCCGTATGATATCCGTTATTTTTGCGGATCCGTTTTTTTTTACGGATCCATTGTAATAATGCCTATCCTTGTCCGCAAACTAGAAAAAAATAGGACATGCTCTATTTTTTAGCGGAATGGAAAAACATACGGAAACGAAATGCGCACTGTCCATTTTTTTTGCAGGACCCATTGAGATAAATGGTTCCGCATATGGTCCGCAAAAAAACCGGAACGGACGCAGAAAGAAAATAAGTTTGTGTGCATGAGGCCTTAGGGCTCTTTCACACTAGCGTTTTTGTTTTCCGGCATAGAGATCCGTCGTCGGGTCTCTATGCCGGAAAAATCCTGATCAGGATCATTCCCATGCATTCTGAATGGAGAGAAATCCGTTCAGGATGCATCAGGATGTCTTCAGTTCAGGACCGGAACGTTTTTTGGCCGGAGAAAATACCTCAGCATGCTGCGCTTTTTGCTCCGGCCAAAAATCCTGAACACTTGCCGCAAGGCCGGATCCGGAATTAATGCCCATTGAAAGGCATTAATCCGGATCCGGCCTTAAGCTAAATGTCGTTTCGGCGCATCGCCGGATCCGAGGTTTAGCTTTTTCTCAATGGGTACCATGGCAGCCAGGATGCTAAAGTCCTGGTTGCCATGGTAAAGTGTAGTGGGGAGCGGGGGAGCAGTATACTTACCATCCGTGCGGCTCCCGGGGCGCTCAGAGTGACGTCAGGGCACCCTACACGCATGGATCACGTGATCCATGCGCACAGGGTGCTCTGACGTCATTCTGGAGCGCCCCGGGAGCCGCACGGACTGTAAGTATACCGCTCCCCCGCTCCCCACTACTACTATGGCAACCAGGACTTTAATAGCGTCCTGGCTGCCATAGTAACCTCAAAGCATTTTGAAGACTGATCAGGATCCTGATCAGTCTTCTAATGCTTTCAGGCGACTTGCGTTCTGACTGATCCGGCGGGACAGAAGTGCCTGCCGGATCCTCAGAACGCAAGTGTGAAAGAGGCCTTAGTCAGCTTCTTGGGGCTCTTTTGATATTGCATGAAAGGAGTTGGCAATTGAAATTAGGTTAATGGGAGGTGCATGTCTATAACTTTCTTATGGCTGTATTGTTATATAGACATTTGTTAAAAATAATACATTTGCTGAAGATTTTTACAAAAAGGTAAATTTCTTACTTGCTTTCCAGTAGTTGTTCAAGATCCTGTACCTTCCTGCAAAGCTCTTCTGCAAGTGGAAAGCTTTTTCCCACCTTCATAAATAATGCGGCAATCTTGTTGCTGCGCAAAAACCCGGCAGCCCTGCGTCTCAGACCATGAAGTACACATGCTTCCACTGCAGCTGTAATCACACAAAGGAAAATGTTCAAGAAGTTGTACGAAAATACAACATGTGACAAATACTTTACTTTGTGTGTACCGTTTTTTTTTCTTTCTTGCTCATAATGTATGTTTTGTACTATTTTCAATGCCGTTAATATTTATACACAGTGAAAGAGATGAAAATGAGCAGTAGAAGAGAAGCCTGCTTGTTTCTAAACTTCAGTGAAAAACAACATTAATCCCATATGTTCAGATTGAGTTTATTTGAATTATTTTAACAGAAATGCTTTCCTAAACAATCACTTATACCTTTAACAGATGCTGACACCCACATCCTAGTTATATATCAATTAGGAAAATTATGAATCAGAGCAAAACTTTAGTGATATGATTCATTCATAAATTTGTATTAATGTTTGTTAAACGGAATTTCACAGTTAAGCAGACCCAAACATGAAAGAATTAGAGCCAGCATCAAGTCTAACATTATTACAAGTGGTGGGTTGAAAGGAAAACATTAAAAAAAAATGTCCTCAATGTCCTTGAAAATCTACTCAATCTACTCACTCATCAACTATCTATCCTTAATGAACAAGCCTTGCTTAGATCACACATATGACACTGGATATTCATGAGGTCCTCCTACTTGGGCCTCTATCAGCCAGATGGGAGGTTCACTAACAAAGAGAAACTTTTGTCCTGCAAGACCCGGCTCATCTATGTATTACATTTAGCTATTCATATTATAGTTACATACAGTTGAATCCAGAAGTTTACATATGCATGTTTTTCTCAATATTTGAAATGAAATCAGAATAAACCTTTCCTGTTTTTGGTCAATTAGGATTACTATAATTATTATTGTTTGCCAAATGCCAGATTAATGCGAGAGAGAATGTTTTACCCCCTTCGGGACCTGCCATTTTTCACCTTAAGGACCAGGCCATTTTTTGCAAATCTGACATGTGTCACTTTATGTGGTGATAACTTTAAAACGCTTTTACTTATCCAAGCCATTCTAAGATAGTCACATATTGTACTTCATGACAGTGGTAAATGTGTGTCAAAATATTTCATTTTTATTTATAAAAAAATACCAAATATACCAAAAATTTAAAAAATGTATTCATTTTCTAAGTTTCAATTTCTCTGCTTTTAAAACAGATAGTGATAGCTCCTAAAATAGTTATTACTTTACATTTCCTATATGTCTACTTCACGTTTGGATCATATTGTAAATTACTCTTTCTTTTTTTTGGGACGTTACACGGCTTAGAAGTTTAGAAGCAAATTTTGAAATTTTTCAGAAAATTTCAAAAACAAACTTTTTAAGGACCAGTTCAGGTCTGAGGCCATTTTGTGAGGCTTACATAATAGAAACCACCCATAAATGACCCCATTTTAGAACCGACACCCCCCAGGGTATTCAAAACTAATTTTACAAACTTTCTTAACCCTTTAGGTGTTCCACAAGAATTAAAGGAAAATGTAGATTAAATTTTAGAATTTCACTTTTTTGGCAGATTTTTCATTTTAATCAATTTTTCCAGTAATAAAGCAAGGGTCAACAGCCAAACAAAACTCAATATTTATTGCCCTGATTCTGTAGTTTACAGAAAACCCCCCATATGGGCACACGGGCGCAGAAGGAAAGGAATGCCATATGGTTTTTGGAGGGCAGATTTCACTGGGATAATTTTAAGTTGCCATGTCACATTTGAAGACCCCCTTGATGCACCCAGTAGAAACTCCAAAAAAAGACCCCATTTTGGAAACTACTGGATAAGGTGGCAGTTTTGTTGGTACTACTTTAGGGCACATATAATTTTTGGTTGCTCTATATAAAAAAAAATTGTGAGGCAAGGTAAAAAAAATAGCTGTTTTGGTACCGTTTTTATTTTTTGTTATTTACAATGTTCATCTGACAGGTTAGATCATGTGGTATTTTTATAGAGCAGGTTGTTACGAACGTGACAATACCAAATATGACTACCTTTTTTGGTTGTTTGTTTAAGTTTTACATAATAAATCATTTTTGAAAAACAATTATTTTTGTGTCTCCATATTCTGAAAGCCATAGTTTATTTTTTAGGAGTCTTATGTAGGGGCTCATTTTTTTTTGCATGAGATGACGGTTTGATTGGTACTATTTTAGTGTGCATATGACTTTTTGATAGCTTGGTATTACACTTTTTGTGATGTAAGGTGACAAAAAATGGCTTTTTTGACACACTTTTCATTTATTTATTTTTACGGTGTTCACCTGAGGGGTTTGTTCATGTGATATTTTAATACAGCAGGTTCTTAAGGACGTGGTAAATACCTAATATGTATACATACTTTTATTTATTTAAGCTTTACACAATAACAGCATTTTTTAAACAAAAAAAATAATGTTTTAGTGTCTCCATATTCTGAGAGCCGTATTTTTTATATTTTTTGAGCGACTGTCCTAGGTAGTTTTGCTGGTACTATTTTAGGGTACATATAATTTTTGGTTGCTTTATATTACAATTTTTGAGGGATGGGTTGACGGTTTGATTGGTACGATTTTGGGGTGCATATGACTTTTTGATCGCTTGGTATTACACTTTTTGTGATGTAAGGTGACAAAAAATTGTTTTTACACCTTTTTTTTTTACGCTGTTCACCTGAGGGGTTAGTTCATGTGATATTTTAAAAAAAAAAGGTTCTAACGGATGCGGCCATACATAATATGTATACTTTTTGAATGTATTTAAGTTTTACACAATAACAGCATTTTTTAAACAAAAAAACATCAAGTTTCAGTGTCTCCATATTCTAAAACCCATAGTTCTTTTATTTTTTGGGCAATTGTCTTAGGTAGGGGCTCATTTTTTGCGGGATGAGGTGACGGTTAGATTGGTACTATATTGGGGGCATACGCCTTTTTGATCGATTGGTGTTGCACTTTGAGTGATGCAAGGTGAAAAAAATGTGTGATTTTTAGCAGTTTTTATTTTATTTTTTTGACGGTGTTTATCTGAGGGGTTAGGTCATGTGATATTTTTATAGAGCCGGTCGATACGGATGCGGCGATACCTAATATGTCTAGTTTTTTTTTTTTCCATATTTTTTCCAAATTTTTTTCTACTTAATTTTTGGAAAATGATGCTTTTTTTTTTACTTGAAACTTTTAATTTTTGGGGGGGAAAACTTTATTTATTTTTTTTTACTTTTTTTTTCACGTTATTTTTTGTCCCACTCTGGGACTTCAAGTTTTTATTTTCCTTAGTTTCCAGGCCTAGTACCTTTCACCCCTCCCTCCTTTGTTCGGTGTGGAGTGTATTCCCCACACCGCACCGTGACATTATCAACTGCCGCAAACCGTCATTTTTGTTTGTGTCAGTGACCCTAGGTACACACCTAAGCGTTTTACAGCGAGTTCAAATGCGCTGTAAAACGCACAACATGTGAAAAGCCATGCTTCCCTATGGGCATGGTTCACATTTGGGCGTTTTACAGCGCGTTTGAACGCGCTGTAAAACGCCCCACGCCCAAACAAGTACATGAGCTTCTTTGGGGCGTTTTAACGCGCCTATGGACAATGATGCCATAGGGGAGAATCACTGAATCGCGCGTATGACGCGTGTTTCTTAGTTACAAAAACGCGCATCCAAAAACGCGCGTCATACGCGCGATTCAGAAACGCCTAGGTGTGTTCCCAGCCTGAGGCTATGGACCCTATTGCTGCACTGGCTGGACAATTGCAGGGTCTGTGTTTGGAGGTAGCTAAGCTCCGCACGCAGATCCAGGGATCACAGGCTGCTAGTACCCTTAGTAGTTACCAGGCCTGTCCTGAACCTAAGGTTGCAATTCCGAACTGATTTTCGGGGGGGAAGCGATAATTTTATTTGGTTCAGAGAGTTGTGTAAATTGTACTTTAAGTTACATCCACTCTCATCTGGGGATGAGAGTCAAAGAGTTGGTATTATCATTTTGTTGCTTAAGGCCCCATGCACACGACCGTTGTTTGTTTCCGCATCCGTTCCGTTTTTTTTCACGGATAGGATGCTTCCCTATTCATTTCAATGGGTCCGTCAAAAAATGCGGATGGTCAACCGTTTTGGATCCGCATCCGTGATCCGTGTTTTCATTCCGTCAAAAAAATAGTGCATGTCCTATTTTTTTCACGTTTGCGGACAAGGATAGGCATTTTTACAATGGATCTGCCATAAAAATCGGGTCCGTGAAAAAAACCGTTCCGTCATCCGTTTTTTTTTGACGGACGCAAAATTTGCAGGAGGAGCGGACACGGAGGCAGGCAACGGTCGTGTGCATGTAGCCTAATGGGGATGCTCAGTCGTGGGCATTTTCTTTACCGACCGGATGACTATCCCTCCGGTCGCTAGTTTTTCAGAGCTCTAGGTCTTATTTACGATGACCCGGATCGGATCTCTCTGGCCGAGACCAAGTTATGTGGTTTATGGCAGGGAGAGCGTTCTGCAGAAATCTATTGCTCTGAATTTAGGAGATGGGCTATGGATACGGAGTGGAATGATCCAGCTCTCCATAGCCAATTTTGCCAGGGATTATCCGAGAAGCTACAGGACGCATTGGCTTTTCACAAAAATCCCGAGTTATTGGAAGCGGCTATGTCCGTTGCTGTATGTATAGATAGATGCCTGAGAGATCTAAGGTCCTTCACTCTCAGGATGAACTATCATATAATATGCCGACTTCCTCTGACACTCTGGGTGGAAAGACTCCTGAGTTTATGCCTGGTGAAGAACCTATGCAGTTAGGGGGAGCTACCCCTGGACCTAATTGCAATAGTGTTAGTCATAAGAAGGGAGTATGTTTTTTCTGTGGAAAAAGGGGACATTTTGTTAATGTTTGTCCTTACGTTCAGCGTAAAAGTAAAAACAAAAGAAAAAAAACATCTACTTCCCATCTTACTCTTGGTGGTGTGGGTGGGGAGTCAGAGAACTTACTTTTGTCATTTACTGGTAGTACCCGATTTATCTCTTTGTCGAGGTGGTGCTAGAGTCCAAAACTGTGGGAATTGAGGTGTTAATTGACAGTGGGGCAGGGGTTAACCTAGTCGATGGTCAGGTCGTCAGTATGCATGGGTTGACAAGTGCATTAAAGAAAAATATTTCGGTGTTTGTAATAGACTCTGCACCACTTACTCAGAAATGTTTGTCACAGATGGTGCAGGACATCCGTTTAAGAGTGGGTGATTTTCATCAGGAATCCATTTCGTGTTTTGTGCTGGAGGGTCTGCCTGCTCCGTTGGTTCTGGGTTTACCATGGTTGAGCAAACATAATCCTACCATTGACTGGCAAGCAAGACAGATTCTTGAGTGATTATTGCATGGACTGTCTTAATACATCTCTTTCTGTATTAACCACTAACGCTGTTACCTCCTTCATTTCTTCTTTGTCATCTATTTGGCAGAAAATTAAAAATAATAAAAAAAAAAAAGGGCAATAAGTATAAACGTGTGGCTGACAGGAGACATATGAATGGTCTGGACCTGAGAGTGGGTGATTCTGTGTGGCTGTCCACAAGAAACATTTTGAAGTTGAAAGTCCTGGAAGTTGGGTCCAAGGTTTATTGGACCATATAAGATCACTGCCATTATTAACCCGGTAGCCTTTCATCTTGAACTTCCTCAGGATTTTAAAATTCATAATGTGTTCTATAAGTCATTGTTGAAGAGATGTGTTGAACCTGTCGAACTGTCCTCCTTGCCTCCCCCTGTCATGGTGGACGGTAATCTGGAATTTCAGATCGCCAGGATAGTGGACTCTCGAATTCTCCGTAGATCCTTCCAGTATCTCATTCACTGGAGGTGTTACGGACCAGAGGAGGTTCCAGCGGCCAACATCAATGCTAGTCGTCTGGTAAAAGCCTTTCACAGACCTCATCCGGATAAGGTCGGTCCTGGGTGGCCACCTGTAGAAGGTGGGGAAGGGGTGGGGGGGGGGGCAGGCACGGTCCGTCCAGTGACAGGGGTCATAAGATCTAAGAGACTGGCTGCATGTTTTGTTATTTGACAGTCCCTTTGGTTTCACTTTGTTCAATGTTGTTGCTGGTCATGACCACACCTCTTGTCTCATTGTCTCAGGTGTAGATTAAGTGGTTCCAACTCCTATTTAGTCAGCCTCACCCATCAGGCTATGCGGTTGATAGCTCCTTTTGGCTGTGGAGGTGCTGGTGTTGGTTCTCCTTTGAGTTCATGCTCGTCCGCATACTTCGCAATTAGGTGTCATTTCTTCCTATTGTTTGTATGTGGTTTTTCCCTTCCCTTTTGGTATTAGGCCTGAGGGGGTCCCCTGTTCCTTCAGCTGGGAAGGAACAGGTCACCTGTTGTCCTGACTGTTTCAAGGGCCCTGTAGGGTGAGACAGAGCCTTAGGCTCCGGCATATGAACATTCCTACCATTGAGGTCTGTTCATACTGTTAGCAGTCAGGGCGCGGTTTAGGGACTTACCAGGTGGTGACCTTTTCTCTTTTCCCTAGTTTCCAGGCGTAGTACCTTTCCCCCCTCCCTCCTGTGTTCAGTGTGGAGTGTATTCCCCACACCACACCGTGACAACTATGTCTTTAAACAATTCTGGACTGCCCATATGAATATGTCATGTTTGGGAGTTTCTGATAGGTTTGTTGGCAATATCTGAGTTAATTAGAGACACACCTGTGGATGTATTTAAATGCACACCTGAAACACACTGCTTCTTTGTGTAGCATCATGGGAAAGTCTAAAGAAATCAGCCAATATTTCAGGAAGAGAATTGTGGACTTGCAAATCTGGCTGAACCTTGGGTGCAATTTCAAGATACCTGAAGGTGCCTCGTTCATCTGTACAAACAATTATACGCAAGTACAAACAAGTTGGGAATGTCCAGCCATCATACCGCTAAGAAAGGAGATGGGTTCTGTGTCCCAGAGATGAACGCGCTTTGGTCCACCATGTGCATATCAACCAAAGAACAAAAGCAAAAGACCTTATGAAGATGATGGCGGAAGCTGGTAAGATTGTGTCAATATCCACAGTGAAACGAGTACTGTATCAACATGGACTGAAAGGAAACTCTGCCAGGAAAAAGCCATTACTCCAAAGGAAACATAAAAAGCCAGATTAATGTTTGAAAATGCACACAGGAACAAAGACCTACACTTTTGGAGACATGTCCTTTGGTCTGACGGAACTAAAATTTAACTTTTTGGCCATAATGTTATGTTTGGAGGAAAAAGGGAGAAACTTGGAAGCCTAAGAACACCATCCCAACTGTGAAACACAGGGGTAGCAGCATAATGTTGTGGGGTTGTTTTGCTGCAGGAGGGACTGGTGCACTTCACAAAATAGATGGCATCATGAGGAAAGAAGATTATGTGGAAATACTGAAGCAACATCTCAAGACATCAGCCAGGAAGTTAAAGCTTTGATAACCTGTCTTGGTTCTGTAATCCACCCATTCCCTTAAATGGAATCTGTCACATCATTTTCACCAATATAAAGCTAGTATTACACTATCACATACAGCAGGCAATTATCGGGAAGGAAGCGGTCAATCCTGGCAATCGACTGCTCGTTTGTGGAGGAGACCGCTGCTATTATATATAAAGAGGAGCGATCGCTAATGCCGTTGCCCATCCCCATAATGACAAGTTGTTTGCCAGCAGCAGATTCTGATTACACAGTACAATCTGCCGCCGAAAACAATGATTTTTAAGCATGCTTAAAAATCACAATTGCCGATGAACGAGGGTTTGCTCGTTTATTGGGTAATCCGCAGCAGTATTAAGCTGCCAGGTCACCACTAACGAGCATTCCTATGAATGCTCATTAGCGACGATCTGGTAGACAATCTGCCCATATAATATAAGCTTAACTAACAGCATTGTCCCACAGAAAATTGCTCGCGCATTCCAAGAATACCTGTGTGTACTTTGTGTCTTTATTCCAGGTCGAGTAAAAGCACTTTTATTTTGCTGAAAAATGGCTCCCAAGTGCCCAGCTGGGTAGGCTTTACTTTGCTTTGGGCAATTGGAACAGCAAAGCCCGTCCAGCTGGGAACTTAGGAGCCGTTTTTCAGCAGAATAAAAGTGCCTTTACTGGATATGGAATAAAGACACACAATACACACAGGTATGTATGGAATGCATTTGCAATCATCTGTTGGGCAATGCTGTTAGTTATTTTGGTGAACAGACTCCCTTTAATACCCATGGTCACCCTACTCTGTACCGGCTCTAGCTGAATCCTTCTTATTCAAAGGTGTCCAAAATTGTGCAATTCATTCCATGTGTGGTCGGACTAGTGATTTGTATACAAGCAAGACTATGCTCTGTTCTTGTCATAAGCATTTATGCCTCATTTTATGCATACAACAATTTTGATTGTATTGGCGGCAGCAGCTGATTGGCACTGCATGCTAAAATTCAGTTATGAACTTATCAAAGCAATTATGAGATTTTTTTTTCATGAAACATTGTGTTAGTGGTAAACTTGGGTTGATATGTTGTACCTTTATTTATTTAAAAAAAATCTAAAATTTACAAATTTGGGGAAAAAATCAATTTTGTAAATTTTTATTTTTCTGCTTTGAGGCAGATAGTGATAAGTCACAAAATAGTTAATAATTGACATTCACCATGTCTGCTTTATGTTAACATCATTTTCTTTTTTAGATACATTTTTATTGAGTTTTCATATAATAGTAAAACAAGGATCAAGATTACATGTATGAATTGCAGAGTTTGCAAAAATGAACAATTGACAGAATACCATCAGCATGTGATCAATAAGGAGATATTCATTACAGTAATAGATCTGTACCTGACAAAGAACTGTATATATCAGCAAAACAAAAAAACAAAAACAAGAAAAAACAAAGGGAACAAATCTGACCTACTTCAGAAGGATAGAAATAGAGCACTGATGGGAAAGTGTCCAGATGGGCTCCAGAGACACATATATCAGGTCACCAGGATACATCGTAGTATTCTTTATCAGTAAAGCATTATAAAGAGTTTATATGGGTGACTGCAAAAGGAGACTTAGCATACCCTCAAGGGAGACAGTACATTACATTGTTAGTCTGGGATGTAGAGCCTGCCAAAGATGCCAGCTCCATAAAGAGGAGTTTGATTTACCTCAAGTACATAATTCTGCGATACTATGGAAAATACTGTAGTTAGCCCCTAGTGGGTATGTCAGACGTTTTCCATTTCCTAGCTATGAGAAGCCTGGCTGAGTGGAAAATGTGACAAAGAATTGTTTTGCAATCACTAGGAAATGTGTCTATGCCATCAGTAGGAGAGCTAGTTCAGATATCAGTTTATTAGTAGAGGGTTGTAAAGAATTGACCAATGAGGTCTCTGCATCCCAAAAGGCAGTTAGTACTGGGCATTTCCAGAAAATATAGAGCAATGAACCCATGATTCCATAGTCCTCCAACAGTAAGGAGAGGAGGTAGATTCGCATCATTTTCTAAGTGTCATTTGAATTTTTTAAGACATTAGAAGGTTTAGAACTTTTTCAAGAAAATTTCCAAAACTGACTTTTTAAGGACCAATTCAGTTCTGAAGTGACTTCTACTTCATAAAAACCACCCACGAAGAACCAAATTTTAGAAACTGCACCCCTCAAATTATTCAAAACTGGATTTAGAAACTTTGTTAACCCTTTCGGTGTTCCACAGTAGTGAAAGCAAAATGGAGCTGAAATAAAATAATAAATTTTACTATAATACTGCAAGGCTTAAAAAGCACAAAATCCTAAATATTTACTATACTGATTCTGCAGTTTACAGAGATATCCCATGCGTGTGTCTAGTGTGCTAACTGACTCAAACCCTGCCATCAGAAATAAAGGTGGACTTATGGATTTTAGGGCATTGATTTTAGTAGGATGTTTTTTAGGTACCATACACTACTTAGAAAAAGTTAGGGATGGCTTTCAGGGGAAATTTATGGAAAACATAAAAAGTTCCTGCTACAGTGATATAGCATGAAAATAGGGCATTTAAGTAGAAGCATGCAATGGTGATTTCCTCATCTCAAACTATTTATTGAAACAAAAGCCAACAATGGTGGGTATACCCCCACAGAAAATGTCAATGTGCCCACACTGTAACACCACCACCACCAAAGGCTCAATAGTGACAACAGTTAGCGCTCTCCTTGACGTCTCCAACATCATTGGCGGCCATCATTTCTGCTCAGCGTGAAATGAATTTTAATCAATGAACAGCACTGAGGCCCACTAGTCCCTCTTCAAGCGTAGCTGCTGCCATGCAAGATGATGATGCCTGTGCATGGTGGTGTGGTCAGGTACCCTTGCAGGTCATCTAGGACACAGACCACGCTGGTGTAAACGGTTTCAAATGGTCTGATGTGGCACTTGGGTGCTTCTCACCTCCCTTATATGTGCCTGGAGTTGTGTGGCATTAATCACCCAGTACCACAGGGCACTGTTCACAATAAAGCGGTCATCAGTGTGGATAAGTCATCAATATCAAAATTCCGGAAAAACACCTTTAATAGTGAAAATGTCAACAAACAGTGAAGCAGTTTTTTAAAGCACATGTCAAAAATGTCTGTCTAAAAATTCATGACTTTTTTTTACAAGCCAGAAAAAGGCCACAAAAAAAGTGTGTGACAGGAGAATACATTTAGCTTTTGCATTTGTCGAATGTGCTTCTTTGACAAATCAGAACGCAAAATCACATAGCAAGCTAATTCAAGTGTAAAGATTATGTGACTCACTATCAGCAAGAACATGGACTATATAAGTGATCTCAGGAATGATCCGTTAACATTTTCTCTTATCAACTATTTACCGATTTTAAAAAATGTATTTAAAAAAGATTTATTTCTCCATTTCTCTAAAGCCTTAAAGGGAAACTGTCACCATGAAAGTGCAGTGCAAGCCAACATGTTAGGGTACTTTCACACTTGCGTTGGTGCGGATCCGTCTGTTTATTTGCACAGACGGATCCGCACCTATAATGCAAACGTTTGTATCCGTTCAGAACGAATCCGTTTGCATTCGTTTTAAAGAAAAATGACAAAGTCAAAAACGGATCCGTTTTGAATTACATCGAAAGTCAATGGGGAACGGATCCGTTTTTAAATGCACCATATTGTGTCATTGAAAACGCATCCGTCCCCATTGACTTACATTGTAATTAAAAACCGATCCATTAGGCTCCGCCTCTTCAGACGGACACCAAAATGCTGCAAGCTGCGTTTTGGTGTCCGTCTCCAAAACGGAATAGAGGCGGAACGGAGCCGAACTGATGCATTCTGAACGGATCCTTATCCATTCAGAATGCATTGGGGCTTAACTGATCCGTTTTGGACCGTTTGTGAGAGCCCTGAAACGGATCTCACAAACGGAATCCAAAACGCTAGTGTGAAAGTAGACTTATACAGCAGGAGGAGCTGAGCAGATTGATATATACGGTAGTTTTGTGGGAAAAGATTCAGTAAAATTGTAATTTATTAATTTAAACCTTTGCTCTTTCTATACTTAGGATCCATTCACACGTCCGCAAGTGTTTTTTGTGGTCCGCAAATTGCGGATCCGCAAAACACCGACACCGGCCATGTGCGTTCCGCATTTTGCGGACCGCACATGGCTAACACTTTAATTGAAATGCCTTTTCTTGTCTGTGTCTGCGGACAAGAATAGGACATGTATTTTTTTGCGGAATGGAACTGTGAATGCGGAAACGGAAGTGTGCTGTCCGCATCTTTTGCGGCCCCATTGAAAATGAATGAGTCCGCACCCGTTCCGCAAAATTCTGGAACGGATCCGGACTCATTTTGCAGACGTGTGAATGGACCCTTAATGTGAGCGCTTTTATTGATAGTGATTGATAGCTAACTTTGCATGAACAAGCATGCAGGGAAGCTCAGCTACGCTTCCTTTTCAAACATGCTCACTCCACTGCTCCTCTTGGCTGTCACTAGTGTTGGCCAGGATACTGTCACTATTGGACACTTGTTATTATATATGTGTGCAGTGGGGTATAGTAAAACCAAGCATAAAGGGAAACTGTCAGTCACTGAGTAACACTGTCCACAGGACTCCTAAGCACAGAAAGCGCCAAGGTTTCAATGAATAATTTACATTTTACTGAATCTATTACTAGAAAACTATATAGCGACCTGCTCAGCTCCTCCTGCTCTATAACATGTTGTCTGTATATTTCACTGCATGTCCATGATGACAGGTTCCCTTTATGTTTTGCATCAGACACTTCAATACACTATAAAAAGTCCTGTTTACAGTAACTCATTGTTGTAATAATTCATTTGTGAGATCATAATAATAATTGGCCTTTGCAGATTAGCTACAAAGGTTTTATTGCTATTGCTAATTTTGGTCAATTGTGCTAGCATTAAAATGATAACCTATTGATAAACGTAAATTCCACTTATAGACCGACTGCTAGGTCTCATCTCCCATTAAAGAGAAGATGAGATAACTGATCATAGTATCAAGGTGAAATCTCATGGTGCGGTAGCAGAATATGGCCAAGGCCATAGACCAGTGGTGGGCAAAGTGCGGCTCTCCAGCTGTTGCAAAACTACAACTCCCACCATGCCCTGCAGTAGGCTGATAGCTGTAGACAGTCTTTGCATGCTGGGAGTTGTAGTTCTGCAACAGCTGGAGAGCCGCACTTTGCCCATCACTGCCATAGACAAACAGTTTTACTGCACAGTTGTCAGTTACTGACCACTGTGGATGGGCATAGCTTGCCTAATTAAAGAGGCTGGGGAACAGGGTGCAGTGCTCCATAGTGCAGGAGAACATCAGCGCAGGTAGTTCCTACCCTTTTGGTAAGGAGGTATGCACAAAGTTCTATAAGTTTTGCTGTATAGTATCATGTTGGAAAATAACAAAATGTGGGGTCAGAGCAGAGAAGTGTCAATGTCCCAGCATAGCTAGCCAAGGTCACTTATGATTCTATATTTGATTATGTTTTATGTTCATCACTGGCTAGCTGAGATCAACACCCTCAGAAAAATATCAACTTTTTTATTGTAGATTTCGAATTTATGTCTGAAGTAAATATACCGCTAGTTAGCAAACAACTTAGGTGACTGAAGTGCATTTTAACCCCTTTGTGCTGTAGCTAATCTTAGCCTTAAAGGGATTCTGTCACCAGGTTATAGCTTAATAGATGCGGACATGCACGGCTAGATCGCCGCTAGCATGTCAGCACTATATCTGTGGGGCGGTACGAACCTTTCTTGTGCCCAGCCACGCCCCCCTGTGAAGGAGCCCAGCACCGCCTCAGTTTTACCCTCCTTGCTCACAGTTATATCGTCGCAAATCTCGCGATGCACGAGATTGCACATGCCCAGTTCCTTCCTTGAGGCTGATGCCAGCACAGGGAAGAAACACCATCTCGGAACTGCGCATGCGCGATCTCGCGCATCGCGAGATTTACTGCGATATAACTGTGAGCAAGTAGGAGATTGGTAAAACGGAGGCGGTGCTGGGCTCCTTCACAGGGGGGCGTGGCTTGGCAC
The DNA here is from genome assembly GCA_033119425.1 of Bufotes viridis. Lineage (NCBI taxonomy): Eukaryota > Metazoa > Chordata > Amphibia > Anura > Bufonidae > Bufotes > Bufotes viridis. The sequence continues at coordinate 191,826,560 of CM065589.1, forward strand.
AAGAAAGGCTCGTACCGCCCCTTGGGCACATTAACACCCTGATTTACATATCAATAAAATCATTTTTTACACTGAATAAAAAAGCGCAGCGCAATGGCACAGATATAGTGCGGACATGCTAGCGGCGATCTAGCCGTGCATGTCCGCATCTGTATAGGCTATAACCTGGTGACAGAATAAGGACCAGTAACATTTTTCCCCTCTGTGTTTTTCTATATTTTTTTAGCTACATGAGACCTTGAATTTTGCGGGACGAGTTGTTTGTTTTAGAAACCATTCTGGGGTACATACAGTGTATTAAATAATTTTTATTATATTATTTTTAGGGAAGGAGGAGACAGCAATTATTATTTTGTGGGATTTATTTTTAAAGCGTTCACTATGTCTTATAAGCAGTATGATAACTATTTTGTGGGATGTTTTTTTACAGCATTTACCATGTCTTATAAGCAGTATGATAACTATTTTGTGAGATTTATTTAGAGTACACTGTGGGCCAGATTTATCATTACACTTACATCTTACTCCACTTTTACATCTGCCCAAAGTCACTTTTAGTTAGTCAGATTTATTAATGGTCCTTTAATACTTTGATAAATGTGGTTTGACGGTAGCAGTTTATCCTTCAGTAAGCGGCTTTACAAAAGTCGCACGTCTTTACAAAAAAGTCACATGTTCTATTAAAAAGTCGCATAAGATAAGCATGGTCCCCCTGGAGTGAAATTGCGCATTTTTTTGCGACTTTTTTGCGACTTTTTAAATGGTTGCAATAGTAAATCTGTCTAGAGATTCATTTACATAAGACAACATGCCCACTTTCACAAAACTGGAGAGCTTAGTGCAGAGCTTGAAAAAGTCGCAAAAAATGCGCAATTTTACCGATTGCGCATTTTTTTGCGACTTTTTCACTCCATTAAAGTGACTTTAGCTAATGATAAATCTGGCCCTGTGTCTTCTAAGTAATATGATCACTTATTCTGTCAGTGTGATGATGGCAAATTCAGGTCGTTTTTATTATGTTATAATACTTGCATAATAAGCACTGTGATGCCATTGCACTGTACATTGCAGAATAATAAAAGCCAATAGGATAGAATTGCAATGTGCAAGTTGCCCCAAACTTTATATGGAAGTTGACAGTATTCCCGCAGGTTTGGAATCCTGGTGACACGTGTGCCTTGGTAACGTGCGAGTTGCAACATGACCTTATTCATTTTGTTAGTCTGCAATACACAACAATACACAGTAAAGTGGCATTGTCATGCTGGAATATTTGTCCACACTAGGTGTGCCAAAGCTGCCATGCACTTATGGACTGTATGTCACTGGTGAGTGCCCATCTACATACTTCAGTTCCCCACTCTTGCTACAATACTCTTATACTGTTCATTTTACAGAGTACTCTAATAATACACTTGCATACTAAAAGGGATTTTTACACTTTCTATTCTACTGTCAGCATTATAGATGCACCATTTATGCACTTTGGTTCCAGTAGATGGAGATATTAAACGGGTGATATTCATTAAGCATTGTGCTCATTGTGTCTATAATATTAACTATGATAATGAAGAGCAATGAAATAATTTCACTTATGATTAAAATTCACTAAATTTTCCACACTAAAGCTTTAAAATTGACCCAAAGTGTTCCTCCTTTACTTTAATCAAGACCTAGCTGTCCATATAAAAATGTGTCTGACAACAAGTCCTTGACCTTGAACGTGGCATCTGTCAAACTTTTTTTTAATTTAAGGCACTGAAGCTTTAAAATAGAATTTTCCAGTAATCACATTTCAGAAGAAGCTTGGCTGCTTTGATTAATCTTTACAGCCTTGAGATCGAGAAGGCATACAGCCCTGTTTAATAAATGTTCAGTAATAAATCTAGTCATTAATGTCAAACTGAACCATGGCACTATGCAGTGTCTCACAGGTTTTATGCATAGCTCAGCAAGAAATCAAGCATCAACTGTTTTACTATTATATGCATAATATACAAAACAAGCAGTGCTTGTCCCTAAAACTACCGCTTTATTTGCTTATCGATTTGTCACTTATATGCACAATTTATAAAATACCCCCCTTATTCATTTTCTAGGTTCTAAGATTTCAAAAGCTACAACCATTTCGTACTCATATTTCTCTGGCACATTTGTGCATGCAAGGAGAACAATGACATGGCTCCTGTCTCCCATTATCACGACTCATGCATTTAATTGCTTACTTTGTTTCCTGGCTCCTCTAATATTTTCAGTTCTCCAGCAAATCCCATAGGCAAACAGGATTAGCTGTACAGATGCTGTGCTGTTTAACAAGGCATGGAAATGTTTTCATTTAGAGGGGTTTCCAGTAGGATTCAATGTAACAGTTAATGCAGGATTAGCTGACTTTCTTTTGTACCTGGACAAGCACACACCGCAACTTTAATGATTTGCAGATTATCATTTTTATTATATTCATATTTAACCCCTTAAGGACTCGGCCCTATTTCACCTTAAGGCCATTTTTTGCAAATCTGACCAGTGTCACTTTATGTGGTGATAACTTTAAAACGCTTTTTCTTATCCAGGCCATTCTGAGATAGTTTTTTCGTCACATATTGTACTTCATGACAGTGGTAAAATGAAGTCGAAAAATTTCATTTTTATTTATAAAAAAATATCAAATTTACAAAAATTTGGAAAAATTTGCAATTTTCCAAGTTTCAATTTTTCTACTTCTATAATACATAGTAATACCGCCAAAAAAAGTTATTGATTTACATTCTCCAATATGTCTACTTCATGTATCGATCATTTTGGGAATGCCATTTTATTTTTTGGGGACGTTACAAGGCTTAGAAGTTTCAAAAACCCACTTTTTAGGGACCAGTTCAGGTCTGAAGTCACTTTGTGAGGCTTACATAATAGAAACCACCCAAAAATGACCCCATTCTAGAAACTACACCCCTCAAGGTATTCAAGACTGATTTTACAAACGTCATTAACCCTTTAGGTTTTCCACAAGAGTTAATGGCAAATAGAGATAAAATTTCAGAATTTAATTTTTTGGAAAATTTTCCGTTTGAATCCATTTTTCTAGTAACAAAGCAAGGGTTAACAGCCAAACAAAACTCAATATTTATTGCCCTGATTCTGTAGTTTGCAGAAAACACCCCATATGTGGGCGTAAACTGCTGTATGGCCAAACGGAAGGGCGTAGAAGGAAAGGAGCGCCGTGTGGTTTTTGGAAGGTGGATTTTGCTGGCCTGGATTTTTGACACCATGTCCCATTCGAAGCCCCCCGATGCACCCCTAGAGTAGGCTTTTTTTTTAAAAATCGCTTTTTTACACCATTTTTTGGGGTTTCTTTTACGGTATTTGTGTGAGGGGTTAGGTCATGTGATATTTTTATAGAGGAGATTTTTACAGACGCGGCGATACCTAATATGTTTAGTGTATTTGATTTTTTTTATTTTTATTCAGTGATATGCATTTTTCTTATTTTTACTTTTTTTTTCACTTTTTTCATTTTTTTTTTACCCAGACCCACTTGGTATTTTTTACTTTACAAAGTCTGAATAGGCTTTTGCCTGCTGCCATGGTAACCATCACCCGCTGCCATAACAGAGCAGCGGGTGATGGGAAGAGAGGGGAGCTCCCTCCCTCTGCTATCCTATCTTGTCGGGGGGCTGCAAAGGTACAACAGCCCCCCGATGGGAGAGGGAGGGAGCTCCCTCCATGTTAACACCTTCTATACCGCAGTCCGTACAAACCGCGGTATAGAAGGGGTCAAACTGCTGACATCTGCAGCACAGATGTCCGCAGTTTATAGCAGGGGGTCAGCAATGTGCTGACCCCCTGTTATACCCACTAGACACCAGGGAAAGCATTTGAAAGGAGGCTGGCGGGGGATCGCAATTGTGATCCCGTCTGCCGCGCCGCCCATCCGCAGCACCGCCCGCAATTCCCCCCCTGCACCACCCGGGGGGACACTAATATGGTGGGGTGCAGGGGGGGGTTACAATTTATAAGTTTGGGGCATTTTTTAGTCTCTGATCCCCGCGGTCACAGAAAGCGCAGCAAACCGCAGGTCTGAATTGACCTGCGGTTTGCTGCGATCGCTGACATGGGGGGTTACAGGACCCCCCTGGGCATTGTGCCAAGGTGCCTGCTGATTGATTTCAGCAGGCATCTTGTCCCGATCACCGCTATGTGGGCAGCGGTGATCAGATATTCGCAGGGTGTACATATACGCCCTGGGTCCTTAAGTACCAGGACACAAGGGCGTACATGTACACCCTGCGTCCTAAAGAGGTTAAAACATAGTTAAAGTGTAACTGTCACTGTATTTGTGTAATGTGTTGGGGCAGTGATACTATTTTTGTAATATACTTTAATTACTGAAATCATACATTTCAATTAGAAACATAGCTCTAAAGTGGCCCATTTTGAGCCTTAGGAATGCTCCTCTGTCTTCTGTTTACATAACAGTGGAGACTTAACACTGACTGTGTTTTGTAAACAGAAGACAGAGGAGCATTGCTAAGGCTCAAAATGGGCCACTTTAGAGCTATTTTTCTAATAGAAATATATGATTTCAGTAACTAATGTATATTACAAAAATGGTCAGTATCACACAAATAAAAATAGAACAGCAGTTACACTTTAAAGGATCTGCCCGTGACAACAAAACATGATGCTGAGATAACAGCAGAAGACGTGCTCTAATATCATATCACTGTCTGTGCACTTTAATAATCATGTTGGAGAGATGCCGGCCACACTCCTTCCAGTTAACCCCAACAACTTTTCAAAAGTCACACATTTTATTGCAAGTATGGTGAGTGCCAAAAATGCCGACTTTTCTCACACATGAGAGAATTCGCAACCCGTGATGAAATGTCTACCATTTTTTCTGTACTTGTGTGAGGGTAACACAATTGACTCTGCATGTACACAATGCACGCATCCTTCCACTGACAGCAAGAAAAAGTCTTGAAAATCGTGAGAAAGTGAAAGAAAAAATATTAGAAAACATACATGAACATGTCTAACACTAATTTCAAGAACTTTTTGAATTTGATTCGCTAATCCCAAGAGGGCTAATTGCCGAAATGGAGCTATTTGATTTCATATAGATATATGGGAGGATGGCTCGCTGGTGATGGGATATCAGAGTCCGGCTATTCTATTAGCACTCCGATCTCCCCTCCCTGGCGGGCTCCCCTTTCTATGGCTCACCCGGCTATATTACATCAATCGATCAGTATCCATGTGCTTTATGAATGCTAATAGAGGCATAATAGGAAGCTTTAAGGCCGTTAACAAAAAGGGTAGTGCTAACGCAAGTATAACGCATGTGCGCTTTATGTGAATTATGCGAGTATAGCGCATTTTGCTGTTTTAAAGAAATTATGCACGTTCCGGTGAGTCAGATGTTTTTGCTAAATGATTATAGTTACAAATTATTGGAATATAGATCCATTTGTTATATCAATGAGTGTCTGCATTGTGTTGGCATGGTAATGGCAGAGACGAAATGGATGAAAGGAAAGGGTGCATTTTCGGTAGAAGGCTATGGACTTTTGTGGCAATCCACTCCAGTATTTGATACGATTCAGGATCCACATCTTACAAAGTACTGAGTCTGGGTAGCCTATAGAAATGAATGTCCCACACTCTCACAAACTAGCCACTGATTAAGGGGCGTGAGCTAGCCCGAAATGCATTTGGCGTCTAGATGTGAGACTAATATATTAAGGATACTGCAAATATTGGACCCTGTGCAGCGGTTTTTCACAAGGACTAAGGATTCTTTTATACAAAGCCTGCAGCTCTATCGGGGAGTGTACTACAGCATCTATGAAAACAGAGCCAATTAGACGCCCTGCCTCCATCACGTGGGACACCACTTGCTGACGGTCGGACCACGTGGGACGCCGTGGAAGGTCCTGGCAGATTGAAGGATACACAAAGCTCAACTCTATGTGAAGAGCGGGGATAATTGTTGAACCCTGTCGGTCGATAAGAGCGGTAACGTACCTGATTAAGAGCTGCATTTTACAACACAGCGATATGCATGATAACAACATGTGCTATTATTACTGCTGACACAGATTATCCATAAGTGCCGGTTACAAACAAATACGGTACATTGTGCAAATAGTGAATAGCCCCAGAAAGAGCATTCATTGAGACACCCAGTCTGTAGCAAAATTTGGGCTAAGCGCGTTCCTTGTGTGATAGTATCCCACAATGGAAGCTCTTGGGACACTCCTTCAGTAATCAAGAGACGATTTGGTTATAGCGTATGGTTTTGATACAACGGCACACTGGTGTGAACGAGGTCCATTTGGTGCTTGGTGCAAGTGCCATTGTATGCCAGACTCTAGGACTTTTAATTGTTTTCTATTGTTTTATGGTATGATTTAAGGGTTGTTTTTTAGGTACACATGTGCATTTTATAAATAAATTTTATATTGAGTATATACATATTTGCATTTTGTGGTTCATGCACTTCAGGTGTTTGAGTGCCTCTCATAAACAGATTTATTCAATAGACTCTACGGGATTGGGTGAACCGCACCTAGCTATATTGGTCATTGAAGGTGGAGCCACTCTAAGGTAGTTCAAAATTTAATTTCAAGAACTTGTTTGCCTTAGGAAACATTCACTCGCCAGTGAAAAAAAAATGGCTGTTAAAAACTGTCCGTTTTTCATGGTCATTATTTAACCATTTTGTGCATCCATTTTCTGGCCGTCTGTACATTTTTAACAGCCATTTTGCATCCATTTTAACCAGCTGTGAAAAAATGGAAAACAAAAACTGATGATTTTGATTGGGTTTTTAAGTTAAAACCCCAACCTCTGCAGTATATATATATGAATATATATATATATCTTATGGCTCCCCCCATGGTTCCCCTGATACAAATAATGTACCCATTTGTACCCCCTGTAGTTATAATCGTCCCCAGTTGTGCCCTTAGTATAGATAATGGCCCCAAGCTTTTAAACTACAGGCTGACAAATGCTAGATGCCTGAGAAATAAAACTGATGAACTGGAATTAATAATGTATGTATAAGGAAAAATAGGATATAGTGGTAATAACTGAGACATGGCTGGTTAACTTACATGATTACACTTTATTTCTAAAAGATTGTAATATCTGGAAGTGGGGTTGCCTTTATGTAACATCCTGTCTAAGGCCCATACTATGTAGAAAAAAAAAATAACAAATGGAGTTGCTCTGGGTAGAAATACATAGAATGAAAAACAATTAAAAATACTAATAGAGTCCACAGAAAATCAACAACTACAGCAAATAGATGAGTCAGCAAATTACAATGTGGTAGCAAATCACAATTAGGTAGTTATTATGGGGAAAGTCAACTACTCATATATAAACTGGGAAATGAAAACTTGTGGATCTCAGAAACTGTTTTTGTCAATAACGAAGGATAATTACCTTTCACAACTAGTGCAGTATCCAAATAGAGGGAAGGTCTTTTTGGACTTAAAGGGCATATACATCGCTAGTATATGCCATCGATGTAGAAAGGAGCAGGTCCCAGAGGTGGAACCTACACCTATCGTCATAACGGGTCCCCTGAAGTAAAGAAGTGACAGATCTTACTGCGCACCAACTAGGATTTGGGATTGTTTATGTCTATTCCTTCATATAATAAACCCAGGAGATACTAAACCACCAGGGACCTGCATGTATAATTATTGTACCATTTGTGGCTCTGTTTAGATGCTATATATTTAAATTGCATTTATCTACATGCATACTGGGATTGAACAGGCAAAGTTATCAGCAGCGAGCACTAGGTTGTATACTATACTAAATATGGAAAAAACAGGAAATCCAGCTTCTTTAAAAGATGTGCAGCTTTATTTCATCAGGTTAAAATCTTTATACAAGAAAAGTGCTCAACGGACAACGCGTTTCAGACCTCCAAAAACATAACGGTCCTTACTCATGAGTAAGGACCGTTTGTGTAAACCGCTTTAGTCATTAACAGAGCATAATGGTGTACCTGTCAACTTTTCCGGAGTCTTCCCTTCAATCTCCATGCTCCCACTGTACTCCATTGCATAGAACCCAATTTTTCAGGTTGTGGATGTAGATGAGCTGCTGCCACAACACTTTCCATACTGCTGTGCACGGCAAGATCAGCCGGAAATGTAAACGCCTACTAAACCCTTCTCTGGGCCAAAACCTCTGTCCAATATACCCTCCATCATCCCCTTGCTGTCTCCTAATGTTTCCTCCCATACCACTTCCATCTGAGAAGCAGTGGACTCCTCCTACGCTGCCTGTGGACTAAGAGCGTCAACCAGCCCATTCCAAGATCACATGGGTCTGACATCACGACCGTTGGGGCAAGGATTCTGACAGAGGGGATCATGGGAGGCCTGGTCGTGATGTCAGAGGAAATACAGGCTGTATAGAGGGCATAGTCATGTGACCACTCTCCTGATCTCTGGAATGAGACGGAAAAAGTAGCACAAGTACATTAGTAAGTTGCAGGGGAAGCACAGGGAAAAAGAAACATTTAGACTCGGATAACTCCTTTATAGCTCATTTAAGGTTATATTCACACAACACAGATTTGCTGCAGATATTTATGTGCCTGTCCCAATTATCTGAATAGGGTATGTAGAAATTTCTGTAACAAATTGGCTATGTATGAAGATACCCCAAGAGCTATGCTTAGAAATTGATGACCTGCAGTATATACTGCCATATTGTTTATTTTCTACAATCTGAACCCAACAGCTGAAGTCTGTTTGAGTCAGAGAAACACATTTGTTTGAAAATATTATCATTATTATCCACCTTCTTTAATATCTAGGACGCTTTTAAAATATATTAATTCCACAATACCTTGCTGAATATACAGACTTGGTCAGCAAGGACTTCCCAATCTAAATGCTAATATTTCTTATTCACAGGGCCAGCAAGCATTGAACGCAACATCCCATTCAAAATTTGTGTAAATGGAAATGCCACAGGCAGTGCACAATGTCTGGAGGAGAACATGAGCGGGCAGCATTCAGTATATAATACAGATGCTTACAAATAATAGTCAGCATCAACATGTAGACATAATCAGTATGGCTCAGCAGGGACGCACTGAGAACTTAAAGGGGCTACCCGGCCATATACTGTATATTGATGACCTATCCTCAGGAGGGGTTTTTCATGTTGATGTCGAAATGGGCACTGCGCTGCAATGCAGACATGATGGGAGGTATAATAGACCGCTATATGGGGCTAATTCTCCTAGTTCATATTGAAATATCGTGTCTTGCTGTAAGCATGATGCGTTTCCACATGTTGACATGAAGCAGTGTTGGTATTTGGTGTACTCTGATGGACTCTGTCTGGGTGGATGGGGCAGAGCCTGGGGTCAGGTGACCTGATGATCATGTGGCCTGTGAGCAGGGTGGAACTTGTGGTCAGATGACCTGGCAATCATGTGGCCAATGATGCATTTGATGCGCTCCCTGCCTCATACACAGATGGAGCCGATCTGTTGCACATTTGAATGAACATGTGCACTGAAGTGATGGAGACACGCTGTATGGATTTTGGCGCCGCATGGCAGAGGTTAGCACATTCATCATGATATTTTTAATGAGACAAATGGATATTTTAACTGTGGTTGAGTTTTTATGTATGGAGTTACCTATGTGATTGGTTATCCTCTTTTTGGGGGGTGGGAGCCTTGGATTGATTGGCTGCCCACTCCAATTTGGGCGAGGGGTATACACTATAATAGCACTGTGGTATTCACATTGTACCAGGCTTGATAAAGGCTAGTGTAGCTGTTTTGCTATTTGTGCACGTGTTCGCTGAGGCGAGTTCCAATAAAAGGATTCACTGGACATGCTGCCGTCATTTGTCATTTGCTACTATCCTCAGGATAGGTCATCAATATCTTATCTGCGGCGATCCGACATGAAGAGGAGGCGGCGCTCCATAAGGACCTCCACTGATCAGATATTGATGACCTATCCTGATGATAGGTCATCAATGTATATGGCAGGACAACCCCTTTAAAGTGGCCTGAGAAAAAAACGAAAAGAGGCCCCATGTTTTAGGCACGTCCAAATTGACAGAAGGCAGGGTAACACAAGTATGCAAGGATAATACAAGTAGACGGGACCTGCAATACTTTAGTGCAGCACAAAATATGGCCCCAGCAGAACAAAATACCACAATGCAGTAGAAAATACTACTGCCCCCACCGCAGTATTCAACTGTATCATAGAAAAAAAAAAGTCTAGTTGCTAACGAGCCTAGAAACATTCTACCTTTTAAATGGGAGCAGCAGTGCAGTTTGGATGTGGAAATGGTACGGATATTGTGGCATGCAGCCACAATACTAACAGCAGCAGAAGCAGTGGGACGGCTGTCTATGGGTGGTAGTAGTAGCATCAGTAGTAGTGGCAGATGCTTTGCATTAATAGTGGTTGCAAGAAGGATTAGCAGCGAGGAGCAGCAGAAGCTGAGGCAGCATAATGGAAGCAGCAGCAGCCTTACGGAAAATAATGGCTGGCAGGCTGCGGCGGTGGCATGATAGAGGCAGCAGCAGCAGCCTTACAGAACATGATGGTTGGCAGGACGCAGCAGTGGTATGATGGCGGCAGTGGCATGATGGAGGCAGCAGTAGTTGTAGAGAACATGATGTTTGGCAGGTCGCAGCAGTGGCTTCCACTGTGCTGAAAACCCTCTCCGAGATGACACTGGAGGCTGGACAAGAAAGAAGAAAGAGAGGGTGCTGTGCCAGTTCTGGCCACTGTTCCAGTCTGCCTGACCAGAAATCCATGGGGTCCGGGAACAGGGTATGCTCCATAGAATAACCAGAGTTTAGGTTATTGGCAATATCTAGACCTCTTTGTAACATCCAATTAGGAAAACCTCTTTTCTTCAACCTATTACTAATGATCTCACATTCTTTTTGAAAATCAATATCTGTGCTACAATTCCTTTTTGCCCGTATGTACTCCCCCACAGGGATGCCCTTTATCACATGTATAGAATGATGGCTGTTTGCATGCAATATAGAATTGCCCGATACCGCTTTCCTGTAGGTGCTAGTGCATATCACCTCAAACGGAGTGCCGCATAATGTACTGTACCTGCCCATAAGAGCTGCTACAGGTGTCTACCGTAGCGTCAACCTTGCTGCACAGCGAGAATCACAAGATGTCCATTTAAACAGTGCGTGTCATCCCGAGGTGCGCATGCGCCCATGAGTACGTGTCAAGCCTCAGGATGGGGTTTGTACTCTGGAAAGCACCAGCACTAGACATGTTGCAGTAACGATAGGTGTATGTAAGAAAGGAAGAGAGTATAGTAAAGAGAAGAAGGGGAGAATGGTATAAAGGATCAAGTGTAAATAGGATAAAGTGTAAATAGCGGGTCAATAAGAGACAATCAGTCGAGGACAAGGGGGAAGAAAAAGGAAGGCATTATTATGAATAGAAAATGGTGTGACAGGCTAGGACCAAATAACCATTTTCTATTCACAATACTGCTTTCCTTTTTTTCCCCCCTTGTCTCTTATTGACTCGCTATGTACACTTTATCCTACTTAGGGCTCATGTACATGACCGTATTTATAATGCGGTCTGCAAAAAACGGATCCGTAAACAATACAGATGACGTCTGTGTGCATTCAGTATTTTGCGGAACGGAACAGCTGGTCCCTGATAGAACAGTATTATCCTTGTCCGTAATGCGGACAATAATAGGACATGTTCTATTTTTTTGCGGAACGGAAATACAGACATATGGAAACGGAATGCACACGGAGTAACTTCCGTTTTTTTGCAGACCCATTGAAATGAATGGTTATGTATACGGTCCGCAAAAAAACGGAACGGACACGGAAAGAATATACGTACAAGTGCATTAGCCCTTGCACTTGATCATTTCTACCATTCTCCCCTTCTTCTCTTTACAATACTCTCTTCTTTTCTTACATACACCTATCGATACCGCAACATGTCCAGCGCTGGTGCGTTCCACATTACAAACCCCATCCTGAGGCTTGACACGCACTCCTGAGCACATGCGCACCTCGGGATGACGTGCGCTGTTTAAATGGATGCCGCTTCTTCTCACATGCGGCTCACTCTCACTGCGGTGCGGACGCACGCCTACTCCTTTTTTTGAGAGCTGACTTTCTACCATTTTCTCCCTAACAGAGGCACCAGGTACTCCCTTTTATATACTTTATATACATAAATACATAATATGCAATTTGGTAACCTTTACATTTAATTCCTACCCTACCTCTGTTTGTCATATTTACAACTGACATATCTGTATATACCACCACATATAGTTCCTATAGTTTCTTTACAATTGTTATATAACATCAACACTATTACTACCAATGCTCACCACTTCTTGATGAAATTATATTTACTTCTATTTTCATGTTTATTTTCCAATTTATTTATTTTTTCACGTACACTTCTGATATATCATGTGATCTGGAACCTTTAAACCATGCAACTGATTATGATCATATAAAATATCATGTCATTGTATAATGCTGACCACTGTAATTGTGTAATTAGATGAATCATGTTATTCATGTTATTTCTTTATTCTGTTATAGTTTGATAAAGGCCAAAATAGGCCGAAACGTAACTAAAATCAGCCTCAGATTCAATAAAGCACGCAATATTTATTAAGAAACGGCCAATCATGATATTTCTGGAGTTTTTTTAATATATTGTTTGATGGGGTGGGAACCAGACTCTTAGAAATCTAAACAACATAGAAAAGTAGTGTGCGACCAAGCAACTTCAACGTGAGAGTACAAGGCAGAGATGGCTTTTTGGGAGAAATAATGCTAGCTCTCTAAAGGCAGCAGACTTGAGTAAATGGTATGGCAGCAACTGCACAGCCGTCAACTTGGCCAGATAGGAATTAAGCTTGCGCACCATCAGATTGCTGGGCATGTAGAGTTACTTCCTGGCCACGCATTCTGTTATTGATGGCCGACGATGGAGCAGAGGAGGAGGAGGAGTCTGAGCGCTAGACGATGAGAAAAACACCGTACTTCTCATAGATGCGACTTGGCTACTGCAAGGGAGACCGGGAGAAGGAGGAAACTCCTGTTGTGGTAGGTGACTGCCAACTTTGCTTGCTTGAAACCTGCAACTTGCGCAGAAGTAGAGTCAGCAGAACTCGGCTTAGCTCTGGCACATTTTGGGTCTAACCCACCCACAGTATCAGTTGCATCATCAGATCCTGAAGCAGATGTGTTTCTGACTGTTCTTTAGGAGGTACATGGCCTCTGCTCTTTATTGCAGCTCCCTGTCTGATGTTGCCGCCTCATCAGCACCCCGATCCGGCTCTCAGGTCCTGTCCAGAACACAATCGCCATTGCAGTCCTCACACTCCCTGACGCTTCTATCGGATTGTAGGATATCATGTTCTTTGGCCACCCTCCCCTGCTCTACATTTGTCCTGACTGCCACTGTTGCTGCCTCCAACGCCAATACCGCAGCTACGGGTGCCACTATTACCAGCACCAAGACAGCTATGCCTGAGATCTGCAGCCTCCTCCTCAGGGCCATACAAATGCTGACTACTCTTACATAAGTCATCAACAAGGAGACTCTCTTGACTATATCCCGTAGGTCGTGGTTGGGTTTTCTTGCCACTTCTTAGGAAAAAGAATGGCTCCCGACTAGAAAGGTGCAGTGAAGACTGAGACAACTCCACTGAAAGCCTTCTCTGGAGCTGCAACTAGGAGGAGCAGGAAGAACGCTGTGACTCCTGGCTCCATGGCATGGTTTAAACTCCTCCAAGTCACCTCTATGTCATCCTGCTGTGACTGAGATGAGGTACGTTATCCAATCCACAATCTCATTCTCCTTCTCCTCAACGATAATGTTGTCCTTTTCCGAAGCCAGCAGGGACAACCGCAGCCTATTAGTAGTACTAATTATGGCCGGATAGCTGGTGCTGCTACTATCTACATCCTAGCTCTGGGTCTTTCACTTGGAACCCTTCCGTATTCCTGACATTTTTGGGCCTCGCAGATAATAGTGTACTCTAATATGTTTAAAAACGTCATCATGCCTAGCCCTGTCAAAGTGCTCTTTTTTGTCTGGTATTTTTATTGAAATTTTAAACGGAGGCTCCTAGTATTCTTTACAGCTTGATCGTTTTAATTAATTAACTGGTTTATCATTACTTAGTCCACAGTGATAACTATGATTGACAGTAAAAACTCCACAAGGTGGCATTTATGCTTCAGAAGGCAGAAAGTTCATTGAAGTGGCTCTGTTTTAGCTTTTAGCACTAGAATGATTTTAAGTGAGTTAGAAAAGTCACACATTATTCACCCCAACTTCTATACTTTCTCTATATTGCCCCAGAAAAAAAGAAAATAGGGGTAGTTATGATTAGAACTGAGAAATGAATCATTCATATGTAATTCCATGCAGGATCAACCAATCTCACTCTTAAAGGAGTGGATCATAACAAAACATTATTTTAATTGCGTTTGCGAGGAAAGAAAAAATATTAAAATAAAATAATATGATTGCATAAGTGGGCACACCTTTAAACTAATACTTTGTTGAAGCACCTTTTGATTTTATTACAGCACTCAGTCTTTTTGGGTATCAGTCTATCAGCATGGCACATTTTGACTTGGCAAGATTTGCCCACTCTTCTTTGCAAAAACACTCCAAATCTGTCAGCAAGGGCATCTCGTGTGCACAGCCCTCTTCAGATCACCCCACAGATTTTCAATCGGATTCAGGTCAAGGCTCTGGCTGGGCCATCCCAAATCTTTAATCTTCTTCTGGTGAAGCTATTCCTTTGTTGATTTGGATGTATGCTTTGAGTTGTTGTCATGCTGAAAGATGAAGTTCCTCTTCATGTTCAGCTTTCTAGCAGAAGCCTGAAGGTTTTGTGCCAATATTGTGCCAATATTGACTGGTATTTAGATATTTAGAACTATTCATAATTCCCTCTATCTTTACTAAGGCCCCAGTTCCAGCTGAAGAAAAACAGCCCCGAAGCTTGATGCTGCCACCACCATGCTTCACTGTGGGTATGGTGTTCTTTTGGTGATGTGCAGTGTTGTTTTTGCACCAAACATATCTTTTGGAATTATGGCCAAAAAGTTCAACCTTGGTTTCATCAGACCATAACACCTTTTCCCCACATGCTTCTGGGAGACTTCAGATGTGTTTTTGCAAAATGTAGCCTGGCTTGGATGTTTATTTCTTCGTAAGGAAAGGCTTTCGTCTTGCCACTCTACCCCATGTTCACCCTGTCGGATCTGTCCTGCCGCTATTTCGGCATGCCACCGGACTGCCGCTCTGTCCCTATTGACCATAATGGGGACGGGGGCGGAGTTCCGGCGCAGCCCGGCAGTGCACGGAGAGAGGACGCCGGACTTAAACTACATGTACGACTTTTTAGTCCGGCGGGAGGCCTCTGCTGTGCACTGCCATGCAGCGCCGGAACTCCGCCCCCGCCCCCATATAGCCAATGGGGACGGAGCAGCAGTCCGGCAGCACGGCGAAATAGCGGCAGGATGGATCCGACAGGGTGAACAGCCTGTCGGATTCGTCCTGCCGCAAGTGTGAAAGTAGCCTAATGTGGGGATGTGGTAATGGAGACTGCATACAAGTGCTGCTGCTCATCAGTCACATCTCCACCTCCCCTCTGTACTTCTTGTCTCCTCATGAACTACATTCCTACAGAGATTCAGCTGAAGATCATATTAAACTGTATTCAGGATCATAATCCCTGACAAGCAGAGCAAAGAGGAGGATGAGTCAGCTCTTTACCTCAGTGCTGTGAAGTAACTTGTCCTCCTGTGTGATTAGGACAGGTATTGTGTGTACTAATAGGACGGCAGACATTTTATTTCTCATAATGTTCTGCTCCCTAGACAAAACAAGCTCTTATAACTAATGAAAGGTATTTGGGAATATATTTATAATAAAGTAATATTTAAGTATTTTTATTTTCTTAATTCCCAGAGGAAAAAATAAAAAATTATATATATATATATATATATATACACACCCCCAAATGATAGATAAATACAGCTCCGAATTATATATCAATATTTATATATATATATATATATATATATATATATTTACACACCACCATATTATATACTGTATAAAAACTGCCCCAAATGTTAAAAAAATGCAACCTAACTCTCCACTATCCCGCCAATCCAGCACAGACAGACACTCCGGCGGTTCCCCCAAGTCTTTATTTAGCGGTGGCCAGCACATGACCGCTGCATCCAATTAGTGGCCTTAGTGGTCACATGCAATATGACTGGCATCATGGTTCCCAGATATCTAAATAATGAAACTAAAATTAAATACAAGAGACATTCTTCTTTGGGGTAATGCCATAAGTGGCATATTTTCAGTGGAAAATCCATGACTAAACCTCTGCAAAAGTGACAAGAGTTACATATGGATTTTGCCATGGATTTCACAAATATTGCAACCCCTGCATTTCAAAGGGTGAAATGCGCCATGGCAATCTGCCGCATAAACTGACAAGCAGTGGTTTTAAAATCTGCACTGTGTGCCAAGTTACATGTAGGACATTTTCCACAGTGTGGAAGAGATTTCTTTAGGACAGTTTTTAAACCAATGTGTATATGTCTTTAATAAAGTGTCGGATTTTATCCACCAAATTTCGGACATCGCGCATCTTCACATCCCAAAATAAGTTGCGGAAAATCTGGTCCACTACACTTTTTGACATCTCAGAAGCATTCATTCGTGAGGGTCCAGATGCTGAGACCCCAACTAATTGCTGAAATGAAGTCGCGGAAGCAATCACATGAGCAGTGTGCTTGTTTGGCTCTATTATTATTAAAAATCAATGTATAATTAGTTATCCAACTTTTGATCTACAGTAATTGTGATTCATGCAGATCCACTGTTATATAAAATAACTACGCCGAGAATAAACTATTGCATATTAATAGGATATTATATTCCCTAAACATATGTATTGTATTCAATTAACCAAAGTTTGGCTATTATGTTAATTTACCTACAGATATAGTGCCAGCTCTTTTGAAGTAACTGCTATAGCAGAAAATACTGCTGTGGTTATCACTTTAGCTTTAAAAAAAGTAATGACCAACTATCATTTTGCCAACATGGTCAATCAAAAACAAAGTCACAGTTGTACATCAGTTGCCAGGGAGCCAAGCTCATCTTTCCAAAAAACAGAGAACATGTCCTTATTAAAGAACGTAAGAAATTTTCTGTTGGAGTAGTAGTCATGGCTACCATACAGTGGTCTCTCCCACAGCCCCCCTCCCCAAATCTCTTGAAGCTACACAGCATTGTGAAGATTGCAATGTCGTATTCCAACGCCAATGACACTGCAATGACTATGACGCAATAGCCGCAAAAAATATTGTCCCCTGATCTTGCCAAAAAGAGCTGTATAAACTGTATAAATGGTAGCTCCCTCAAAAGAAATAATGATTTTTTTTTGTTCTATTGAAATCTAAAGTAGCAAGAACTCCCAATTAAGAAACGCCTGTCCACTGAATGATATTTGATTGCATAAATGCTTATCACAACTGTCTTTGTGCGCTGGCAGTAGAGGCATTTCTTTATGACAAGCCCTGACAAAGAGATTTATCTAATGGGAAAAGATCATTATGTCACACAAAATGAATGCATAAAAAATAAATCCCACATCATATTATTTTAATGATATAGAATCTGGTGATGGAACCACAGTTTAGTCTCTATTCATAGGCAGAAACATTCACTTGGGCAACTGAAAATGTAAAAAAAAAAAATATATATATATATATATTTATATATATTTGGTGTACAGCTTTTTACTTATCCTGTGGAAATGTATAGTATGCCAATGTATACCCATATGTTTGGATACATCTGTCATTGGTTTCCTTATTTAAAAAAAAGTGTAATAGCTTATGCTTTTCAGTATTGTAAAAAGTTAACCTGCTATGAACCTAAAATGCTGAACTAAAATTATAGAGGGCGGTCCTGCTACCGATCATTTGCCCCCATCCTAAAGATAACTGCCGTGTGCAGATAACAACTACTAATTGGCATGCTGTTATCGTTGATCAGTTATTGTTACTGGGTAGAATATCTACCCGTGTAAAAAGTCCCTTTGGAATGACAAGAACTACGTCTACCAATAAAGAGGGTCATTTACAAAATGATATACGCCACTTTCTGGTATCTGGTGCAGATTCTGTTGCACGTGTGGGTGTGGCGTGGCTGGGGAAGGGACGGCAGGCCTGTCTCATTCATCATTTTCTACGCCTGGTTTAAGTATAGAAAATGGTCTAAATGTAAAACAGCAAGGAAGCTGTCTTACATTTAGAATCAGCGGGGAATACTACATAGTTATGTATAGGCTGGCACCTCTACATAACTTTGGAGATCCACTGCTAGAGCGGGGCCTTTATTAAGACAGGCGTCTAAAACACCGGTCTTACTAAATGTGCTCCAAAGTTTTTTCATGCAGATATGAAAATATTGTGCATCTTTTTGGATGGCTAGCTGTGCAACTTCAAATATAAGGGTACTTTCACACTAGCGCTTTGGATTCCGTTTGTGAGATCCGTTTCAGGGCTCTCACAAATGGTCCAAAACGGATCAGTTAAGCCCCAATGCATTCTGAATGGATAAGGATCCGTTCAGAATGCATCAGTTAGGCTCCGTTCTGCTTCTATTCTGTTTTGGAGGCGGACACCAAAACGCAGCTTGCTGTATTTTGGTGTCTGTCTGAAGAGGCGGAGCCTAACAGATCCGTTTTAAATTACAATGTAAATCAATGGGGACGGATCCCCATTGACTTAGTGACACAATATGGTGCATTTGAAAACGGATCCGTTCCCCATTGGCTTTCAATGTAATTCAAAACGGATCCGTTTTGGACTTTGTCATTTTTCTTTAAAACTAATGCAAACGGATCCGTTCTGAACGGATACAAACGTTTGCATTATAGGTGCGGATCCGTCTGTGCAAATAAACAGACGGATCCGCACCAACGCAAGAGTGAAAGTACCTTAAGATGAATTAGTGCAAAATACTGTCTGCTAAAACCATGACAATTAAAATATGGCATTGCAGCATTACAATAGCATTGAAAAGCTGGCCTATCCTTCTGTTCCACAGTTCTTCAAAGGACAAACACAGTGGCCAATCTACATCAAATAGTGCAGATTTTCCATCTGAATTGCATTGATGCTGAATAATGTCAATGGAGACAATCTGCGAAAATGTGTGACAATCCTTCATCAGAAATGAACATGCTATGGATTAAACAATTTGCTCTACGGTTCAATTTATGCACAGAAAATGTATGCAGTATACATACGGTATCTATTTTATTTGTTATTACTGTAATACACAAATCAGGACAGAAAATCCACAGCAAATCCGCTGTGTGGATGAGCCCTTACTAAAACATGCTGACACTGGGCCAGTAAGGTTTTAGGCCTGACTTAATGTGTATGTCTGATACAAGTAAACCCACATGGCGTGCCTATATAATTCCAGTTTTATAGTATGTCTATGCTGTAGCTTTTTACGATAAAATAACCACTACACTGGGTAGTATCATAGTCTATAGCACAGTAAATAAAATGTATACAGTTGGAACTCACCTTTTGCTGTGAGAAGTCACAATAATTGTATGCATGTACGGTATATAAAGTATATTTGAACAGATTCAAGTGTTGAGGGAGATCTGGAAATTTATTAATAAAAGGACAGCCTAATAATGTATTTTAGGGTCAAAATGTATACACTCCATATGTATATAGCATATGAGCATCAAGGAGTCAATGCCATCTCCTACCCGATATGGTTTGCATACATTTTGTGTGTATGTCCTATTAATCTAACAAAGGGGCTTGCCCCTGAAACACATCATTATGAGATTTTCATTATAGTTAAGGTAGCTTTTTTACATTTATATATCATATAAACGTATAGAAACAGGTAGGACCACATCGCATAGGTCCATACAGAAATATAGTGCAGGCAGGTAAAGAAGAGAAAAGCATTCCATTAGAAAAAATGCGCTATCCCCTCAAAAAAGAACGACCACCCTCACCCCAGGTCTGTGATCCGCTCTCTTGCTCTCTGCTGTATAGTAAATCCATGTAACTCCATACATAGCCTGGAGCTCAGTTTTGGCGGAGCTCTTTCCAGCTCTGGGTACTGGAGTTTCAGCCATTTGTTCTTTTTCGACCCTTCATTTTCTTGCTATTACCCAACCACTGAATTTAGAGTCATTTTTTCCAATAATTCTTGACTTGAACCACTGATGGAAGGTGTCCGGCAGCATCTTACCATAATTTTACATCTAGTGGCAGTTTGCAGTGTGACCAAAAAAGGTTATATTGTTTTTTTTTTACCACACCTGTTCTCAAACATGATACAAATCACAGGATGAACTGGAAAAAGAAAATACAGGTAAACCACATTCAGTGATGCTGTACATTATTTGACCAAGAGGCAAAATAGTGCTGTGCGTAAAGAATTACTATTCCGACAAATGTTATACACATAACGACAAAAAGGAGCTTGAGGCCTTACCACAAAAAGAGATGATGTGGCTGCTGTCTTCATGGACAAATTTCCTTGTAACTGCTTCTTCCATAATCTGTTTAACCTATAAAAGACCATAAACAGTTGAATTAAGGTGATGGAATAGCCTGTCCTATAATACCACAATAGATTTTCTCCAAATGCATCATTCCGTATGCACCAATCTTTAACTTCAGTGAAATAAAAAATTGTAGCAAACTTAAACCGACATTTAAATCAACAATAGTCACTGGAAGTCAATTAAAGTCTACTGCAATTGTTTTGAGTGACAAGTTAACGATTGCTACATTTTGCATGGATATTTGGCTACTTTCACATCAGTGTTGTGCTGTCTGGTTTTGACATCCGGTAGAGGTTCTCAAAACCACAGCAGAACGCTTCAGTTTTGTCCCTATTCATTGTCAATGTGGACAAAACTGAACAAACCTGAACGGAGTGCACCAGAATACATTCCGTTCTGGTTTGTTGCGTTCCCATGCTGGACACAAAATCGCTGCGAGCAGCATTTTTGTGTGAGGCATGGGAAACTGAACAAGCTGGAACAGGCACCAAAAACCATGTAAGTCAATGGTTTTAGTGCCAGAATCAGTTTCTTCATTTTTAATATAATACAACCGGATCTGTCCTGAATAGAAGCAGCCGGTTTTATTTTTAGTATGAAAGCGTTTCGCTGTTATTTTCAGATCCCCTACTGGATCTCAAAACTGTATAACAATAACACCGATATGAAAGTAGCCTTATAAAAGTAGAATGCACAACACATATATATTTTATTACATGGGCCTAACTGGGATAGTCAGATGACTAGTGAAAGGTATTTAAGAGGAAATACAAATCCAGTTTCCCTGATTTATTACTAATGATATACCATGACCTGGATGAATGAGAAACTTCACAAACATGGGTCCTCAACATACATACAAAGTTATCTAAACACTTTCATTTCTTGAGGCTGTAACCAGGGATTATTGTAGAGGAGAAACCAGATGAGCAGAACCGTGAATGTTTGGGTTCGCCATGTTCAGCCGAACTTCGGGTCAAAGTTTGGGTTCTGGACCCGATCCCCATTGAAGTCAATGGGGACCTGAACTTTGGTGCACTAAAATGGCTGTAAAATAGTCATAGTAAGGGCTAGAGGGCTGCAAAAGGAAGCAAAATGGGGGTAAGAGCAGGACAATTGCCCTGCAAACAAATGTGGATAGGGTAATCACTTAAAATGACATAGAATATAAAAAATTAAAAAGAATATTGAATTAGGAGGCGGAGGTCAAAGTGGAGTAGGCGGTTGAGGAGGCGGTAGACGTGATAGTGTAGGTGGAAGCGGCGGTGGAGATAGCCAAGACTGTATTTGTTTTTTTGTCCTTTATTTATTTATTATAAATTTGTGAAGACCGCAAAACATTGGGAAATGGAAAAGAAAACGCAAAGGGAAAGTGCGCTGGAGTATAACAATGGCTGGGTGCGGCCAGTATACTTGTCTATTCAACACAAGGTACGGACAAGTCCTGTAAGATCCATGCCTGGTTCATGTTATTGAATGTGAGCTTGTCCACGTTGGCTGTGATCACCCCCCCACCCCCCTGCTGTGCTATACACAAGTTCGAAACAATACACTGGCCGTAGGGCAAGCCAGCACCTCCAAGGCTTAAAGGGCAAGCTCAGGTCATGTGACCAATTTAGAGACCCAAAAGTTGAATTGGGCAGACCCATCAGTCAGTACGTGTAGGCGTGTGCACACGTACTGTTCCACCATGTTGCTGAAATGCTGCCTCCTGCTAAGACATTCCGTATCAGCTGGTGGTGCTGGTTGTTGTGACGTGCTGCCAAAGCTTTTCCACATTTCGGCCATGCTAACCCTTCCTTCTGAGTTGCTGGCTCTGCCTTTGCCTTGTGCTTCCACTGAACCCACCCTGTGTGAAGGGAATGCCATCAGCAGTGCGTCTACCAGTGTGCACATGTACTCGCGCATCTTCCGATCACGCTCCAGTGATGGAATTAAGGACGGCACGTTGTCTTTGTAGCGGGGATCCAGCAGGGTGGCCACCCAGTAATCAGCACTGGTTAGACTGTGGGCAACTCGGCAGTTGTTGCGCAGGCACTGCAGCATGTAGTCGCTCATGTGTTCCAGGCTGCCCAGTGGCAATGACAAGCTGTCCTCTGTGGAAGGTGTATCATCTGTGTCCTCTGTATCCCCCCAGCCGCGCTCCGGTGATGCCTATGAGCTGCTTTGGATGCCACCCTGCTGTAAACACGGTTCCTCCTCATCATCATCCTCCTCCTCCAGAACTGTGTCCTGGCTGGACAGTTGTGTACCTGGCCTCTGTTGGTGCAGAAACCCACCCTCCGAGCCACTTGTGAATGACTGTCCTGATAACCATGAAAATGATCCCTCTTCCCCCTCCTTTTCCTCCTGTGCCACATCCTCTTCCATCATCGCCCGAAGAGTTTTTTCAAGGAGACAAAGAAGTGGGATAGTAACACTGAGGACGGCGTCATCGGCACTGGCCATGTTGATGGAGTACTCGAAACAGCACAACACAGCACACATGTCCCGAATGGAGGCCCACTCGTTGGTGGTGAAGTGGTGCTGTGCCGCAGAGTGACTCACCCGTGCGTGATGCAGCTGAAACTCCACTATCGCCTGCTGCTGCTCACACAGTCTCTCCAGCATGTGCAAGGTGGAGTTCCACCCTGTGGGTACGTCGCATATGAGGCGGTCAGCGGGAAGGCCGTCGTTACGCTGCAGCGCAGACAGGCGAGCGGTAGCAGGGTGAGAACGCCGAAAGCGCGCACAGACGGCCCGCACTTTCTGCAGCAGACAGATTAACTATATTAATTTCCCTGTCACGTATGCAGTGCAGGTGTACCTCACACAAATAATAGGTATATGTCACCCACTGATCTAACAGATGGATTAACTATATTAATTTCCCTGTCACTAATGCAGTGCAGGCTTACCTCACACCAAAAATAGGTATATTTCACCCACCGAACTAACAGACAGATTAATTATATTAATTTCCCTGTCACGGATGCAGTGCAGGTATACCTCACACCAAAAATGGGTATATGTCGCCCACCGAACTAAAAGCCAGATTAACTATTATATTTTTGTGTAAGGGGTAAAAAGATGGTGCATTGCCCCCACAAAAAAATCGCTATAGGTCACCCACAGAATTAACAGCCAGATTAATTATTATATTTCTGTGTCAGGGGTGCAAAGCTGGTGTATTGCACCCACAAAAATATATCACTATAGGTCACCCACAGAATAAATAGCCAGATGAGATTCCTAACACTCTCGCTCACTTCAGCTGCCTGCTTCCTGTCTCTGCACTACTCAGAGCTGATGGGCGGTGCTACACGTGATCCAGCTTGTATAGAAGCTGGGTTACATGAAGCACTGGCCAATCACAGCCATGCCTTTACTAGTCCAGCCATTACTAAGTGCCCACAACTTAAAAGCTTGTTGATTGGCTGCCTTGCAGCCTTTCAATAAGCTTTATTAAATGCCCGAACACCGAACTCGAACTTTTGCTAGAAACCAGACTATCCAAGTGCAGGGCTAGGGAATCAGATATTAGCTAGGATCAATGGCATCCCTGAGCCCCATTCCCGAAAGACAATAGTCAGTTGATTAATGTTGCAAAACCTACGGCATTTTGGGGTTGTTTTTATGTTTCCAAATAAATGACATTAAAAATTAAAAATTACCTAAGCTTAGAGGCATTTGGTTAAACTCTTCTAATGAAGGACTCTCTCTACAGACCTTGACTGCATATTGTTAACATGTGACCTCAGCTGATCTCTAGAAAGAAGTGGTGGCAGTACTAGAAAATCACAGTGTCATACTGGCTCTTCTACAGTGACTTGAAAAAGTATTCATACACCTTGAACTTCTCCCACATTTTTCACATTTACACCCACAAACATACGGTATTTGGATTATATGATAGACCAACGCAAAATAGCAAGTATGTGTGAAGTGAAAATAAAATGATACATGGTCTTCAAAATTTTTAATAAATAAAAATCTAAAAAGTGTGGCCAATTGTCTTCAGAAGTCACCTAATTAGTAAATAGAGTCCACATGTGTGTAATTTATTCACAGTATAACTACAGCTGTGAACATTTTATGGAGCACTGTTCAATTCATCATCCGAAAATGGAAGGAATATGGCACAACTGCAAACCTACCAAGACGCGGTGCTGCCATACGCGGAGTCCAGCCGTCAGGTCAATGAGAATTACACTGCTCGGCCTGCAATCTTGGGAACATGTCCACTGACTGCCTTTCTTAAGATAAGTGTAACTTTTCCTGCCTGTAACCACCCGCTGTAGATTTGGCATACTGGTCCAACGCCAATACAGTGTGTGGTTGCTGGCTGACATTCAGATATTGAATACCAAGACATTTATCGTCATTGGTCCTGTATGCTTTTTTGTGTTATTGACCCCTGATGAACTGGCAAGACCAGAGAAACGCATCGGGTTATGCATTGTGTATATTAGGTGTAGTTTCCAGAAATTATCCATAGAGTGGAACATAGGTGTTTGCATGAATCGTGACGCCTGACCTATTGGATATGCAGGACGCACTGTGTTCTTTTTAAGCATTTGTGTCAGTGTGGTTGCGTCCCAGGGCTCTGGGTACACAACACCTGACTTTCTGTTATTTAGGGTCTCCTCCTCCCCCTCTTCCCTTCCCCTTCAGGAAGAAGCTGGGCAGTCACTGCACTGTTCAGGGAATTACACAGGGATGGCAAAGGAGGTGTGCGGTGGTTAGGATAAGGGACCTAGAGCTAGGGCGTACAGTAGGGGCAGAGACCCAGCACCCCCCATCCCTCCCATCCTATCCCCCACCCCTAGAGATTTTACAAACCCATCTGGATTGGGGTAACAGTACCCTGTTCACCTACAATTGCACACGGCAATGGATTCCCTTATGGACGTTTTACATATCATTAAAAGTTATGTTTTGAAGGTAATCCACCCCCTTTTAGTTTTTGTCATTAATTATTAGGGTACCAAAAGAGATATCAACACTACTAGTCTAAAAGGTGTTTGTGGTACTATAAAGGGGGCACAGAGGGCATTACTACTATAAAAGCGCACAGAGGACATTACTACTATAAAGGAGGCACAGAGGGCTTTACTACTATAAAGGGAGCACAATAGGCATTATTACTATGAAGGGGCACAATGGGCATTATTACTATGAAGGGGGCACGATGGGCAGTACTACTATGAAGGGGCACAATAGGCATTACTACTATGAAGGGGGCACAAGGGGTATTACTAATGTGAAGGGGCACAGAGGGCATTACTACTATGAAGGGAAATAACTGTTATGGGGCACAAAGTGGGCATTACTACTGTGAAGGGGGCACAATGGGCATTACTACTATGAATGGGGCACAATGGCCACTACTACTGTGAAGGGGGCCCAAAGTGCATTACTAATGTGAAGAGGCCACAGAGAGGGCATAACTACTGTGAGGGGGCACAACTATTATGGGGGCACAGAGTGGTCATTAATACTGTGAACGGGGCACAATGGGCATTACTACTGTGAAGGAGCTACAAAGGGCATTACTACTGTGAAGGGGCCACAGAGTGCATTACTACTGTGAAGGGGGCACAGAGAGGGCATAACTACTGTGAGGGGACACAAAGAGGGTATTACGACTGTGAAAGGGGCAAAGATAGGGCATTACTACTGTGAAAGGGGCACAATGAAGTAATAAGTACTTTAAGGGGGGCACAATGTGGATTGAAATATTGTGAAGGTTGTACAATGAAGGCAATCCTATTGTGAGGTGGTACCATTTTTTAAAGTATTGGGGGGGGGGGGGGTTGCCACACCCTGGGCCCTTAGCCGGCCCTTAACCCTTTAAGTGCATTATTAGTGTCTTCCTTTGGAACCCATACAAACTGTAGCAGTGTTTTTTTCAGTGCTTCATTACAGACAAATATGCATCAGCCAACAAGCGTTTCTCATTGATGCAAAATTGCGCTAGAACAATGCATACAGTATGTGTATGTCTACCTGTGATGAAGCATGGAAAATTAAGACTGGTCCACTGGACTTCACTACACTTGTGTTTTGTTTGTTGTTTGACACTATGCACCACCAATGAATTGGCATTAGTTTTGTGTGAGTAGTGCCAGCTGGAATAAAATGGTAACTGAAAGACTTCAGCAAAATGACAAATCTACAGACATTCACATGATCATATCCGTTTTGCTGTCTGCAGATTGCAAGTCGGCAAAATATGGATGCATCCCACACTTTTCGCATGCCCTATTTTAAAAATGCCTATTTCTGACCGCAAAACAGACAAAAATAGGACATGTTCTATCATTTGTGACTTGGCCGGTTGATGTCCGTGTGCTGTTCATATTTTTGCGGTCCCAAAAAATGAATGGGTCGGCGTGTAATCTGCAAAAAAGTCAGATTGGAAGTGGATAAAAATACAGTCGTGTAAATATTTTTTTTTCTTGTACAAATGCACATATGTAATTATAGTTATTTCAACTTGTGTGTCACAAAAGTGTATGTTGTGACACACATACATAGAAAATACAGCAAAAAATAATTGCCTTTATAGTCTCTGATATAAACAAGATTTACACACATCAAGGCTTTATCCTGCTTTATACCATAGAAACAAAATTATCTAGAAGCTTTCTGTAACACAGGTGTCTTCACAGATGCACTTGAACCAATTTGCTTTGAGCTACTGCTTTGATTAAAGCCACAAAGGAAAAAAAAAGAAAGAAAGAAAAATGACCGGTTTTAGAACCATGTAATAGACTAGTTTTATTACATGCATTTCTGATTTCTTGTGTTACAGCTATTACCAGTATAAGACTGGTGCATTACAATGGGTTGTAAATTGTGTTATACAATAGACTGCATCTATGGCACAGATATACAGTTCATCACTATTAGCAAATAATTGTCAAAGATGCTAAAAACGATAAATAAGTACCGGTAATTAAAAAAAATAGTGAATGTTTTCTTTACCTCTCTAATTGGGCCAAAGACAACAATTAATATTTCTAGGAAAGAAATAGCATTAGAAAATACTTATATAGATATATGTACAACCGGACAATGCCGGATATATACATTAGTTAGAAAAAAATCGTCAAAGATGCTGACCATACATCGAGTCCCCGTGCTGCTGTGGCAGGGACCCGATGCGTGACAAGGTAGTCTGATGCCGTGAAGAAGCTTTTACGGTGCAGGGAGGCATTCTGGATCCATACTTTGGATATGTTACATCCCAGAGGCCTCAATAGAGATTATGAAGTGACGAATTTATGATGTTTCATACTGTGTATATACGTGTGTTCATTTTCTCTATTCCATTGTTTTAGGCTCCTACACTGAAGTAATGGACTGAATTAGTGTCCAGAAGTGAGGTAGAAACACATGTTGTTTTTTTGTTGTCTCTTATACTCACCTTTGTCTAATTAGTGATTTGAGAGCACCACCCAGTTGGGTGGGGGGACGTCCTGTGAGGCGGTTCCCTTACTTTTCATTTGCCTATATATACTTGTATGTGATCAGTTGGATGTATTTGTTGATAAAGGCACACCGTCGAAACGCGTCCTGATGTGGGACATACTGGAATAAACAAGCATATCTATTGAAGATACGGCTGCTGGGATTTATTCTTATTACCTGATGTCGTGCAAAGGCTGCCCAATGCCTTGCACGGCATCGGGACCTGCCTTCTACGGGTGCCACTAACACTAACAGGAAATGCATTACAATACATATGAATTGTAAAGCATTTTAGAGGGATCAGACCCCCAAAAGTTGAAGTCCCAGAGTGGGACAGAAATAAAGTTTTAAAAAAAGTGTTTTTAATAAAAATAAAGTTTCAAGTAAAAAAAAAGAAAAAACGCCCCTTTCCCCAGATTTCATAATAAAAAATAGAAAAAAAAGGAAAAACACACATATTAGGTATCGTCGCGTCCGTAACGACCGGCTCCATAACTTTATCACATGATCTACCCGTCCGATAAACACCATAAAAAACTTTGTCAAAAAAAGCCATTTTTGTCACCTTACATCACAAAAAGTGCAACACCAAGCAATCAAAAAGGTGTATGTCAAAAAAATGGTACCAATAAAACCGTCACCTCATCCCGCAAAAAATGAAACCCTACATAGGAAAATCCCTCAAAAAATCCCTCAAAAAATAAAAAAAACTATTAGCTTAGTACATGGAGACACTAAAACATTATTTTTTTCTTTCAAATATGCTATTATTGTGTTAAAGTGAAATAAATAAATAAAAAGTACACATATTAGGTATCACCGCATCCGTAACAACCAGCTCTATAAAAATATCACATGACCTAACCCCTCAGGTGGAGGCTGTAAAAATAAATAAATAAAAACTGTGCCAAAATCAAAAATTGTTTGGTCACCTTGCCCCATAAAGTGTAATAATGAATGGTCAAATAATCATATGTACCCAAAAATGGTGCCAATAAAACTGGCACCTTATTCCCTAGTTTCCAAAATGTGGTCACCTTTTGGGAGTTTCTACTATAAGGGTGCATCGGGGGGGCTTCAAATGGGGCATGGCACCTAAAAACCAGTCCAGCAAAATCTGCCTTACAAAAACAGTGTATGGCGTTCCTTTTCTTCTGCACCCTGCCGTGTGTCCGTACAGCAGTTTCCGACCACATGTGGGGTGTTTCTGTAAACCGCAGAATCAGGGTAATAAATATTGAGTTTTGTTTGGCTGTTAACCCTTGATGTGTTGAAGAAAAAAAATGGATTAAAATGGAAAAATATGCTAAAAAAGTGAAATTTTCCTTTAATTCTTGTAGAACACCTAAATGGTTAACAAAGTTTGTAAAATCAGTTTTCAGTAACTTGAGGGGTGTAGTTTCTACAAAGGGGTCATTTATGGGGGCTTTTTAATATGTAAGCCCCACAAAGTGACTTCAGACCTGAAATGGTCCCTAAAAAGTGGGTTTTAGAAATTTTCTTAAAATTTTCAAGATTTGCTTCTAAACTTCTAAGCCTTCTAACGTCCTAAAAAAATAAAATTACATTTACAGAATGATGCCAACATAAAGTAGACATATGGGGAATGTTAAGTAATAAATATTTTATGAGGTATCACTTTCTGTTTTAAAAGCAGAAAAATGGAAATTTTGAAAATTGCGAATTTTTTATTTTAAATAAAGGTCAAATACATTGACTCCAATTTATGACTATCATAAAGTACAATGTGTCACGAGAAAATAATCTCAGAGTGGCTTGGATAAGTAAAAGGGTTCCAAAATTATTACTATATGAAGTGACACATGTCAGATTTGCAAAAAATGACCTGTTCAGAAGGGCGAAAACTGGCCCGGGGTAGAAGGGATTAAAGGGTTTACCCCATGATTGATGTAAAAGATGAAAATCGGAGATCATACCATACATGACATTCTCTTTCTAACAAAGCTAGAGTCAGCCCTGTACCTCACATGGATCAGAGATCTCCAGATTTACATCAAACTGGCAGCTCAAGCGGAGTGTCTTTTCTTCTTCAGCTGAGGGAGCATGTCCATGCTCTCTCTATCAAAGCTCAAGAGGCAGTTGAAGGATGAAACTGAGCATGTGCGGCCTACTTAGTGAGTCGGACAAGGAAAAAAGAAAAAGAACAAACAGCAGATAGCGCTATACAGATACATTTTATTGAATAACTCAGTGGCTACTTAATTGTTTATTACATTGTTTATTACATGCAAATACAAAAGTATTCAGATCTAGGTGCTGGTTTGAAAACTGTAGAATATTGTTTGTGGGACAACCCCTTTAACTGCAGTATTGACAGCAAATGACTGGTATCCCCAGGTCAGCATCATGGCAATCGATAAAAATATTATGGAGGGAATGTATTATTGTAGTTGTGTTTCAGGTTAGTTTTTACATTGGAGTTGCTATACGCACCATGAAAATGATGCACAATAATAATAAATTTGGTGCAAGTGCAATGTGGTTGCACCTATTTTAGTAATGGTATGCCTGGGGGATGCCTGGAGTGGAGTTGTGACTTTTTATAAAGTAGCACTTCATAAATGTGACACAAAATTGACCTACTCTGTAACTCTGACCACATATTTACTCTAAATCTGTAAATGGCACTAGAAGCAGGGCCGGCTCCCTGTTCATGTGGGCCCTTGGGCTATAAAGTCTCAGTGGGCCCCCTTGTGGCATTTGCACGTTGCTTACAGCAATGAAACTGCATGTATTATAGATTAAATCCCTTACACAGATATGTGCCCCCTTACAGTAGATATGCCAAGATATGTGCCCCCTCACAGTACATATGCCAAGTTACAGTATGTGCCCCCTTCACAGTAGCTATCCCAAAATATGTGCCCCCTCACAGTTGATATGCCAAGATGTGTGACCCTTTCACATTAGATATGCCAAGATATGTGCCCTCTTACGGTGGATATGCCAAGATATGTGCCCAGTGCCCCCTTCACAGTAGTTATGCCCAGATGTGCAGGAAGTGAAAAATGATCTGTGCTCCCCATCAGCAGCAGCAGGATACTGTGACACGTCGCGCTGCTGTGTAGGAGGAGCAGAGGCTGATTTCCAGCCTGCTCCGCTCCTCCTCCTACACAGATCAGCAGGACGATGTGTGAGGACATCATGCTGCTGTGGAGCGCTGGCGGCTCAATGGTGGAGCAGGGAGAAAATAGTTTCCTGCTTCAGTGGCATGTCTACGGTGTTTAGCACCTGGGGCGGGTCCTTTCTCTGGCACGCCCCCCCCCCAATACTTTTTAAAAAATGCTACCCCCTCACAGTAGCATTGCCCTCATTTGCACAACTTTCACAGTAGTTTTGTAGAGGTGCGCCCCCTCACAGTAGTTATGCCCACATTGTGCCCTCTCACAGTAGTTATGCCCTCTCTGTGCCCATTTCACAGTTTTAATGCCCTATCTGTGCCCCTTCACAGTAATAATCCCCATTGTGCCCCCTTCATAGTAATAATCCCCATTGTGCCCCCTTCATGGTAATAATAATCCCCATTGTTCCCCCTTCATAGTAATAATCCCCATTGTGCCCTTTTTATAGTTATAATGCCCACTGTGCCCCCTTCACAGTAATAATGCCCACAGTTCGCCCTTCACAGTAATAATGCCCACTGTTCCCCCTTCATTGTAGTAATGCTTTCTGACTCTGTGCCCCCTCCATAGTAGAAATGCCCATTGTGCCCCCTTCACATTAGTAGTGCCCTCTGTGCCCCCTCCAGAGTAGTAATGCCCTCTGTGACACCTTCATAGTAACTAAGACCTCTGTGCCCTCTCCATAGTAATAAAGTCCTCGGTACCCCCTCTATAGTAATAAAGACCTCTGTGCCCCCTCCAGAGTAGTAATGCCCTCTGTGCCCCCTCCATAGTAATAAAGACATCTGGTCCCCCTCCATAGTAATAAAGTTCTCTGTGCCCCCTCCATAGTAATAAAGTCCTTTGTGCCCCCTCCATAGTAATAATGTCCTCTGTGACCCCTCTGGCACCTCTCAGGCCGTCAGCGCGATCCGTCTCTGCAGGCTGAATGGTGGAGCGGGGAGAAGTCTTCCTGATTCACCATTCTGTGCGTCGCCAGCCTGAAGGAGGGGAGGAACACAGGGAGCTCAACGGTGAGGGACAGGACCGCAGCTCCCAGCGCTCCAGCAATGAGCGCTTCCATCTGTATTGATGGAAGCGCTCATTGCTTCTGGCAGCTGTGCTGTGGGTCCCCGCAGGAACTGTGGGCCCCAGCACTTGACCGGGTATGCTGGGTGCTGACACCGGCCTTGACTGGAAGGCACAGTGCTCAAAAAGTTTTAATGGAAGTAACTAAAAAAAGTCACAAATCCCCTTTTAGAAGCCAGAAATGCATTGCTATGTGCACAGTAAAATATTACACCCTGCACTCCAGAATACTGGCTTCAAAAAGTCACAAAATAAGGGTTTATTGGGGGAATTTATCACAAGGGTAATATTTGAAGTCAGTTTTCCTTGGGTCTGCATTGGCCTATTTTGTGACAAATTTATCAACTAGCACACGTTATTTGTTAAATTTGGCATATCTTTAAACCTATCACTTTTGCCTAGAAATGCTACTCCAGTTTTCTGTACCATACTCCTACTGAGTGATTGGGACTTTTTTTTTAGCGACTTTTATAAATAAATAAATAAATAAATTCCAGTAATAAATCTGGAGTGAATCTCATTAACATAGCCAACTACACCCACTTTCTCACCTACTTTCCAAAAACTGGAGTGAGTAGTATAAAAATGCAAAGAGTCATAAAAATGTAATCTGGCCCTTGAAAATCAAGCCAAAAAGATCTCATGTTGGACCTCCGAAGCAGGCATACAGCTGCCAAAAGTTACTGCTTTTGACTGAGATGGGCCACTCTCCTCTCTGGCCTCCTTTGCAAACCTGCTGCACAGATGGTATGTCCACCCCTGCTCTATTAGTAACCACTGATGTGAAACTGGGCCAATAGCACCAGGACGTGCCACCAAGTAAGGAGATAGAGACCTAATCAGATGGGCAGATGCCAGGGTTTGCAAAGTACTTTTCTACAAAAAAAAGGCTGGGTAGGAACCAAGTTCTGGGACAACTGTACATATGTGAAAGGCAGGTGGTAGACATTGTCAGCAATAAGTCAGGTAAAAAGCAGGATATCTTGGACAGAAGAACAGCACAGCATTGTACTGGACCCTAAAATGATTTAATACTCAAGAAAAGGAAGCCAATGATCACGGGACATTTGCCAGAGGAAAGGTGCAGTGTTACTCATTGACCCTTTAAAAAACAAGGGAGCTCTGGTTCTCTAGAGATCTGTACCCACCGGCATCTCCTTCACAGAAGGCACAACCGTTCACAGCCAGGGAGAAGGTGAGCTGTTTTCTCTTCTGCTGCGATTGGACCGCACTACAGCTAGGGAGAAGGAGACACCGAGAAAACCAAATATCTCCTCCTCCTCCCTGTACCGATAGTCTAAATTATCATATCAGGCGTCAAAAACAGCGGGGGACACAGCGGTGGAACGGAGGGGTATTTTAGAGAAAAAAAAATGCTGGCATCTGTAGGGACTGTCCTATCTAGTAAGCATACTAGTTTGTAACACATAATTCCATGGTCTAATCCCATAGTCCCTTTGTAAGGCATCCTACCTTGTGGGAGAGTGCCTGAACAAAAAGGTTCCGAGCTTGCTAGCCGTTGCAAAGGTGTATAGTGCTGTCTGATCTTCCTTGCTTGTCCTCTGGGTATTGACCGTACTGTACCTGTTTCGCCCACCCTGACCTCTGTCTATTTATCTTACTGACACTGTGCTGTCTGCTGCAAGGTATATCCTGTTTACTCGATTGAACAAACTCTCTCTAACCTCGACTGACTAGGAATTTGGTGCCATGCATCGCTGTCTCTTGACTAGCCTTTGTCAGTAGTCACTGAACAGAAACTTCTCCAAATGGTAGTAGCTTGGTGGTTCTCCCGATGTGGAAACCAGATCCCTGTATGGGTTGAAAGGGTGTATTTGGATATCTAAAATCTTTCAATCAGTCGTATGAAGTATTTTAATCAGTTATATAAGGTAAATAAAATCCATATTTCACCATATCTCACAATGAAACAAATAAAAGTCAATGTTGTATGGGTGCTTTATAAGTTAAAGCTGTGCTCAGTTTACATGCACATCAAGGATATGGTGAACGCTATATGCTGTATAATGATGTGCTGCTTATGAACTCAATATAATGTAATCAGAAGCAACTAAAAATAGAATGAAATTAAATCTGTTGTTAAATTGCCAAAATACTCATGAATCCCAGTACTAAGCTGTTTCAATGGGTCAGTGTGTCTGCATTGTCTGCAGATTGTCCTTCATTGGGAACTGCGGCACTGTAGTGAGGACTGGTTTGCATGCGGATTTCATCTACTGTACCATGACCCATCACCTTATGCAGGAGACCCCAAGACCTGCCTTGGCTTCTTGAACTAATGCAGAACACCTTTTGAATTACAGACCAAACAGTTCCCTACAGATTGTGCCAAGGTTGCCTTCTACCTAGGTCACACCCCTCTGGGAAAGACTAAACTCCCTACATTTTAGTTGACCTTGCATAAGTTAAATGAGGAACCTGGCCGGATGGCCTTTGCAGCAATTTCCTTGTCATGCCTCCGCTAGGGCAACTTAGGCTACTTTCACACTAGCGTTTTTTGCGGATCCATCATGGATCTGCAAAAACGCTTCTGTTACAATAATAAAACCACAAGCATCCGTCATGAACAGATCCGGTTGTATTATTTCTTCTATAGCCATGACGGATCCGTCTTGAACACCATTGAAAGTCCTGACACACAATGTAAGTCAATGGGGATGGATTCGTTTCCTCTGGCACAATAGAAAACGGATCCGTCCCCCATTGACTTTCAATGGTGTTCAAGACAGATCCGTCATGGCTATAGAAGACATAATACAACCGGATCCGTTCATGACGGATGCATGCGGTTGTATTATTGTAACGGAAGCGTTATAATAATGGATGGCGGATCCGCAAAAAAACGCTAGAGTGAAAGTAGCCTAAGTTGCCCTAGCGGAGGCATGCTTTTGGTGTCCGCCTCCAGAGCGGAATGGTGACTGAATGGAGGCAAACTGATACATTTTTTTGGGAGGGTCTGGCAGGCCAAATCAAAAACAAGTTGGCAGGTTCAGGGGTGTGGAATTCCTATCGCCCGACGCCCGGGACATGCAGTTCCGGGCGCCGGGCAGGTAGTTTGTGCAGGTAGCTTGGCCCTGCGGGCAAGTAGCAGGGCTAGGGTGGCGCCGGATTCTCCTCTTATACACAGCCCGGCAGCACGTCCGGGCTGCTTACCGCAGTGTGAACATCACTCCTGTGCAGGCCGGAAGTCGTGATCAGAGGAGTGCGCCGCGGGATGGAAGTCAGCGGGCAGAAGAGTAGTGGGAGCTCCTGTCTCCTCACATGGTGGCAACCAGTGTCCTGATAGCCCAGCAGGTAGTGTATGTCTGGTGACTCCCCTGGGTGAGCTGTCAGCTATGCTCTCATGTCAGGCTTCAGCTCTGCTCCTTCTCCCTGGCGCTGAAGCTAGGAGTGCTGCCAGGTTCCAGCCACTCACCCTCCATGACTGGGGGGGGGGGGGGCTGGATGGAACTGCCCCATTATGGCATATACATTAAAGGGATTCACTACCCCAGTATGCAATATAGTATATACTATACTGGGGTAGTGAGTCCCTTTAATGTACATGCTATGACAGTGGTAGTGAATCCCTTTAATGTACATGCCATACTGCGGCAGTGAATCCCTTTAATGTATATTATACATTAAAGGGATTCACTGCCCCAGTATGGCGTGGCTGCCCCCATAAGTAGAACGTTTCCTTGTGGCCCCCGCCCCCATACAGTAGAGCGTCTCCTGTTGGCCCCTGCCCCCATACAGTAGAACGTCACCTTGTGGCCCCCGCCCACATACAGTAGAACGTCACCTTGTGGCCCCCGCCCCCATACAGTAGAACGTCACCTTGTGCCCCCCGCCCCCATACAGTAGAACGTCACCTTGTGCCCCCCGCCCCCATACAGTAGAACGTCTCCTTGTGGCCCCCGCCCCCATACAGTAGAACGTCTCCTTGTGGCCCCCGCCCCCATACAGTAGAATGTCTCCTTGTGGCCCCCGCCCCCATACAGTAGAAAGTCTCCTTGTGGCCCCTGCCCCCATGCAGTAGAAGTTCAGGACAAGTAGACTGTCATGAGGGACAAGTAGATTGAGCCCCCGCTTTAGTCCTTCGACAAGTAGTTTTTTTTTAATTTCCACACCCCTGAGGTTGGAATTTACCATCTCTTTTGACGACCTGATCACGCTGGCCACTCGCTTAGATCACCGTTTCAGGAAACTTCTTCAGTAATCTGTTCTGTAGAAAACTCGACTACTGGTACATTACTTCTAGAGGCCAATTCTCCCCTCCTCATCAGCTTCTCCAGACAGAGTTAAGTTGTGTATAGAGGAGCACCAGCACAGATGCTGCAACAACTTGATCCTATACTATAGTGATTGGGTAACACATACCCACAGTATGCCTTGAAAAATCCTTGGCTATAGCTTCCATCAACTGAGTACCTCTCTTAGAAGCTGTCCTATATGCTACTGTACCTATGGATCTCCAGGAGAGGGCCTGCATTCAGAGATCTCAATTAGGGATGAGCGAATTGATTCCAGATGAAACATCCAAAGTCAATTTTGCATAAAACTTTGTTTCAATACTGTACGGAGCGAGCGCTCCGTACAGTATTAGAATGCGGCTCCGATGAGCCGAAGTTATTACTTCGCGAAGTCTCGCGAGACTTCGCATAACTTCAGAAATTGATTTATACTGTAAAAAACAATTTCCTGAACCCGGGTTCAGTTCCAAGGTACCAAGGTAATACCTTCGGCTCATCGGAGCCAATACATTCTAATATTTATGGATGCGGCTTCTCCGTATAGTACTGAAATGAAGTTTTACGCGAATCGACTTTGGATGTTTTATCCGAAGTCGATTCGCTCAACCCTAATCTCAATCTAAGCACAGGAGTTAATGTGGCTTGGCCACCGTGCTCTGGTGATCGATTAGGACAACAAGCAGGTCCTGCATTGGGTGTCCAAATGTCATGCTGTCTGGCTACAGTTCATCCAGTCCTGAGGCCTCAAATCCCGCAAAAGTCTCCAAGGATTAATTCATTATTATGCCAGTTGTGTGGATGTTTTAAACAAGAAGGAGGCAGAGACATATCTCAACTGAAACCCTGCCTGTTCATTGTACTGCCCCTGTGCTGCCTGTCAAAAAACTTTAACCCGGTTACAGGATTAAACAAACTCTGCCAACCCTGATCTTGGCATGTCCACTGACTTTGGTGCCAAGCACTGCTGTCTCTTGACCGGCCTGGGTCAGCTGTTACTGAACGGAGACTACTCCAAGAGGTGGCAGCCTGGTGGATCCCCTGCAGCAGTAGACCAAATCCCTACATAGGGTGGAAAAGATGAAAACCAGGGGCCACTTAGATAACACCCTTAGAGTTAGCCTTAAGTTAGATATTTTCTGTTGATGGTACTTAAACAAATGTAAACACTTTTAGACATAATGTAGGCAAGGGTATATTAGAAATTCTTCTGAAATACACCAAAAATTTAAAAGTGAAATGTTTTTAAAGGGGTTTTCTCATTTTTTTTTACCTGATGACCTATCCTCTGGATAGGTGATCAGTATCCGATCAATGGGGATCTGAAACCCTGTTCCCTCGACAATCAGCTGTTTGAGAAGGCACCAGCAGTTGCAGTAGTGCCACAGACTTCTCTCAGCTTTGCCTAGGCCGTAACATCACGTTCATCAGTCACATGGCCTAGGCTCAGCTCAGCCCCACTGAAGTGAATGGGGCTAAGCTACGAAACCAAGCACAGCCTCTATACAATGTCCGGCGCTGTGCTTGATGAGCTGAGAGAAGGCTGCAGTGCTAATGAGAAGGCCCCAGTGTTAACAGTTCGGGACCCCCACTGATGACCTATGCAAAAGAGTGGTCATTAGTTAAAAAATATTGGAAAATCCTTTTAATGGTTACATGCTTGGTGGTTACATGTTCACAAATGCCCCAACATGTATGAAAAAGATCTACTTCTTAGAAACCTTATTAGCATGGCAAAGAAATGTACAGGTTCTGTAAAGTTTACAAAAGCATGTTAATGGGTACCTTAAAGGGTAGCTTTCCAGAAATGACCAGAATCCAGAAAAGATTCAGCAGCACATTGGGATTTCATTGTCTATGCTTGTCTTTTCCAGTGTGTGGAGTATGGATCTCATATACTTTCTATGGGTCCGTACTTCTCATGCTAGAAAATCCGGGCAGAGGCGATGAAAACTAAACATGTAGAGTGCTCTGAGACGCACTCCTTCACCATCAAGGTTTCAAAAATGTTTAAGTCCCCTTATAATGGTGACTGTGATTTCAACCAAGTTTGCATAAATAAATAGTAACTTTGCAATATATCTTAACAGAGAAAAATAACTTTCTCTCTAGCAGCATTCTTTCTCCCTCCCCATAGACTCTTTAAATAAGCTATTTGTTTCTTCTCTCTTACTGCAGCTCACTCCTCCTCCCACTCCCCTCTCCATAGTCTTCTATGTAATCTGATCCTTCAGTGAGCTAACAGCAAGAGGACTTAGCAGAGAATGTTAGTTGAGAATGGGGGGGGGGGGGGGGATAGTGAATAAACATTTTCCTCTAAGATATATTACAAAATGTATTATAGTCACCTTTACCACTGATTTATGTAAAGTTTGTTGAAACAACTGCGACCATTAACGTTTAAAGATCTGCATAACAAAGTTTAAAGCTGAGCTACTATAACAACAGAAAGAAATTAAGCTGTCAGAAGAATTAAACCACTGCCAAGCATTCTTTATTCAAACAACAGTTAATGTGCCTAAAGTAAAATGACATTTGAATAAAGTAGCCCATGCACTGCAACTTCCATTTACAACAGAAATTACTACTAAAGACCAAGAATCATATAAAATAGAACATTAGAGCTTAGGACTCTTTCACACTAGCGTTGTGAGGATCCGACGTGCACTTCGGTCGCCGGAAATGCCCGCCGGATCCGTCACAACGCCACACACCTGAAAGCATTTGAAGACTGATCAGTCTTCAAAATGCTTTCAGTGTTACCATGGCAGCCAGAACGTCACAGCGCCCCTACGTCACATGGATCACATAATCCATGCGACGTAGAGGCGCTGTGACGTCATTGTGGAGCGCCCCGGGAGCTGCACGGACGGTAAGTAGCTTCGCCCCTGGCTCCCCACTACTTTTCTATGGCAGCCAGGACTTTAGTAGCGTCCTGGCTGCCATGGTTACCATTCAGAAAGTTAAACGTTGGATCCGGCGATGCGCCGAAACGACGTTTAGCTTAAAGCCGGATCTGGATTAATGCTTTTCAATGGGCATTAATCCGGATCCATCCTTGCGACATCCTGGATGCATCCTGAACAGATTTCTCTCCATTCAGGATGCATTGGGATAACCCTGATCAGTATCTTTCCGTCCTAGAGCCCAGAGGACGAAACTCTAGGATGGAAAGCAAAAACGATAGTGTGAAAGAGGCCTTAGCTAAACAGGCTACTTAAAGACAAGAATGCTTGGAAGAAGAATGGAATTTAAGCTCCAATGCATCACCACAGCCACTACACAGTGTACGGAGCCTGTCGCTTCTGGACCATCCACTGTTATGTTTCCAGTGCCACACAAACAGATTAGTGGGGGTTCCAGGTGTTGGACCCTCACCATTCTGATATTGATGGCCTATTGGGAGCATAGGTGAGCAATATCTATAAGGTTAAAAACCTTTTAATCCTTTCCCTGTCAAGGACTTATGTCATACTGTATGTCTTTGCGGTGTGGTTATTTGTAGCCAAGGATGTATTTAATACGTCCTTGTTACTGTTTAAGGATCTCAGGCTGTGTAACAGCTAGAGATTAAAGCCAGATCTTGTTTTAAAACTAATATTCTCAGCTTCAAAACAATACCAGGATCATGGGTGGTAATAAACTGCGAGTTAAAAACCTTATAA
Organism: Bufotes viridis; assembly: GCA_033119425.1. Taxonomy (NCBI): domain Eukaryota; kingdom Metazoa; phylum Chordata; class Amphibia; order Anura; family Bufonidae; genus Bufotes; species Bufotes viridis. The sequence goes on from CM065589.1 coordinate 191,866,841, forward strand.
AGGGGTCTCAGTGAAAGCTGCATATACATGCAACTTTTCCTCCAAACCCAATTTCTAAGTGATCTAACTCATGATTTATACAGTCCCAGATATGCCAGGAGAAAGCAGCCCAGCCCCCCTTTGTAGGGCTGAGATGTCAGCAAGAATGAAGGAGGGGCGGAGCACTGGGGGACATGCCGACAGGCTGCACAGAGGTGTACATGACCACAAGAGAATTACATGGACTTCTGTGATCAACCCCCTTCACCCATCACATATGGAGGTCATTTTTCTCCAAAAAAGATTGTGAAGATGAGCACCCCTCAGTGCCTAATTAGGCCGCTAATTGACACCATGACCCAAACATTTACCAGTGTTGAGATCATAGAGCAAAATAAGTCATACCAAACACATCACAAACACACAGACTTCAATTAAGTTTACATTTTACATTGTCCCTATCCTTTTCATACCCTTAATATACAGTAAAATATGAAGTCCACTTATCTAATGATACCCGTTACACACTATAGTAATACTGATAACAATTATCACTAGAGAAGAATATCTAATATACATTCACTGAAAAAAAATAATGCTCCTAGGAGTTGTTGGAATCGGATTAAACTTTGTGTAAATGTAATGACGATCGACAGGGCATTCAGAAACTCTTCAAACCGTTTCACTTTTTCACATTTTGTTGTGTAAAAAAAAAGTTTTTCCTCATCATTCCACACTCAATACCCAATAATGACAAAGTCTTCTTGGGTATGATGCCACAAGGTTTGCATAACTGGATTTGGGGATTTCTCTGCAGATCCTCTCAAGCTCTGTCAAGTTGGTTGAGGACCGTCGGTGGACAGCCATGTTGAGGTCTCTCCAGAGATGTTCGATTGGGTTCTAGTCAGGGCTCTTGTTGGGCCACTCAAAGACATTCACAGAGTTGTCCCTAAGTCGCTCTTGTCTTGTTTTGGCTGTGTGTTTAGGGTCATCAACCTGATGGAAGATGAATCTTTGGCCCAGTCTGGGGGCTAGTGCATTCTGCATCAGATTTTCATTAAGACTATCTGAAAAAGAACCCCATATAACAGTGATGCCACCACCATAACTTACGGTAAAGATGTTATTGGGCAGTTGATGAGAAGTGTCTGTTTTTTTTCCAGAGATGATGCTTAGAATTAAGTCCAAAAAGTTCAATCCTGGTTTCATCAGACCAGAAAATCTTGTTTCAAACAGTCTGACATGCTTTTTTGCAAACTCCAGGTGGGCTTTTATGTGTCTTTTACTGAGGAGAGACTTCTTTTTGGACACTCTGGCATTAAGACCAGATTGGAGGGGTGCTGCAGTGATAGTTGACCTTCTGGAAGGTTCTCCCATCTGCACACAGGATCTTTAAAGCTCAGCCAGAGTGACAATTGGGTTCTTGGTCACCCTTTCCTCCAATTATTTAGTTTGCTGAGGCTTCGGCCAGCCAACCCTAAGAGGAGTCCTGGTTGTTCCAAACCTCTTCCATTCAAGAATTATTAAAGACACTGTGCTCTTGAGAACTTTCAGTGCAGTACAATTTTTTGTACCATTCTTCAGATCTGTGCCTTCATACAATCGTGTCTGTGAACTCTACAGGCACTTCTTTCCTCCTCATGGCTTGGTTTTTGCTCTGATATGTTAGACCTTATATAGACAGGGTTGTGCCTTTGCAAATCATATCGAATCAACTGAATTTACTTCAGGTGGACTCCAGCCAAGGTGTAGGAACATCTCAAAAAAGATTACCAGAAACAGGAGGACCCTAGTGATAGATTTCAAATGTCATAGCAAAGGGGGTGAATACTTATGTCCATATGAAATTTTAGTTTTTCTTTTTTAATACATTTGCAAAAATTTCTAAAATTCCATTTTCACTGTCTCATTATGAAGTACTGAGTGCAAATTTATGGAGGAAAACTTGCATTTTTTATTTTAGCACAAAGCCACAACATAACAAAATGTGAAAAAGGGTTCTGAGGACTTTCCGAATGCATTGTAAGTGATTACAATATTAGAGCAAAAGGATAAGTTTATTGGAGAAAATTGTACAATTGAAAGGAGGCTCTAGTATCCTGTTGGGCCACCTCGCCTGGATACAAGATAAGATATGGTTGGGCAAAGAGGCCAATGCCCAACCTTATGGTGTCCTGTGGTACATTTGCGCACAGATGTTGCAGCTGGGCCTGTACATCCAGCACACTCGTAGGTTACCAAAACTGGCCTCCCAGCTGGTCGCATAAATGCTCAATTGGCGATAAATCTGGTGACCAGGCAAGCCAAGGAAGTGTTGTAATCTGGTGCAGACATTCCTGTGAAACCCTTGCTGCATGTGGGAAAATATACTGCTGAAAAATGCCAGTTGGAAGCTCGGCCACAAGAGGCAACAACACATGTCCTGCACATACTGGTGAGTTGTTAGCGTCCCTCATATCATTACTAGGGTTGACCGACTGACATGCTGTGTGCCAGAAACTGACGTCTATGCTAGCTACAGACTGGCATAGACTTCAGTTATAGTCTGCAGTCAAGATTTTCTGGCAAAAGTTATAGTAAATGTGGTGGGCGGCCCAAAGCCCCACCCGCTGCAGCTAAGTCATGCCCCCTTTCCTCAGCGCTTCAGAAAAGTGTCAAGAGGCTCCAAAAATCACATATTATGGTGCACACGTGGCATGTGCCATGATCTGTGGAAGAGCTTAAAAAATGTCCCTCAGAGTGTTGGTCACATGACACAGCGGAGGACCAGAAGGGAGAGAATAACTTACAACTACAGTCACCTGTAAAAGGATTTTCTTAACTACAATTTATGTCATGTAGCTTTCTAACAGGCCAGAGAATAAAAATGTTTGTGGAAATGCCTCTTTAATAAAAAAAGAAATTAACCTAGCTTTACATGCCTCCACATTAACTGAATATCTTCAAGTGCAGCATATACTATTCTAAAGAGGTGTACTTCAAGGTTCAGAGATGGGTCCACTATTATTTAAAGAAGTGGCCAGCCCAATTCTTGGAACCTGTGCCCAATTTAAAAAATAAAAACAGCACCTGCCTGCAGTCAATCACTGACCTCAGCAGTCATATGTGCTAGAGTGGCACTTCGTTTGGAATTATAAAGAGGACCCCAGCACCATAAGGCCACAGTGCTCACCACAGACTCACCAGGCTGCCAAGAGGCTACCCGGCTACAAGCTGCTATGTATTTCATGCTGCCTGGGGTTCTGGCAGAATGAAGCTCCTGACATGTCCCCTTTAAAATGTAGTGAATAGATTAAACAATTATTATCCAAAAGACCCCAAATCCTCTCTCTGCGGGAAAATGACTAATCTATTTTTCATTTCCTTCTGTCATATTGTAATAATAACTATGCTGATTACTTTTAGCCCGAATACATGATTCTACTTACTAGAAACATCCCTAAAATGAAATATGTGCATCCACAAAAGTCTGAAATATATTGTAAAGCGAAGACTAGACAGTAAAAGCACTGATGCCTTGAATGAAGCAGCAAAGAGAAAGTTTTTCTCTTTGTCCCTTCAGTACTGATCTGTGAACTTGCTAACAGACAGGGTTCACATAGGGATCTCACTAAAAGGAGAGGCTGTTAAATGGATTCTTGCCAAAGTAATCGCAAATCACAGAGGTCAGACCCCCACTAACCCTAAGAACGAAGATACTGTGGCGCTAACTTAGCTCTGTGTCATGTCACTGATTTTCCCTGCACGGCATCACTCCTGATCACCCCCTTCCCCATGCATGGAAAACTTGGAATGATGTTGCACTATGTCCTTATAACGACTGTGATCCCCACTAATCAAAATGATTGCAATACCAATTTGAAGTTGTACCTCATAAACTCAACATTGAAATTGCAACACCTAGAAGGACAAGCTGTAGGCTATACAAACTTAGGAAGTAGTAGGCGCCACTAAGATCTACAAATAATCAGATTTTCAAGCATCTAAGTCCAATGTGTGGCATGTGGGAAGGCATAAAAACCGAATTGAAAGCAAACTTTTTTTATCCACATGAAACCTCAAAAATAGGATCACGTCTTGTGGGATGATAGAATGAGTTATTATGGTAGGAGGAGAAAAAGGGAAGGGGAGGTTAGTCTCTAATCTTGAAAAGGATTGAGCGTACCTGGCAGGACGCCAGAGGAAGGACCTGTTGATTGTAAGACGAAAGAAACAGTAATATAGGGGTCAGAGGAATTTAGTGATATAGAGGTCAGAGGAATTTTTAGGCTGCCAGGGGCAAATGACTATCCAGGAAGAGTCCTCAATGGGTGTATCAAGCCGGAAAAAAAGGCAAAGTAAAAAGGTTTTGTCCCTTTAAGTGGCGCCACAGCTACTCAATTAGAGATACATATGATATGTAATCTGTTTTATCTCATAGATATGAGCTTTGTATACGTGAAATATTTTAGGAGTTTAAGGTATAAAAATATTGACATGAATTAAAACATATAAAAAATATATATAATATATATATAAATGAACTCACTTCACCCAGGAGGTTTCGGATGGGATAAGCATAAAACACCCACCGAAATACCTCCTGCGCCTGGGTAGCTTGTAGAATCTCACGAAGTGGCAGCAGTCCAATATGTACTTCTTGTCAAAAACGTCTTTATTGAACCACAGGGTGGGGGTGAAGGTAATGTCTCAACGCGTTTCGGGGCAACGGTAAAGCCCCTTCATCAGGAGTATATAACATTGGGTACATGGTGTGGGATATAAATACACAGAAATGTTTGAAAAAAGCGCCAAAATGGGGTGGGGGACGTCACTTCCGGTTTGTGCTCCAGCGTGGAACGCAACGGAAATGATGTACCGCCCCTCCTGGATTAGTATTCCAAATTACTTCAATTTATACTAGAACATGTTTTGTTCAAGGGCCTTAATAGAACCCTTTCATCGGAGGCATATATCTCTATGTGCAAGGCGTAGATAAAGTTATTTCAATGTAACGCCTAAACGGAGTGAGGGACGTCACTTCCGGTTTGCGCTCCAGCGTGGAACGCATCGGAAGTGGCGTGCTGCTGCTCCAGAATCTAAAATAGGATCTTCATCAAAATACAAGTATTAGAGTGATTAATGGAGTGAACATTTGGGAATCTTTATTCAAACTGTGATGACCTGTATAGGGGCCAAAGGTGTTTGTCTAAAAAATCTCCTTCCAATTACAGACTCGGAAGTGTGGGCACTTCCGGTCTTTGAAACGCAAATGTGCCAGTCCTTTGGAGCGCTCTTTTTTTAGCCTTGGATCTAAAGCAAGGGCCGGAAATGTAGTGGTTTCTCACTACAGTTGGTTGGGAAGTAGATTGGGTTATGCAATCACATTTGGACGATAATGATAATGATAATAATATAAAAAAGTATTAAATAGTACGCATATTTAAGTGTATATTCAAATATAGGAAAATAGTACTGATGGTTAGAATCACTCTAATGAACGCTCCAATAATGACTCCAATAAAAAACTCTAATAAAAAGCTCCAATAAAAAACTACAATAAAAAACTGCTCCAGTGAAAAACCAAAAAGGGGATACATATATTTAAAAGTAGTACATATATTAGATAATTGATATGCTGGAATGTATACACGAAGAAAATAAGGATGTGTTGATAAAAGATTGTTAATAAAAAACACTTAAAAATGTATATACTATTTTTCTATATATATATATATATATATATATAAACTAAGATACGTTTGAAGAGTATATATTACAATATATGTGTAGAGTTACACTTCTACAGTTCATCCTCTATTATCCTCCCTTTATGGGGAGTGGAAAAGATCATCACATGGGGAATGCGATTTTGGGGTCTGAATGTGCTACAAAATACGTCTAGTGGCTGATGTCTATATATATTTAGATGTAACTCTATGTCTCTAGATGTGAACAGACATTATAGAGAAGCTGTTATTACCGTTTGGACTTATTACTAGGTAGCTTTGATTCTAAAAGAGGGGGAGGAGGGGGGGGGGATAGATGATCTTCTGAGTTTTCGTGATACGAGAAAAGGGAATTATCAATAGTTAGAATATTCGAGAGTCTCGTTTAGTCCAAATGGGGAAAGAGTGTTGAGGGTATGTATCCAATACATTTCTTTACGACACAGTTGCTGGTAGGTAGGTGTCTGTTCTATGGGTGAGACTCGTAAACTGGATGGATCACTATTATGTGTCTCAAAGTAGTGTTTCGATACACTGTGTGTGAGGATGCAACGCCTAATGTTCGAGCGATGCTCGTTCATCCTCTCTCTAACTGTCTGTGTGGTTCTTCCAATATATTTTAGTCCACATGGACAGTAAAGGAGGTAGATCACATTTTTTGACCCACAATTAAGTTCTTGTTTAATGGTCCAGGTAGAGTGATCTTTTGTTGCCTTTGGGTTATGGATGGTTAATGTTTTGACCCCATGTGAAATCATGGGGCAACAAAGGCAATTTTGGAGAAGCATTTTTGTATCCCTATCTTTTTTGAACAGAGGGTGGATGTGGCCTCTAAGTTGCTTTGGGTAGTTAGTTTGGGACAGGAAGGGGCAATAAGGTTTTTGAGGGTTTTCGCTCTCCTAAATGTGATGGAAGGTTTTGGTAGGATTTTTTTGAGGATGGGGTCTTTAAGGAGGATGACCCAATGCTTACTTAGTATATGCCTGATGTTGGTGCGGTGGATATTGTAACGGGTAATAAGGTTAAATTGATATCTGTCATCTTTGACAGTATTAGGTGGAGCAGGTTGTAAAGCAGCGTGTTGACTTACAGAGGTTGCTCGTCTGACTGAGGTGTTAATTAACCCTTTTGGATATCTCTTTTCTTTGAATCTGTCTTTTAAGATTTTTATTTGTTCCTTCATTTTTTTTTGTGTCTGAGCAATTTCTTCTAACCCTTTTCATTTGCCCATAAGGTATATTATTCCTCCATTTTGAATAATGGCAGCTTGAATAATCCAAGTAACTGTTAGAATCAACTTTTTTGAAATGGGTTCTGGTAGTGATTTTATTGGCTATTGATTTGATATGGATATCTAGAAAGACTGCTTCATTTGGATGGTACTCGGAGGTGAATTGTAAGCCCCAATTATTTCGGTTTATTTCCTCAATAAATTCCACCAACTTTTCAGCGGTGCTGTCCCATACAAAAATGATGTCATTGATGTATCTATTAAATGTTACAACGTTTTTGTGTGTCATTAGTCCCATTTCTTGTTCAAATAATCCTATGAACAGATTGGCATAGGAGGGGGCAAACTTTGTCCCCATAGCTGTTCCTCTTTTTTGTATATAGAATTTTTCGTTAAATAGAAAGTAGTTGTGTTGTAGAATGAAGGAGATTGCGTCTAAAATAAATTATTTTTGCGTTTGGGACATTTCTTGATCAAGGTTCAAGAAGTGTCCTACTGCCTTCAGGCCCAAGTCATGTTTAATATTGCTATATAATGAAGCAACGTCTAGAGTAACCCAAAGGTGATTGCTCTTCCATTTAATTTTATCTAGAATGTTGATGAGATGGGAAGAATCTCTAAGGTAAGAGGGGAGTTTTAGAACATATTTTTGTAGGTATTTGTCAATGTAGGCAGAAAGGTTGGAGGTAAGTGACTCTATGCCAAAGATGATGGGCCTACCTGGTGGACATGTACTGGATTTGTGAATTTTTGGGAGGAAATAAAACCTAGCTATTGTTGGGTGAATGTTGGAAAGAAAAGACTTTTCGTTTTTATTGATGATTCCGGCATTATATCCATAATCGATTAGTGTTTGTAATTATTTTTTGTATGATGTAGTTGGATCTTCATTAATGACTCTATAATATTCAGTATCTGACAAGATTTTGAATGATTCTTTTAGGTAATATTCTTGGTCCATGATGACTATTCCTCCCTTGTCAGCGCTTTTTAATACTACATCATTGTTCTGTTTAACTTGTTTCAAGGCTTTATTTTCCCGTTTAGTCAGGTTAGTTGTGGGTTTGTTCGATTGTGTTTCTGTAAGCGTTTTTAGTTCATTGAGAACAATATTAAAATAACTTTCTAGATGTGGGCCTCTACTTTCTAGGGGATGAAAGGTGGATTTAGGTTTGAGGTTGGATGGAATCGGAGTTGGTTCAGAAGATTCTGGATGGATGAGATTTTTGGATGGTGTGGTATTGGTGTCAGCAGTGGGGGTTAGGCCCATTTCTTTACTGAGATCCTTTATTGCAAAGTGTGTTTTTAAGGTGAGTTTGCGTATATATTAGTTGAGATCCACAAATAGTTCAAAAGAGTCAAGATATTGGGTGGGATGAGTTATTGCCATTTGTCACAAACTAAGAGAGACGGAATCCTTGAACTGAGAGACCTTGGTTTATCACTCCCGCAGATCACTACGATCCTAGGCCAAGATGTCAGCACTTTTTAACGTTGTATATCCTGGTGGCTGGGAGAACAACGATTAACTGGAATGACAGCAAGAGGTGCACAGAGGTGAACCTCTGCATGGACAGATCATCTGATTAGAAGAATGGCGGGTAATGATTCATTTTGTACTGCAAGTGAAATCGGGTGTCACATCCCAAGCCAAGGGCGGCAAGCTCTATAAAAACCATCAGAAGGCATTTGCACGACACTGGGCTATGAGCCAGTTGTCCAGCTACAGATGTTCCATTGACCTCATGCCACTGCTTTCAAAGCCGATCACAGTGCACAGCGAGACAGCAGTGGAGGCTGGAATGGAGGTCTACCCTCTTCAATGCTTAGCCCCATTTTTGTCTCAGACGCAATAATAGCTAGGAATTAGGTTGGAAACCACTTGAGCAATGCCATGAAGAGGCCTTCACAAGAGATACTACTCTCGGGATTATGGTGTGGGGTGGCACAATATAATAGCCTGACCCAGGGGCGTAGCTAGAAATGACTGAGCCCCACAGCAAATTTTTGTATTGGGCCCCCCCTACCCGCGCGTTTCGCTCCCCCTCTATAATGTGCCAGCCATATAGCCCCCCTATAATGTGCCAGTAGTCAGCCATATAGCCCCCCCAGCCCCCCTATAATGTGCCAGTAGCCAGCCATATAACCCCCCTATAATGTGCCAGTAGCCAGCCATATAACCCCCTATAATGTGCCAGTAGTCAGCCATATAACCCCCTATAATGTGCCAGTAGTCAGCCATATAACCCCCTATAATGTGCCAGTAGTCAGCCATATAAACCCACCCTATAATGTGCCAGTAGCCAGCCATATAGCACCAGATGCCCCCATAGTGCTCCCTATAATGTGCCAATATCAAGTGCCATCCTCTCCCCCTGCCCCCTAATGTGTGTGCCAATATGAAGTGCCTATCTCTCCCCCCATTTGCCAATATCATAGTGCCAATAGCCCCCTCCTCCCCTGTGGCAGTAAAGTAAAAGTCCAGTATTTAAAAAAAAAAAAAACAACACGTATACTTACCTCCATGTTAGGCAAGCCTCATTTATCCTGTCTTTCAGAAAAGTTTGTGAGGGGAATCAAACCTGTGACCATTAGGATGAAAGGCAAGACACTTAACCACAAGACTGTATCAGCTGCATAGCCAGGTAGCTAAAAAAAAAAATAAGACCTCTAGATAAGGAGAACCTTGATAGTGTATCTATACACATTACAGCTGCCCCAACACACCAAGCTCTGCTACATCCATATACAATGTGCTGGTGCAGCTGTAATGTGTATGGATACACTATCAAAGTTCTCCACATCTAGAGGTCATATTTTTTTTTTTTTTTTTTTTAAAGCTATCTGGCTATGTAGCTGATATAGCCTTGTGGATAAGTGTCTTGTCTTTGAACCTAATGGTCGCAGGTTCGATCCCCAGGGCAAGCTTTTCTGAAAGAAAGAAAAAATAAGTTTTAAATAGACAAGGGCGAGAGTACACTGCGATTCACTGTGTAATTAGCCATCCGGAGAGGAGTGAGGACACGTGCTGATTACCCAGGGGAGGAGAGGAGTGAGGACAACACGTGCTTGCCGGGCCCCCTGTAAGCCCGGGCCCCGAAGCAGCTGCTTCCCCTGCTTCCCTGGTAGTTACGCCCCTGGCCTGACCTCTCTTACCTTGATTTCAGGTACACTAACAGCTCGGCGTTACATCTGTTCGGTCATGGAACTAGTGGTACAGATATTTCTCCAAAGTGTCCCAAAAGTCATTTTTTTAACAGGACATCTCCACATCGCATGTTGCTTGTGCTACTTTGAGCAACCTGTGTGGCCTAAATGTGCTACTATGGCCTGTAGCATCTCTGGTCTGCTATTGAGCACATCTGTTATTGTGATTATTTGGCAATTGCAAAGGGAGCTGCCATTAGCGGAACTTGATGATTTGTGTGCCCAAGTGTATTCAGCATGGCAGAACATTCTCTAGGCAACCATTAATGACCTCAGTGATAGCAAGCCAAGACGTGTAGGTGTGTGTATTTCTGTGCATTGCGGTTATATTGAATAAATCTAGATGTTTTGCATATTTTGCTTCCATGTTTTCATCAGTTACATATCATTAATGGTAAGGATTGTAACTGACCAGACAAGCAACTCCTTATGAGCAGGTTAACCTCTAACTGTTAGGGCTCATGCACAATGCTGTTTTTTGTGGTCCGCAAATCACGGATTCGCAAAACACGGATACCGGCCAAGTTTTTTTTTTGTCCGCAAAATAAACAAGAATAAGACATTTTCTTTTTTTTTTTGCTGGTTTGCGGAATAGACTTACAGATGCTGTCAGATGCGGTGCTGTCTTTTGGGGCCCAATTGAGATAAATCGGTCTGCTTCCGATCCACAAAAAACGCGGCTAATATGTAGACCAAAACTACTCCTGTGTAAATGAGCTCTAAAACAGGTTGTCTGGTCTAGTTAAAAAACTAATGACTGTCAGGACTGTGTTAAAAGTGTTATATAATTATAACTTATCCTCAGGATAGGTCAATATTATCACATCAGCGGGGGTCGACGTCCTGGAATCCCCGCTGATCAGTTGTTTCAGGGAGCTGCTGCGATCATTGGAATTCTGGTGAACGATGCAGGCTCCCGGCAGCTTTCCAAGGACATCGCCGTACATCCCATAGTGGCAGTGTTTGGTTTGCAGCTCAGCCCTATTAATTTGAATAGGGCTGAGCTGCAATTAGGCCATGATGTGACCAAGGTACAGTGATGTCACTTGCCTAGGAAGAGGCTGCAGTGCTCAAGGCCTCTTCTAACAGCTGATTGACAGGTGTCCCAGGTGGAGAACACTTTGAAAGGTGTTTTGTTTTTTGAAAAACGTCTTGCTGGCCATTTATTTTAATTATCAATGACAACCCCTTTAAGTGGCAGAATTATAGGAGGAAGCTGATGTGCTTTTAATACGTATGTTTTGCCAAAGTAAATACAGGAAGAATATGCACAATCTATATAGCCTTTGTCTTGCTTGAGCTTTGATGATTACTGCTGAGAGGCAGCAACGATACGCACTACAGTAAAAAAAAAAATCACATATACCTTCATTTAGTTTTTGGATGTGAAATGCTCGTTTTTTTTAAGGGTTTCTCTGTGAAATGACTGCTGGCCTGCTAGACCAGAGAAATGACATGCTGTCTAAAACGCGCATGTCACTACTGCTGGCCAATGAGTGGTGATGTCTGCTGGCACAACACGCAACCTCTGCCACCGCTCAGGCCACCAACAGTGGTGACCTGTAGATGGAGCCTGCTTGCCACTATCCTGCACATACAAAAAGGGGCCCCCAGTCTTGTAGAACCCATTTATTTTTACTTATTTAAATATTTAATTTCCTGTCTAGTTAGGTATATAGTAAATCGGGAAACAAATACTTTATACGTCAGGACTGACGGCTGCAAGATGATAACATGTCTATGGGGCAGATGTCTGACGCAGTGATATTTGATTATATATACCTGTTCGTCACCAGGCAACTGGGGGTCTTTCAGAACTTGGCGGATGTGTGTTTGATTTAGCGGCTTTGATGAGTGTCGCTAGGAAACACTACTTATCTGAAAATGCAATGTTTCACATTTAAAGGTATCTGTACAGTTATAACATTTCTACCAAACATGGTATAATTTTTATTAAATAGCCTATTCGAAACAAGGTGAGATAATCAGCAACTGCACAGCCACTAACCTGGACACTGTTTTCACACTGGATGTTACAAAGGTTATATATATAGAAGACTTGTAATTGCACTCACTTTCAAGATGATGGGCATCATCTTGAAGGAACAGGAAGCAACGCTCGCATGGAGCACCGCCCCACTGATCAGATATTGATGATTGATCAATGTATCTGGCCTGCACAATCCCTTTAAAAACTCATGCTATGCAAACAGAAAAAATATATATTATTAGGCTTCCTGCCCATAGCTGCATAAAGTACATGATGCCTCCATAATTAAATAAGGAATGCTCCATCAGATACAATGGTTTGTTGTATATTATCTCCCTAACAGGGCACCTGATGGAGCAGGGAATAGCATCATACAGAATCTATATGCCAACTTGTGTCGCTGTGCCAAGTGCACAAGGCCTTAAAGGGACACTTCCATCAAAATCATTTGCATTCAGATTTTATCTTATCCTGCGGTAGGAGTTAAATGGGCTGTCTCACTTCAGCAAGTGGCATCTATCATGTAGAGAAAGTTAATACAAGGCATTCACTAATGTATTGTGATTGTCCATATTGCTTCCTTTGCTGGCTTGATTCATTTTTCCACGCATTATACACATTTATGCGTAACCAATACTCATTTACATGGTTACGGCCACCACTGCAGTGCAGATACGAGTTGGTTGCTCTCCGGTATGAGAACGGAACGGAATGCATTTTAGAGCACTCCGTTCTGTTCAGTTAAGTTTTTTCCCCATTGACAATGAATAGGGACAAAATGGAAGCGTTTTTTTCCGGTATTGAGACCCTATGACGGATCTCAATACCGGAAAATATTAACGCTAGTGTGAAAGTAGCCTAACATACACTGAAATGCAGAGCTCTGCATGGATGTGAATGTAACCCAGTAGGATGTGGATGTAACCCAGTAGGTGTGAACCTGAACAGGGTTTCTCCTAAGGACATTGTATTAGGGTGGGTTCATGTCACATTTTATGCCTCCGTTTGACGTATATGTTAGGAAAAAAAGGTTAAAATGCAGCACACCATATTCTTGTATCTTGCAGAGTGTGGAATGGAACTCTATGCTATGGCATCAGTCTGAGGCAGCCGTATAACGTATGTGTTTTTGTATATGTTAAACAGATGGAAAAAACGAAATGTGAACCCAGCGTAAGTGACTTTCCGGGCCTTCAACCTTTAAGGCTACTTTCACACTAGCTTTTTAGTTTTCCGGTATTAAGATCCATCATAGAGGCTCAAAAACAGAAAAAAACGCTTCGGTCTTGTCCCCATTGATTGTAAATGGGGACAAAACTGAACTTAACAGAACAGAATGTTCCAAAATGCATTCTGTTCCGTTTAGTTGTGTTTCCGAACCGGAGAGCAAACTGCAACATGTTGTAGTTTACTTTCCGTCCTGACGGATCCGGATCCATTTTCTCTGCCAAAATTTGCCACAATAGAAAACGGATCCGTCTTCCATTGACTTTCTGTGGAGTTCACGACGGATCTGTCTTGGCTATGTTAAAGATAATACAACCGGATCCGTTCATAAAGGATGCAGATGGTTGTATTATCCGTAAGGAAGCTTTTTTGCTGAACCCTGCCGGATCCAGTAAAAACACTAGTGTGAAAGTATCCTAACCCTTGTACAGGGATCTGGATGACACCGCAGGGGAACCATCAGGTTGCTACCTCTTGAAATAGTCTCAGGAGAAATAACAGAGAAAGGGCACATGTTAATGGGCAAAGAGACACCAAAGGTGTCCCACAGCCCCAGTTGTATTGAATTGTGTAATTAACTGCAGATTTCAATGTAACTCTATACAGAACAAACATGTTTTTGCCAGCCTATGTACACTGACAAAAAAATAACGCACCAAGAAGGAGTTGTTATAATTAAATAAAGCTTTCTATATGTGAATGTGATGATGATATATGTAAGTGATTACAATATTTGTACAGTTGGCAAAAACTGTACAAATTAAAAGATTCTCCAGTGCCTTGATGGGCCTCTTCTAGCCTGGATACAAGATGAGATATGCTTGGGCATGGAGCATTCCACAAGATATCCTGCGGAATATTTGTCCACAGATGTGGCAGCTGGGCCTGTAGATCCTGCACACTTCTAGACTGCTAAAGATGGCATCCCAGCTGGCCTATAAATCCTCATTTGGCAATAAATCTGGCAACCGGGCAGGCGAAGGAAGTGTTACATTCCTGTGTGTGGATGGGCATTAGCCTACTGAAAAATACCAGTTGGAAGCCCAGCCATGACAGGCAACACACATGGCTGCAAGACGTCCTGCAAATCTCTGAGCTGTTAGTGTCCCTCATATCACTACTAGGGATGACTGACTGTTATATGTGATAGCTCCCCAGATCATTACATCAGTAGTTGGGGCAGTGTGTCGCTCTACAGCAAAGTCTGGATTGAAGGGCTCACCACATGGCCTTCAAACTCAAGCCCAACCGTCATCATATCCCCAAAAGAACCTGGATTCATTGCTAAAGGTGATACAGTACCAGCCTGTAGCAGTTCAGGTTTCTCATTCACGACATCACTACAAACAAAAGATACTGGCGGGTGGCTATCAATGGCAGGACATACAGTTGAAACCAGAAGTTTACATACACTATATAAAAAGACACATATGCATGTTTTTCTAAATATCTGACATGAAATCAGAATAAACCTTTCCTGTTTTTGGTCAATAAAGATTACCATTATTATTTTTTGCCAAATGCCAGAATAATGAGAGAAAGAATGCTTTAAGGCATTTTTATTACTTTCTGCAAAGACAAAAGTTTACATACACTAAGATTACTATGCCTTTAAACAATTCTGGACTGCCCATATGATTATGTCATGTGTTTGGAAGCTTCTGTTTGTTGCAACATCTGAGTTAATTAGAGGCACACCTGTGGATGTATTTAGATGCACACCTGAAACACACTGCTTCTTTGTGTAGCATCATGGGAAAGTCTAAAGAAATCAGCCAAGATATCAGGAAGAGAATTGTGGACTTGCACAAGTCTGGCTCAACCTTGGGTGCAATTTCAAGATACCTGAAGGTTCCTCGTTCATCTGTACAAACAACAATACGCAAGTACAAACAAGATGGGAATGTCCAGCCATCATATCGCTCAGGAAGGAGACGGGTTCTTTGTCCCAGAGATTAACGTGCTTTGGTCCGACATGTGCATATCAACCCAAGAACAAAAGCAAAAGACCTTGTGAAGATGATGGCGGAAGCTGGTAAGATTGTGTTAATATCTACAGTGAAACGAGTACTGTAACAACATGGGCTGAAAGGCCACTCTGCCAGGAAGAAGCCATTACTCCAAAAGAAACATAAAAATGGCAGATTAATGTTTGCAAATGCACACAGGAACAAAGGCCTACATTTTTGTAGACATGTCCTGTGGTCTGACGAAACTAAAATTGAACTTTTTGGCCATAATGACCACCATTATGTTCTTGGAAGCCTAAGAAAACCACCCCAACTGTGAAACACAGGGGTGGCAGCATCATGTTGTGGGGTTGTTTTACTGCAGGAGGGACTGGTGCACTTCACCAAATAGATGGTATCATGAGGAAAGAAGATTATGTGGAAATACTGAAGCAACATCTCAAGACATCAGCCAGGAAGTTAAAGCTTGGGCAGAAATGGGTCTTCCAAATGCACAATGACCCGAAGCATACTGCCAAACTGGTTACATAGTGACTTAAGGATAACAAAGTCAATGTTTTGGAGTGGCCATCACAAAGCCCTGATCTCAATCCTATTGAAAATGTATGGGCAAAGCTGAAAAAGCAGGTGCGAGCAAGACGACCAACAAACATGGCTCATTTACTCCAGTTTTGTCAGGAGAAATGGGCCCAAATTCCGACCAACCATTGTGAGAAGCATGTGGAAGGATATCCAAAACGTTTGACCCAAGTCATACAGTTTAAGGGCAATGGTACCAAATATTAATGAAATGTATGTAAACTTTTGACTTTGCAGAAAGTAATAAAAATGCCTTCACCATTCTCTCTCTCTCTCTCTCTCTCATTATTCTGGCATTTGGCAAATAATAATAATTATGTAATAATTGACCAAAAACAGGAAAGGTTTATTATGATTTCATGTCAGATATTGAGAAAAACATGCATATGTGTCTTTTTATATAGTATATGTAAACTTCTGGTTTCAACTGTATAATGGGTGTTTTAATGCCTGAAAATGGTTCAGCAGACACAGGAGTGTGTAATGGAGGTGCCACCTATGTCTGGATGGTGGATAACCGTGCTTATCGGAAAATCAAACCATCTACTGGTAGTGTGTCTGGGCCGTCTGGAGCCAGTTTGCCATGTGTGCATGCCCTCATGTAACCACTGCTCCTAACACTTCCTAACAACTAGGTAAGAATGGCCTTGATGGTGAGCAATTCCTTGAAGCAACTATTCTGTTTGTCTCACACGGGGTTCAGACCTGAGCGTTTTTGAAATGCGCGTATTTTAGCGCGTTTTTGCAAATAGGAAACGCGCGTCAAACGCGCGTTCGTGATTCTGGAGACCAATAGAAAAAAGCATATCTACACCTTAACGCATGTTTTACGCGCGTTCCCATTGAAGTCTATGGGAGGAAAAGCGCGACAAACGCCCAAAAAAACGCTCCTGAACGAGCTTATGCGTCGGGCGTTTTACAGCTGTAAAACGCTCAAGTGTGAACCACTCCCATAGGGATGCATTGGTTTTCATGTCTTCAGCGTTTTACAGCGCGTTTGAACGCGCTGTAAAACGCTCAGGTGTGAACCTAGGGTCAGTCAAATAATGTGCTCCCTCTCAAAGTCTATGTACAGGGCAAAATGTCTTTGAGTGCGTCCTAGAGGCATGTCTAGCAGTTAAAGCGGTTGTCTGAGTTATATTAATATATGCCCATGTGCCTTATAACCTATCTAATAATACCTCAGTAATGTAGTCTTTTTATCTATAATATGTTATTTCTGTGGCGCTATTGCGGGTCACGTGACCCGGACGTCAACCACCAGGCTCCCTGTTTTGTGTACAGGCTTTATCCCTGCCTTGGGGAGTGGACACGAAATGTCAGAGCCTGTGTGCCCACCCCTCTCTGATCTGCCTGCCGGCCGGCTCCTGTACAGGTTTATTACTGTAGTCCAGTGGCGGCATGAAGCGCACGGCGTCATAGCAACCAATGACGCCGTGCGCTCCTGCTGTCATCTGGATTCCAGGCCGGGATACCACGGTCCACGCACGGCCGTGTGCATGAGGCCTTACTCAGATAACCCCTTTAATGATCTCTCACCAAGAGGTACACTAGCCTTAACCCCTTAAGGACGTACCGGTACGTCATGGTTCCCGAGTCCTTGCAGATGTCAGCAGTTTTAACCCCATCCATGCCACGGTCCGTACGAACCGCTGTATGGAAGGGGTTAACAGGGAGGGAGCTCCCTCTCCCATCGGGGGGCTGCTGTGCCTTTGCAGCCCCCGGACAGGATGGGATCACAAAGGGAGGGAGCCCCCCTCCCTCCCCATCATCCGCTGCTCAGTTCTGGCAGCGGGTGATGGTTACCATGGCAGCAGGACGCTTTCAGAAGCGTCCTGCTCTCCATGGTCCTGAAAGTCTAAGCAAACTTGTGCTAAAGGCACAAGTCTGCTTAGACTATGTAAAGTAAAAAAAATACAGTTCAGTACATTGTATAGTGTACTTTTCTGTATTATATAGACACCAGATCCACTGGATCTACAAGAACCAAGTGGGTCTGGGTCAAAATAAAATGTAAAAAAAAAAAAAAAACACATATCACTGAATAAAAAAAAATAAAAAAAAATACACTACACATATGAGGTATTGCCGCGTCTGTAACAACCTGCTCTATAAAAATAACACATAAACTAACCTCTCAGGTGAACACAGCAACAAAAATAATATAAATATGGGGTCAAAAGTCATTTTTGTCACCTTACATCACAAAAAGTGTAATAGCAAGCGACCAAAATGTCATATGCACCCCAAGATAGTGCCAATCAAACCGTCATCTCATCCCACAAAAAATGAGCCCCTACATAAGACAGTCGCCCAAAAGATAAAAAATAAAAATATGGCTTTCAG
Organism: Bufotes viridis; assembly: GCA_033119425.1. Taxonomy (NCBI): domain Eukaryota; kingdom Metazoa; phylum Chordata; class Amphibia; order Anura; family Bufonidae; genus Bufotes; species Bufotes viridis. The sequence goes on from CM065589.1 coordinate 191,885,078, forward strand.
AATGTGGAGACACTAAAAAAATTTTTTTTCAAAAATGCTTTGTTATGAAAAACTGAAACAAAACCCCCAAAAAGTAGCCATATTTGGTATTGTCGCGTCCGTAACAACCTGCTCTATAGAAATAGCACACAATCTCTAACCTGTCAGTTCAACGATTTAAATAGCAAAAAATAAAAACGGTCCCAAAACAGCTATTTTTTTTGCAAATTTTCCACAATCTGCCACAATAGAAAACGGATCCGTCCTCCATTGACTTTCAATGGAGTTCATGACGGATCCGTCTTGGCTATGTAAGGCTACTTTCACAATGGCGTTTTTGGATCCGCTTGTGAGATCCGTTTCAGGGCTCTTACAAGCGGTCCAAAACGGATCAGTTTTGCCCCAATGCATTCTGAATGGATCCGTTCAGAATGCATCAGTTTGGCTCCGTTCAGTCTCCATTCCGCTCTGGAGGCGGACACCAAAACGCTGCTTGCAGCGTTTTGGTGTCCGTCTGATGGAACTGAGCCAAACAGATCCGTCCTGACATACAATGTAAGTCAATGGGGACGGATCCGTTTTCAATGACACAATATGATACAACAGAAAACGTTTTGCCTATGTTCATGATAATACAAACGGATCCGTTCTGAACGGATGCATGCGCATGTATTATCAGTGCGGATCTGTCTGTGCAGATACATGACGGATCCGCACAAGACGCCAGTGTGAAAGTAGCCTTAAAGATAATACAACCGTATCAGTTCATAAAGGATACAGATGGTTGTATTATCAGTAAGGAAGCTTTTTTGCTGAACTCTGCCGGATCCAGTAAAAACACTAGTGTGAAAGTATCCTAACCCTTGTACAGGGATCTGGATGACACCGCAGGGGAACCATCAGGTTGCTACCTCTTGAAGGCAATAAATATTGAGTTTTGTTTGGCTGTTAATCCTTGCTTTGTTACTGGAAAAAATGGATTAAAATCGAAATTCTGAATTTTTTTCTCCATTTGCCATTAACTCTTGTGGAAAACCTAAAGGGTTCACAACGTTTGTAAAATCAGTTTTGAATACCTTGAGGGGTGTAATTTGTAGAATGGGGTGGTTTCTATTAGGTAAGCCTCACAAAGAGACTTCAGACCTGAACTGGTCCCTAAAAAGTGGGTTTTGGAAAATTTCTGAAAAATTTCAAGATTTGCTTCTAAACTTCTAAGCCTTGTAACGTCTCCAAAAAATAAAATAGCATTCCCAAAATGATCCATACATGAAGTAGACATATCGGGAATGTAAATCAATAACTTTTTTTGACGGTATTAGTATGTATAATAGAAGTAGAAAAATTGAAACTTGGAAAATTGCAAATCTTTCAAAGTTTTTTGTAAATTTGGTATTTTTTTATAAATAAAAATGAAATTTTTTTACTCCATTTTACCAGTGTCATGAAGTACAATATGTGACGAAAAAACAATCTCAGAATGGCCTGGATAAGAAAAAGCGTTTAAAAGTTATCACCACATAAAGTGACACTGGTCAGACTTACAAAAAATGGCCAGGCCCTAAGGTGAAATAGGGCTGAGTCCTTAAGGTGTTAAGAAGCCTCTGTGGGCCTTTTATAGGGCATCAAGAGAAGCACTTTTACACATTCTTGAGGTGAGATCCAGTGTCTAATCAGACCACAACTGTAATCATTTACATAACTGCATGCCGCGTTTTTCAGCAATCCGACATTTCTATCTTGGTGCATTTTATTTTTTATGAGTATATGTTGCAGATGTGTGCCACTGTAGGAACACAATTGGGTAAGGCTGTTCAGATAACACAACCATCTGCATTCGTTCAGAACACATCTATTTGTATTATCTTTAACATAGCCATGATGGGTCCGTCTTGAACACAACTGAAAGTCAATGGAAGACGGATATGTTTTCTATTGTGCCAGATTGTGTCAGAGAAAACGGATCCGTCCTTGCACACAATGGAAGTCAATGGGGATGGATCCATTTGGCTCAGTTTCATCAGATGGACACCAAAACGCCACAAACGGAAAGCCAAAACACGAGTGTGAAAGTAGACTAAGTCTGTTTATCCATTTGGCAGGACTATTCCAAATAGTTATGTCTAATATAACCACTACGGCAGAGCTGTGTGCACAGAGCCTGTACATAAAGAGATGTCCTACTAGAATATACATTCTAGCAGAGAATTCCATCTTACAGTGGATATAAAAAGTCTACACACCCCTGTTAAAATGTCAGGTTTCTGTGCTGCAAAAAAATGATAAATCATTTCCGAACTTTTTCCACCTTTAATGTGACCTATAAACTGTACCACTCAATCGAAAAACAAACTGAAATCTTTTCGGTAGAGGGAAGAAAAAATATTTAAATAATATGGTTGCATAAGTGTGCACACCCTTAAACTAATACTGTGCTGAAGCACCTTTTAATTTTATTACAGCACTCAGTCTTCTGGGGTATGAGTCTATCAGCATGGCACATTTTGACTTGGCAAGATTTGCCCACTGTTCTTTGCAAAAACACTCCAAATCTGTCATCTCCTGTGCACAGCCCTCTTCAGATCACCCCACAGATTTTCAATCGGATTCAGGTCTGGGCTCTGGCTGGGCCATAACAAAACTGTAACCTTCTTCTGGTGAAGCCATTCCTTTGTTGATTTGGATGTATGCTTTAGGTCGTTGTCATGCTGAAAGATGAAGTTCCTCTTCATGTTCAGCTTTCTAGCAGAAGCCTGAAGGTTTTGTGCCAATATTGACTGGTATTTGGAACTGTTCATAATTCCCTCTATCTTAACTAAGGCCCCAGTTCCAGCTGAAGAAAAACAGCCCCAAAGCATGATGCTGCCACCACCATGCTTCACTGTAGGTATGGTGTTCTTTTGGTGATGTGCAGTGTTGTTTTTGTGCCAAACATATCTTTTGGAATTATGGCCAAAAAGTTCAACCTTGGTTTCATCAAACCATAACACCTTTTGGGAGACTTCAGATGTGTTTTTGCTAAATGTAGCCTGGCTTGGATGTTTTTCTTCGTAAGAAAAGGCTTTCGTCTTACCACTCTACCCATAGCCCAGACATATGAAGAATACGGGAGATTGTTGTCACATGTACCACACAGCCAATACTTGCCAGATATTCCTGCAGCTCCTTTAATGTTGCTGTAGGCCTCTTGGTCACCTCCCAGACCAGTTTTCTTCTCGTCTTTTCATCAATTTTGGAGGGACGTCCAGTTCTTGGTAATGTCACTGTTGTGCCATATTTTCTCCACTTGATGATGACTGTCTTCACTGTATTCCATGGTACATCTAATGCCTTGGAAATTCTTTTGTACCCTTCTCCTGACTGATACCTTTTAACAATGAGATCCCTCTGATGCTTTGAAAGCTCTCTGTGGACCATGGCTTTTGCTGTGGGATGCGACTAGGAAAATTTCAGGAAAGACCAACTCGAGAAGCTGAACTTTATTTGGGGTTAATCAGAGGCACTTTAAATGATGGCAGGTGTATGCTGACTCCTATTTAACATGATTTTGAATGTGATTGCTTAATTCTGAACACAGCTACATCCCCAGTTATAAGAGGGTGTGCACAATTATGCAACCACATTATTTTAGTTTTTGTTTGTTTTCTTCCCTCCACCTAAAAGATTTAAGTTTGTTTTTCAGTTGAGTTGTACAGTTCATAGGTCACATTAAAGGTGGAAAAAGTTCTGAAATGATTTATCTTTGTCTCATTTTTTTTTACAGCACAGAAACCTGACATTTTAACAGGGGTGTGTACACTTTTTATATCCACTGTACATACAGAGTCCTATGTGCCATGTCTCATCATTATTATTATTATTAAGTATTATTCAAATACATTCTGACAGAGAAAAACTCTACATGTCTCCATGTAAAAGGTACAAAAAAGTAGAGGCCTCATGCACCACAACAATGGCAGCCTTACTGCAGCCCAGCACTAAGGGCACGGCTACACAGTGATTTTGGGAGTGACATATGTCGTTCGCCTAGTGTCGCTTGTAGCAGGGCAGCCACAGAAATTAAGGGGGTCGCAGCACGGGGGTTTGCTGCAACCGTGACCCCAGAATCGCAAAAAATCCAACACAGCTGTTTTTTTGGCAATTTTGTGGTTGTAGCATATCTGTGAGTTGTGGTGTAACCCCAATAATTTCTATGGCTGCCCTGCTACACTTCGATTCTTAGACGTGTGACACGTGTCATGCCCAAAACCACCATGTGGTCGTACCCTAATCAGTACCATAACACGACCATATGTATGAATTGTAAATGTGACGGACGTCATGCTAGAAGTAGCATCTGGAAATGCATTAGGCTACTTTCACATCTGCGCTTTCCCTTTCCGCTATTGAGATCCGTCATAGAATCTCAATAGCGGAGGGAAAACGCTTCCATTTTGTCCCCATTCATTGTCTAAGGGGACAAAACTGAACTGAATGAAACGGAGTGCACCAGAATGTGTTCCGTTTGGTTGCGTCCCCATCGCGGACAGAATAACTCTGCAAGCAGTGTTTTTTTGTCCGCGATGTGGCGCGGAACAAGACGGATCCGTCTCAATTGACTTACATTGTGAGTCATGATGGATCTGTCTTTTCAAGGACACAATAGAAAGTCCGTCCCCCATTGACTTTCAACGGTGTTTATGGCGATTTATCCATCATGGCTATTTTAAAGATAATACAACTGGATCCGTTCATAATGGATGCAGGTGGTTATATTATGATGACGGCAGCGTTTTTGCTGATCCATGACGGATCCAGCTAAAACGCTGGTGTGAAAGTACCCTAAGTCAGCTTATTTGTTTGGACATACAGGGAAAGGGGCCTTCTAAAATATTTATAGCAAAATACTTATTACCAGACAGTCAACATTGCTCTATTCATTTGTATTACTTTGACTCAGTTAACAGTTAAAACAACGCATAATATCAAAGACAAAAGTAACTACAGTACCTGTTAAATATGTTTAAAAAAAAATCTAGAACAAAACGTGTGGTAAATACGTTTGTCAGCTATCTGCTTGTTTATGCCCCGCAAAAAACCATAATAAAGCCTATAATTCTCAAGGGAATGTCTCCACCTGGAACTAATTATGACAGGACACACACTTCAAAGTCTGGAAGTGCTCGATAAAGTTTATTTGTTTTTTAAGATACATTCACATGCAGCTTTTCTGCCACTGCTACAACGCTGTAAGGCTACCTGCACAAATTGCAGATTACACATGTGCGGATTTTTGTGCAGATTTCACTCTTATCAATGTACATTTTGGTGCAGAAACGCAAAGAAAACCTCGAAAAAAACTGCAAGGATGTTCTGTATTGAAACCAGTACCTGTGTGCCGGTAACAGGACACAGGAAAAATGGGCCGCGTGTTGGCCGGATCTCCTGAGTCAACTGCACTCCCTTTACCCGAACTGACTGTATCATAGTGTTTTATGATACAGTCAGTTCATGTCTGAACTCAGCCCTAACCACAGCTTTGTCCCTAATGTTTTTTGGACAAAAAAAAAGCCTCAAAAACATCTGACTTAGGGAGCCTTCTCAAAAAACTGATTGGCGGGGATGCAGGGTGTCAGACCTCCACTGGTCAGATACTGATGACCTAACACAACAAGACCCTTAATAGAGCCAGAAAATCCCTATGTAGTATCAATACCTGATCACGGGGGTCCGAGGAAGAGGCTGCAGCAAACCACAGAGCACAGTAGCCTCTTCAAACAGCTGATCATCAGGGGTGCGGGAGTCAAACCTCCACCAATCAGATACTGATGACCTATCCAGAAGATTGGCCATAAAAATCAAACCTCTTTAACACAGCACACATTTTAAACCTGAGAGACCGGAAAGACTGAGCTTTTTTTCATTGTTACATTCCAAAAGCTATAATTCTTTATTTTTCCTCCCTCTATCTGGCCATTGGCACCCCCAGTCATAGCGTAATGTTGCAGTACCATGGCAGTCAGGGGCCAAACAAAGGCCTCCAAGCCTGTCACCAGTATGTATCCATTAGGCCATAGGCTTAGGCCTGTCAGGCTATAATGCTTTTGAAAACTATGTACTCCAAAGCATTATAAAAATGATCAAAGTATCATTGCGCAAAATAAAAATATACATATGGTATTTGTCTATAATTGTGACTTAGATAACTGACCACATATCATCAGTGATCAATGCAGAAATCCAAGTAATTTTAAAGGGGTTACTTATTTTTCTTGCAACTGTATTTTCTAAAGAGGGCCTCACACATTAGATTAAAGATGATTACATCAGTATGGGGACAGCCTCCAAAGTTGAGGGAAATAAGGATTCTATGAGTCTGACCATTTGGTCTCCCTGGAGATGTCACTACCAGATGTCTCTGGCAGCAACTTATTCTTCAATTATAACTGAAAGAAACATGCACAGATGACCAATCTAATGTGGCAGGTCTGGCTGTGTATAAGGAGATAGCTGTCATCACAGCTAGGACCCCCTTCTTGACTTCAAAGCCAAGAATGAGCAAGAAGAAGGGGTCTTCCAAGACTTTTCTACTGATGACCTATCCTCTGGATAGGTCATCAGAATCAGATCGGTGCGGGTCTGACATCTGGGACCCCTGCTGATCAGCTGTTTGAGAAGGCACCAGCACTCGCAGTAGTGCCACAGCCTTCTGACGTCACCTTTATCTGTCATATGGTCTGGGCGCAAATCAGCCCCACTGAAGTAAATGGGGCTGAGCTGCGATACCAAGCACAGCCACTATACAATGTACAGCGCTGTGTTTGGTGAGCTGAAAGAAGGCAGCGGCACTACTACAAGTACCAGTGCTTTCTCAAACAGCTGATCAGTGGGGGTCCCGGATGTCGGAACCCACCAATCAGATACTAATGGCCTATTCAGAGAATAGGTCATCAGTAGTAAAGTTTTGGAAAACCCTTTGAAATGTATACAAGTTTTACTGAATCTTTTTCCATAAAACTTTATATCAATCTGCTCAGCTCCGTCTGCAACTCAGGCATCATGCTCAGCGTGACAGGTTCCCTTTAACCGCTTCAGCCCCCCTAGCTTAAACACCCTTAATGACCAGGCCACTTTTTACAATTCTGCACTACACTACTTTCACCGTTTATTGCTCCGTCATGCAACTTACCACCCAAATGAATTTTACCTCCTTTTCTTCTCACTAATAGAGCTTTCATTTGGTGCTATTTCATTGCTGCTGACATTTTTACTTTTTTTGCTATTAATCAAAAATGACCGAAATTTTTGCAAAAAAATGACATTTTTCACTTTCTGTTGTAAATTTTTTTAAAAACTACATTTCTATATAAATTTTTCTCTAAATTTATTGTTCTACATGTCTTTGATAAAAAAATCCAATAAGTGTATATTTATTGGTTTGGGTAAAAGTTATAGCGTTTACAAACTATGGTGCAAAAAGTGAATTTCGGCATTTTGAAGCAGCTCTGACTTTCTGAGCGCCTGTCATGTTTCTTCAGGTGCTAGAATGTCAGGAAAGTATAAATACCCCCAAATCACACCATTTTAGATAGAAGACACCCCAAAGTATTCACGGAGGGGCTTGGTGAGTTCATGTATCATTTCATTTTTTTCACAAGTTAGCGGAAAATGACACTTTCTGAGAAAAAAAAAAAAAAAAAAGTTTCAATTTCTGATAACTTCTGGCAAAAAAAAAAAATCTCAGACGGACTCACTATGCCCCTCAGTGAATACCTTGGGGTGTCTACTTTCCGAAATGGGGTCATTTGTGGGGTGTGTTTACTGTTCTGGCATTTTGGGCGGGCTAAATTGTGAGCCGCCATGTAAAACCTAAAGGTACTCATTGGAATTTGGGCCCTTTGCACTCAGGCTGCAAAAGTGTCACTCATGTGGTATCGCCGTACTCAGGAGAAGTAGGGCAATGTGTTTTGGGGTGTATTTTTACATACACCCATGTTGGGTGAGAGAAATATCTCTGTAAATTGTCAACTTTGTATAAAATTTTTTAAAAGTTGTCGCTTACAGAGATATTTTTCACACAAAGTATGGGTATATATAAAAATACACCCCAAAACACATTGCCCTACTTCTCCTGAGTACGGCGATACCACATGTGTGCCACTTTTTTGCAGCTTGGGTGCGCAAAGGGGCCCTAAAACCAATGATTACCTTTAGGATTTCACAGGGCATTTTTACGCATTTGGATTCCAGACTTCTTCTCACGCTTTAGGGCCCCTAAAATGCCAGGGCAGTAAAAATACCCCACATGTGACCCCATTTTGGAAAGAAGACACCCCAAGGTATTCTGTGAGGGGTATGGTGAGTTCATGTAAAATTTTATTTTTTGTCACAAGTTAGTGGAATATGAGACTTTGTAAAAAAAAAAAAAAAAAAAAAACAATTTCCGCTGACTTGTGCCAAAAATAAAAATTCTGTGGACTCACCATGCCCCTCACAGAATACCTAGGGGTGTCTTCTTTCCAAAATGGGGTCACTTGTGGGGTATTTATACTCACCTGGCATTTTAGGGGCCCCTAAAGTGTGAGAATCCAAATGCGTAAAAATGTCCTGTGAAATCCTAAAGGTACTCATTGGTTTTAGGGCCCCTTGCGCACTCCAGGCTGCAAAAGTGGCACTCATGTGGTATCGCCGTACTCAGGAGAAGTAGGGCATGTGGTTTGGGGTGTATTTTACATATACCCATGCTGCGTGTGAGAAATATCGCTGTAAACGACAACTTTTTAAATTTTTTTATTCAAAGTTGTCAATTTACAGAGATATTTCTCTCACCCAGTATGGGTATATGTAAAATACACCCCAAAACACATTGCCCTACTTCTCCTGAGTACGCCGATACCACATGTGTGACACTTTTTTGCAGCCAAGATGCGCAAAGGGCCCTAATTCCAATGAGTACCTTTAGGAGGGCATTTTTACGCATTTTTCTTCTCACGCTTTAGGGGTCCCTAAAATGCCAGGACAGTATAAATACCCCACATGTGACCCCATTTTGGAAAGAAGACACCCCAAGGTATTCCATGAGGGGCATGGCGAGTTCATAGAAGATTTTTTTTGGCACAAGTTAGTGGAAATTGATTTTTTATTGTTTTTCTCACAAAGTCTCCGTTTCCGCTAACTTTTGACAAAAAGTTTAATTTTTCATGGACTCATTATGCCCCTCAGCGAATACCTTGGGGTGTCTTCTTTCCAAAATGGGGTCACATGTGGGGTATTTATACGGCCCTGGCATTTTAGGGGCCCTAAAGCGTGAGAAGAAAATGCGTAAAAATGCTCCTCCTAAAAGGTACTCGTTGGAATTTGGCCCTTTGCGTATTTGGCTGCAAAAATCATCATGGGTACGCTGCACTCAGGAGAAGTAGGGCAGTGTTAGGGTGTATTTTTACATATACCCATGCTGGGTAAGAGAAATATCTCTGTAAATTGACAACTTTGAATAAAATTTTTAAAAAGTTGTCGCTTACAGCGATATTTCTCACACCCAGCATGGGTATATATAAAAATACACCCCAAAACACATTGCCCTACTTCTCCTGAGTACGGCGATACCACATGAGTGACACTTTTTGCAGCCAAGATGCGCAAAGAGGCCCTAAAACCAATGAGTACCTTTAGGATTTCACAGGGCATTTTTACGCATTTGGATTCTCACGCTTTAGGATCGCTAAATGCCAGGGCAGTATAAATACCTCACATGTGACCCCATTGTGGATAGAAGACACCCCAAGGTATTCTGTGAGGGGTATGGTGAGTTCACAGAAAAAAATTTGGAACAAGTTAGCGGAAATTGTTTTTTTTTTTGTTTTTTTACAGTCTCATATTCCACTAACTTGTGACAAAAATAATATTTTCCATGAACTCACCATACCCCTCACGGAATACCTTGGGGTGTCTTCTTTCTAAAAATGGGGTCACATGTGGGGTTTTTGTACTGCCCTGGCATTTTAGGGTCTTCGCAATCATTACACGTATGGCCAGCATTAGGAGTTTCTGCGATTCTCCGTATATTGAGCAGACGGGTAATGAGATTTTTTTTCCGCTCAGCCTCTGCGCTGAAAAAAAATGAACGGCACAGATTTTTTCATTCGCATCGATCAATGTGGATGAAAAAATCTCTGCCAAAATCAGTGACTGCGGTGCGGTGGGTTGGGCGCTAGCTACCTAACAAGTAGCTAGCTAACTGGCGGTAAAAGGGGGCCCTTATGCCCCATTCACACGTCCGAAATTCTGTTTGCGGAACGGAATTGCGGACCCATTCATTTCTATGGGGACAGACTTTGTCCCGCTCGGATCCGGAATTACGGATCTGCGCTCCGGGTCTGCACTTCCGCTTCTGCAAAAATATAGAACATGTCTCTATTCTTGTCCGCAACTGCGGACAAGAAAAAGCATTTTCTATATAGTTCTGGCAATGTGCGGATCTGCAAAATGCGGAAAGCACATTGCCGGTGTCCGTGTTTTGAGGATCCGCGGATCGGATCCGCGGATCGGATCCGCGATGGATCCGCGGATCCGTGAATCCACGGATCCGCAAAACACATATGGACGCCTGAATGGAGCCTTACAAGGGGTGTGATCAATGACAGGGGGTGATCAGGGGTCTAGATGGGGTGATCAAGGGGTTAATAGGTGAGGGGGTGGGGGGTTAGTGTAGTGTTTGGTGCAACTTTACTGTAGTTACCTGGTCCTCTGGTGGTCGATCCCAGTAAATGGGACCACCAGAGGACCAGGTAGCAGTTATATCAGACGCTGTTCATAAAACAGCGTCTGATATAGCAGTTTGATGCGATTTTATTCGCATCTACAGCCTGCCAGCGATGATCCATCGCTGGCAGGCTGTAGCCGAACTGCTGTGCCGCGCTTCCCTGTGAACGCGCGCACGCGCGCGCGTTCACAGGAAATCTCGGCTCTCACGAGATGACGCGCCGACGCGTCAACTCAGAGCTACAGGGCCGCCCGCAGGACGCATCCCTGCGTTAGGCGGTCCTGTAGCGGTTAAATAATCAATACATTTAAAATGGTTTTCCCCGAGTTTAAGGCCTCATGCACACGACTGTTGTTTGTTTCCGCAACCGTTCCGTCCGCAAAAATAACCGTTGCGTCCGCCAAATAAACTCGAAGACGGACCGTTTTGTTTAACGGATCCGTTTTTATGGCAGATCTATTGTAATAATGCCTATCCTTGTCCACAAACATGAAAAAAATAGGACATGCTCTATTTTTTTGATGGAATGTAAACACGGACCACGGATGCGGAACAAAAACGGTTGACGGACCCATTGAAATGAATAGGGAAGCATCCTATCCGTGAAAAAGACCGGTACGGACGCGGAAACAAACAACGGTCGTGTGCATGAGGCCTAATACTGATGACCTATCATCTGGTAGGTCATCAGTACCTAGGCCATGTGACTGATGAACATGGCATAGGGAAAGCTGAGAGAAGGCAGTGGCGATACTGCGAGCGGCACTGCCTTCTCAAACAGCTGATCACGAAGTTCCCAAGTGTCAGACCCCCACGATCAGGGACTGATGACCTATCCAGAGGACACCTGAGCGAACACCTAACGCACCCCATTATAGTTTATGGAGTCTTTAGGCTCCGTTACGCTCAGTTAGGTCTCAGTTATCTGCAGAATCCGTCCTTTCGGTTCTCCTGCTTCTCAACGGAGCCGGAGAACGGAATGGAGAAACGGTGATGTGAATGGAGCCTAAGGCTGCTTTCACACAGTGTTTGACCAGTGATTTTCATCAGTGTGAGCCAAATGCAGGTCCGAGTCAAAAACACAGAACGGATGCAGATCTTTCCATTACACCTTATCTCTGCGTAACCTCCACTTCTGGATTTGGCTTACAATCACTGATGGAAAGCACTGATCAAACACTGAATGTGTGAAAGTGGTTTTAGGAGACAGAATAATGTAATTTTAGTCTCTGCTCACTGACCTATGTCAGAGTCTGGCAGAAAGAGCGCTAATAGATTAGTGCACTGCATACTGCCACTTCAGAAAAACTAATTAATAAGCAGAGAAAGGGGGTCAGACAATAGGATCCACTCTCCCTTGTACATGCTGAGTGCTCTACTTTGTAATATGGGCATTTATCTGAAATCAATGTTTCTTCTTACAGATCCCCAATTCAGGATGCATCTCCTAGGGTGCCAATGATTTCTTCAGTTAGCTGTCGAAATGGGGAAGCATCTTATATTGTTCACAATTCTCAGCAGGAGCAAATGGATAGTTAATACCCAACATCAGAAGATCCTCTAAAAAGAAGCATGGATGCATGGCAGCAGCAGGAAATGAATCAGTCACTCCTGGCCCAGTCGTGTTCAGTCATAATACACAGGCATCACAAATGACGAGGCATTACAAATAATAAGGTGTGATCTCAAACCCTGCCCACAGGAAGGCAAGCCTCGGAGAGAAACAAAAGACGAGAGACTCCCAAGGCATGAGTCACTCATGATTACACGGATGAACTGTATCTATGCTGTCAGGCGGCGCACCATGAGCCTCAATCTACTTTCTTCCCATTAAATAACGAAATGTAAAAAACAAGCAATGAGAGAATGGATGTATAATACGAAGGCTTGCTTCATTTTCTGTCATGAAACGACACAATCTATCCAACCTTCAGTTCTAAATATCCTCTATTTAATAATACAATATGTTTAATAAAGGCATACATCCTCAGTACAACAATATACACTTCCAATTTTTTAGGTGTCCTCTCTCCCAAATCACGTACCATCAAAAAGACACTTAGGAAATTTCGTATGAGCGTATTCAGTCTGGAAAAATCTATGTGACGGCTGTATTTCCTGGCTGAACACTGCTCCTCCGACCGAACTCACAGTATCATAATGATTTATGATGCATTGTGTTCCTTTCTGACCAGAGGTCTACTGTACTGTAATCACCATGAGTACAGTTCAGAGGACGTTTGGACATACAGAAACACACTGCATCATCAGTCATTGTGATACTGTGAGTTCGGTCAGAGGAGCAGTGTTCAATCTGGGAATTACACCCGTCACATAGAGCGTGTTTCCCAGACTGAATAATCTAGTGTGAAATTGGCCTTATGGTGGTTTCACAGTAGTCTTTTTTTTTGCACCAATTTTTGTCAGGTGGACTTAAAAACACAGCAACCAGATGTTACAATCAAACTATAACAAGCCCTACAAAATTGCTTTATTTCTAATGCTTGTTTAAAGAGGACCTTTCATAATGGACTCTTAGCCCCGCTCTTAGCCAGGCAGAACCCTGTGGCCGTCTACAAGCTCAAGTTCTCGCAATTCTCGTGAGAGCTTGTGCTCATTCTCCCTGGCTAAGAGCGGGGCGCTCTGATTGGATGCACTCGCAGCCAGGGAGAAGATAACCACTCGCAGGAGAAATACTAGCCTCTGCCTAGTATAAACGAGTCACCACATTATAATATGAGGTGGGAAAAAGTACGGGGCCAAGAGTGGACAAACGGGGGGTTCTTTGGAAAAAGAAAAAGTGCCAAGCCATCAGTGGGGGCCGCACTATAAGGTAGGATACTAATTAGACTAGAGCTAACATGATGAAAGGTCCTCTTTAAGAATAGTTTCCTATCGTTTTGTAATTATTTGTTAAATCGCAACATGTTCTGGTGTAGAGCTTTTTCAGATGATTTCCTAAAAACCTAAAAAAGAACAAAACAAGAAAGAAGTAGTCTGGCAGCAGTCTTACATTCGTTTCCACATTATTTCGATTTTCTTATATTTTAAAGGTGTTATCTGGGGCTATATTAAGAACAATTGGTGTAAAAGTAAAATCCTCCGTTACTTCTGCACTGCTGCTTTTGTGATTTGGCTCGTCTCTGTCGTCCTATAGCGATGATGTTGCAACTACTAGCAAATGACTGCAGCAGCCAATAGGCAGACATCACAGCAAAAGAGTCAGGCAGGAACACCCAAGCGTTGGAGCAGCTGGCGAAAAATGTTTTTTTATTTTATGCCATCTCCAGCAAATTTTTAAATGTCTTGGATAACTACTTTAAACCCTTCCCATCCAGCGATATAATATTAGGCTGTGTCAGAAAGGTTGTTCCTTTAGAGTGGATGTCCTAGTACAGCACAGTGAAGGCATGGGCTCAGGAGCTGTTCCTATGCCATCACTTATACAGCTGGCACACTGCTCTCACTTCTGGGATTGGCGTGATAGTAAGGGCTTTTCCACATGAATGTACTTTTCGTCCACATCCAATCAGCATTTTTTGCAGGTCAGAGGCGGACCCGTCCACTTCAATGGGGCCGCAATATGCGGAGAACACACCGTGTACTGTCCGTATCCGTATGTCCGTTCCATGCTGTCTGCAAAATTATAGAACATGTCCTATTATTGTCCGTGTTATAGACAAGGATAGGACTGTTCCATTAGGGGCCGGCCATTCTATTCTGCAAAATGCAGAAAGCACACAACCGGTGTCTGTGTTTTATGGATCCACAATTTGTGGATCACAAAAAAGCCAACAGTTGTTTGCACGAGCCCTTACTCTGATCTCATCATTTTAACCCTGCAGGCCACAACATCTAACAAAGAGATTGCAGGAGAAGGAGCTTTATTCTGGAGCCATACATGTACAGTGCTCCAGATTTACACCCAGTACCTAGCGCAGTATGTGTATGGCGCTTAGTCGTTATGGCTAGAGATGAGCAAAGCGAGCTTTGGATGTTACATCTAAAGTTGTTTTGTTAAAACTTCGAATTAATACTGTACGGAAATCCATAACTTTGGTAATTGATTTTTAAAGTGGAAAACCACTTTAAAACTTGAAACCTAACTTGGCTTCGGTTCTGACTGTGCATAACACTCAATGGCACTTCCTCTATTGGACCCAAATGCCGAAAGCACTGCTCAAACATACACGCACAGGACAGCAGCAGCAGGATAAAACTTTCCAGGATTAGGAACATAGGATACAAGCAAATTTATATCTCTGCTTTGGCATAATCTTTTTAATAAGCATATTAGATATGTAAAGTGTATAATATAGAGTGTTGAGCGAAGCAAGCTTTGATGCTTCATCTGAAGTCGCTTTGTTCAAAACTTTGGAATAATACTTTACGGAGATCCGTCTCCGTACAGTATTAGAATGTATGGGCTCTGATGAGCTGAAGTGAGTTATTCGCAAAGTAGCACATAACTTCATCGAATAACTTTGGTAGTTGATTTTTAGTCGAAAGCCACTTTAAAACCCAACTCGGCTTCGGTTCCGACTAGCACCTCAGAACTGAAGCACTTCATCTCATCGGAGCCCATACATTCTAATACTGTGCGGAGACGGATCTCCGTACAGTATTATTCCGAAGTTTTGAACGAAGCGACTTCAGATGAAGCATACGAAGCTCGCTTCGCTCAACACTAATAATATATAATAGTATATTAGAGAGTTGTTTCACTTTAGCAATTATGCTAAAGGGGTTGTGTCACTTCAGCAAATAGCATTCATCATGTAAAGAAGGTTCATACAAGGCATTTACTAATGTATTGTGATTGTCCATATTGCCTCCTTTGCTGGCTGGATTCATTTTTCCATCACATTACACACTGCTCGTATCCAGGGGTTATGGCAACTCCTGCACAGGTGCCAGGACAGGAGCTGCAGCACACGCGTGCAGGGCCGGTGCAAGGATTTTTGCCGCCCTAGGCAAAAGAAAAGTTTGCCGCCCCCCCCCCCATGTGACATCACAATGCCCCACCCATATGATCTGCCATATTAAAGGGGTTCTGCAGTTTATTTAAACTGATCGCAGGGGTCCGACACCCGGGACCCCTGCCAATCAGCTGTTTGAGAAGACAGCTGCGCTGGCAGTAGCGCCTCAGCCTTCTCGCAGTGACGTCACGATTAGTATCATTGGCCTGGGTGGGGCTAAGCTTCATTCAAGTGAACAGAGCTTAGCCCCGCCCAGGCCAGTGATACTAGTCGTGACGTCACTGCGCCTGCGGTAAACAGCGAGAAGGCCGAGGTGCTACTGCCAGCGCCGCTGCCTTCTCAAACAGCTGATCGGCGGGGGTCCTGGGTGTCGGACTCCCGCCGATCAGATGCTGATGATCTATCCTGAAGATAGATCATCAGTTTAAATAAACTGCAGAACCCCTTTAACTAACGCCAGCTCTCTTCCCCCCCCCCCCCTTGTCATTCTCTCCCCCTCTTGTCATTCTCTCCCCCTTGTCATTCTCTCTCCCCCTTGTCATTCTCTCTCCCCCTTGTCATTCTTCCCCCCTGTCATTCTTCCCCCCCCCTTGTCATTCTCCCCCCCCTTGTCATTCTCCCCCCCCCCCACTTATCATTCTCTCCCCCTCTTGTCATTCCCTTTCTCCCTCTTGTCATTCCCTTTCTCCCTCTTGTCATTCCCTTTCTCCCTCTTGTCATTCCCTTTCTCCCTCTTGTCATTCTCTCTCCCCTTGTCATTCTCTTTCTCCCCTTGTCATTCTCCCCCTCTCCCCATGTCATTCTCCCCTCTCCCCTTGTCATTCTCTTCCCCCCACCTCTAGTGTAGCGCGGCCGAGCTCTTTATGCTAAACAGCTCGGCCACGCTACAATGAGGAACTGACAGGAGGGAGTGCTGAGCGCTTCCCTCCTGTCAGCTCCTCTCTTCATGCTGCGCCCGGGCGGTGCGCCCTCATGGACGCACCAGCCCGGACAGTGCTGCAGCCGCCTGAGGCTCAATTCAGAGCGCTCGGGCGGCTGCAGCATGAGGCAGGGCCGGCGCTCCTAGCAGCGCCCCTTCCCAAGGGGCGCTCTACGCGGCTGCCTATTCCGCGTATAGGACGCGCCGGCCCTGCACGCGTGCCCATGCGCACTCCCACGGTTCCAGCCACCAGAGCAGCCATTGCCTTTTCCTACAGTATATAGTGGATTGCAGGATGGTCGTAACCCCTTGATAAAAGCAGTGTATAATCTGATAGAAAAATGAATCCAGCCAGCAAAGGAAGCAGTATGGACAATCACAATACATTAGTAAGTGCCTTGTATTAACTTTATCTATATGATAAATGTAATTTGCTGAAGTGAGACAACCCCTTAAATGGGAAAGCCCTTTAGGCTACGGGTACATGATGTGGCCGGGCAGCAGGATCCGCATGCGGCTCACCGCTAATTGCCAGGCTGTGCCTGTACATGCTATATAAAATAAATAGCATGTACAGCAGTGGAAACTATAGGAACCCGCTGACTGCCCACATCATGTACGGGTAGCTAAAAGTGACAGCAGTCATCATACTTGGGTGTGGCTAGTGAAACTCAAATGTCAAATGAATTTGGTTAAGGGCTCATGCACACGAATGTGCAAGATATGGAGGGGTGCGGAGCGGAAACCCACGGAAGCACTGCGGAGCGATTCCATGGGATTTCGGTCTGTTCCTTCGCACAGCAAAAAAATAGAACATAGAGTATTTTTTCATGGGGGGAAAAAAGCCTAAAAAAACTAATATCAGACACAAGTGGCTCAAACGGATGCCAAATGTGCAACAGGATCCATTTTTTACAGGATCCTGTAAAAAATATAAAGGATTCTGTGCATAAGGACTCATGCACACAAAAAACTTTGGCATTACCACCGGTTGTGGACATTAGCCCCGTGTACCTGCTGTTTCAAACAGCAGGCACCCAGCAGCTATGGTGCCCCCTGTAGGCGCAAGCAGGCACTATATTTAAAGGGATACTGTCAGCTAAGTTTAGCCTATAGAGCTGAGGACATGCACTGCTAGATTGCCACTAGCACGTCCACAATATACATTCCCCATAGCTCTGAGTGCTTTTATTCAGTCAAAAAAAAACAACACGATTTTATATGTATGCAAATGAGGCTAGTAAGGAGCCCAAGGGGCTGTTACCAACGTTTCAGTAGCCGAGCCACGCCCACTTGAAGGAGCCCAGCACTGCCCCGTATCGTCCAAATCTCCTCCTTGCTCCCCCGACGTCACACAGTTAGAGCGCTGTAATCTCGCGCATGCCAGCTAGCGCATGGGCAGTTCGTTCCCTGAGGCTGATGCCAGCACAGGGAAGAAACACTCTGCCGGCACTAACATGTGGCGTACTTGCGCATGTGCAAGAGTACAGCGATCTAACTGTGTGATGTCGGAGGAGCAAGGAGGAGACTCAGGGGATGTGGGGCAGTGCTGGGTTCCTTCACAGTGGGCGTGGCTGGGCTCCTGAAACCTTTTTTTTTTTTTTACTGAATAAAAGCACTCAGAGCTATGGGGAATGTAAAAATTGAAAAGTCCCTTCAGCTGGTGGCCTGTCCCTTGTCACAAGACCCAGAAACAGCACCACAAGAAGTGCAATTGGAACTAATCGATCTTCAATCTGATGCCGTCTTAAAGGAGAACTTCCGCTCTGTTGCACTAAAAGAGTTCGATGCCTCACTTAAAGAAGTCACTTTTCCAAACCTCCGGGGGATAGCACAGGAGATACTGGCCTTGTTTGGCTCGACCTACGTGTGTGAGCAGACGTTCAGCATCATGAACGTCAATAAATCCCGTCACAGATCCCAGTTAATTGACCAACACCTCAGATCTATTCTGCGAATTGCAACAACAAAGCTAACTCCAGACTTTGATGCCTGAGCAAAAAAGGGAGACCAACAACACTGTTCCCACTAAAATTGAAGGTGAGTTATACATACTATGTTATGAAAGAAATACATTGCATAAAAGAGTTGAACAATAACTCTTTTTATGCTTTTCTACCTTGAATTAAACTAAACCTTTAATGTTACGAAATGTAAATAAAATTTATATTAATTCACACAAACGCCCCATATATCTACTCTTGGTCCGGCCCCCGGGTCCAATATATGAACCCATTGTGGTCCACGAGTCAAAAAGTTTGCCCACCTCTGGTCTAAGCTGAAATAAATCATAATGTTGTTGCATATTGTAGTTTCTTGAGGGGGACTAAAAATGTTTTTAAAAAGTTTACCAAATATTTTAGAAATTTAGATTTAAATCACCCCCTTTTCACCAGAATTAAAATTAAAATAAATACATAATGATCATTGCATCCCAAAATGCCTGAACTATTAAAATATAAAAATATCCTATACAGCGAATCAAAAAATGAAAATGCCAGATTCGCCATTTTTTCCTCGCTTCACTCACCCAAAAAGTCAAACACACTCCAAAATGGTATCAATAAAAACCACAGATTGTCCCACCCCCACACAGCTCGGTAGACATATAAAACTATATATAAAACTATAGCGTGGCGATGTAAAGAAAGAAATATTTTTGTTTTCAACGTTTTTACATATACAAGTTGTTATCTTTGTACTCACCCACAGAATAAAGGGCACAGGTCAGTTTTACCACATAGGGAACACCGTAGAGACAAAGCCTATAGAACTGTGTTGGAGTTTTGTTTTTGGAATTTTTGCCTCTACATTGCATGCCATATTAAATAGTTGCATTAGAAAGTACAACTTGTCTCACAAAAAACAAGCCTCATTTGGCTAAATGGAAAAATAAAAAAGTTATAGCTTCTGGAAGATAACTCATTGTTAATGGCCACACATTTTTTGTTTTTCGGCAAACAGTGTGGCCATTAATAAAGTGCAATTTGAAACCACATATTCCATTAGTGATGCCATGTGACTGCTATGGGGCAGCCAATACATGTGACAGGAAAATCAAGCAGTGATTGCATGTACAGTTATGGTATGGCCACATGGCCTGGTTTCTGGATGCAGTTTTGGAAGCCAAAATCAGGAGTGGATGATAACAGGAGAGAAAGTATAAAGGACAGATATGACTTCTCTATATTTGAATTCCATCCAGCATATAAATTAATATACAAAATATTTTGTTGTGTTTCCCATAGAGAAGCACTAATAAAGACGCACTTGCGATGATACTATACACCATTGAGATTGAACATTATGTACCCCACATGTCCCAAAACTTGTTGGCGACAATGTGACCTTATAGGTTCACTAAAACATATACTTTGGGACCGCACGACTATTGAACGCCTCTGGTCAGCAACCCCAAAAAAAATCCATGTGATAACCAAGACCAATGCTCCATTAAAGCCTGCATTAGCCCTGCTACACATAGGTTTAGAGAAGTTCCCCACCCACCACAGAAGTCCAGTAGCATATCTCCTAATCGCAACCAAACTGGTGATTGAGAGATACTGGAAAACCAAAACAGCTCCCCATACCACTGAAGTTACCAAACTAGTGAATTCAATTTGCTACTTCTAAAAAAAAAACTAACATACTAAAATAACAGATCTGCATTATACAAAAACAGTTGGACTATTGGGATAGAAAGTAGATATTTCCATGAATGATCATCAGCTATTATTGAGAATCTAGACACACACATATCCACCAGTAGACCGCTGTATTGTACACAGAAGTTCTGTTGCTGCTCTAAATTTTGTTTTTGTATTTTTCCTATCTTTTTTTTTCTTTTTTTTATGGTTCTTTTTTTTTTTAAATATATACAATGAGCTTATGTGGAATCAATCTACTGATTAACCAACTAGCAAAACAACGAAGCAAGACCCTTTGAAATAAAGGTCAACACCATGCTCTGGATTAAGTACACTAATAACATTGTACACTAATAAAGATGATTTACAAGGTGAGCATTTGTTCTATTTCACGTGATTTCATATACAAGGTTGTTAGATATGATTCCGAACTGTATTGCAGATTGCAATATATTATATATTCTCTTCAGTATTCATTCCATTTGAAAAATTTATAAAAATGTCTATGTCTCGCAAAACCCCACCCAGAAACCTAATCATGTTCTGTACCCTAAATTAAAGAGGACCTTTCACTGGTTCACACCACAGTTTATGAGGCAAATGTATATACATGCAGAGCGGCACCCAGGGATGACCCTGCACTTATTTGTATCCCTGTGTGCAGCTCCGTTCGTCCTCTGTAGCCCCCAGTACCGGCGCACGCACTTCTCCTATTTTTCCCTGGGGCGGAGACATCTTCTTTTCCCCAATCGCAGCGCTCAGCTCATATCCTGGATATGGAAGGTCCTCTTTAAATCACTTTTCAGACAGCATTTAAATGGTTCTCCACGGAGCACTGCAGAGGTTGCATTTAGGCTCAGTTCACATCAGCGTTAAGCCTTTCCGTTCTTCTGCTCCGTTATAGGAGCAGAAGAGCAGGAAGGACGGATTTAGCACATAACTGAGCCGAACAGATCCTAAGGACCCTATAGACTATAGTGGGGTCCGTTAGGTTTCCGCTTAGAGGAAGACTTTTGAAGCGGAGATAAAAGTCCTGCATGCACTACTTTTGTCTCTGCTCCAAAATCATCTTCTGAGCGGAAACCCAACAGACCCCATTATTGTCTGTAGGGTTCTTAGGATCCGTTCGGCTCAGTTATGTGCCGAATCCGTCCTTTCCGTTCTCCTGCTGCTGAACGGTGAACGAAGCCTTAGCTTTCTGTTCTTCTGATCCATCAAGATTTAAAAAATCGGATCCGTTATTTTAAGCATCAGTTATGCTCAGTTATGACAATTTTTCACTTAAAATAACTGATCCGTCATTTTTTGAGCATCAGTTATGATCAGTTTGTGTCACTTCTGTTAGAGATCAGTTATTTTTGACATGAGAAAAAGTCATGCAAAGGTTAGTCGCCTGTACCAATCAACTGTTGCTAAGAGGCTGTCCATTGCCTAGAGAAAATGCAGTTTGCAGGTCACAGATTCCTCGATCTTCGTAGATAGACTGTATGCATCTTTAGGAGCTGATGTAGTTTCCTCAGGCTTCATAAAATAAAACTGGGGTGAAAACTAGTACCGGGCAAGTTATATAAGCATACATCAGCTCTCATTTCTCATCATGGAGACCCACAAGCTTCTGAAAACACTGTCAAATAATTATCAGAATTTTATGAAATTTGTAGGTTATGTCTCATGTATTCAATACTAGTTTAATTACCATACAAAAAGAATAATGGGAGATTTATGAAAACTGTCTAAACGGGAAACGGTCTTTGTTGCCCATAGCAACCAATCATAGCACAGTTTTCATTTTTCAAGACAACTATTAGAAATTAAAGCTGGAATTTTAACGCTATTGGCAACAGTTTTTATTTAACTCCTTAAAAGGTTGTTCCGGTAATAATGAGTTTTTAGCAAGTGCCCACAGCCTGCCTCTCTAAACAGAAGATTCCTACTTACCTGCTCCCCGCCGTTCTGGTCTTCAGCGTTGCCTCTGCTGTATCCTTGTTCTGGTCCCCAGGGTGTTTACATCGGGCAATGCATGGACATAGTAACATGCTCCGCTGCAGCCAATGACTTTTATTTTGGTCGCAAGCAGCACGTCACCACTGGAGCCAGCCATTAGCTGCAGTGGAGCATGTCTCTGACGAGGGCTGGTGCAAGGATTTTTACCACCCTAGGCAATAGCTAATTTTGTCGCCCCCATTGACCCCGCCTATTTACCCCGCCCTTTTTTTGTCACCCACCTATTTAATGATTGTTCATCATGCCCCCCATGTCAGCCATTATGCCCTCATGTCAGACCCCCATCCATCATGCCCCCCATGTCAGCCGTCAGCCCCCCCATTCATCATACACCCCATGTTAGCCGTCAGCCCCCCATCCATCATATACCCCATGTCAGCCGTCAGCCCCCCATCCATCATAACCCCCATGTCAGCCGTCAGCCCCTCATGTCAGCCGTCAGCCCCCATCCATCATGGCCCCCATGTCAGCCCCACATCCATCATGCTCCCTAATAGGGGACAATGTTGGAGTCTGTACCATCAGGGGGGGTGACATGATGAGGGACAATGTTGGAGTCTGTGCCAAGGGGGGGGGACATGATGTCAACCCCACCCAATGGCACAGACTTCATCATTGTCCCTCATCATGTCACCCCGCCCCCAATGGGTGGCACATTTCTTTTCTTCCCCTTCAGGGGAATCATGAGGCGCACTCAGCAGCGCCTCTGGGCTGAGATCAGTGCGGTACCTACTTGCCTTGAAGTTGTCCACAGTGTCTGCTGAGGCAGGCAGCTTTTACAGGCCACAGCAGCCCCCAAGCTCCACCTCGCATCCCTCCAGTCAGTCCAGACAGCAGCAGCCTCTGCCTGTCACGCCTCCTTGCGCCTGAGCAGCACACACCGCTCAGGGAGGGCCGCACACCACACGGCACACACGTAGCCTGGCTGGGGGCGGGGCTGGCGCCCATTAGCGCTTTGGCCGCTGAAGAAAGCAGGTCTGGCTGTGCGGCGGGGATTAATTAAACACATTGCGGGCGCGGCCAGTAAGTAAGTCACTTAGAGTGCGCAGGAGGAGGAGGAGAGCAGAGGTGCGGGCCGGCGCCCCCAGCAAGAGGGCGCTCTACGCGGCTGCGTATCTTGCTTATGGGTGGCGCCGGCCCTGTCTCTGACCCCTGTGGGTCAGCTGCCAACTACTCTGGAACTTTTCCAAGAGGTAGTGGTCTGGTGGTTCTCTGCAGCAAAGTCCAGGAAAGTCCCCTTAGGCCTAGCCCTAAGTCAAATCGGTTGGATTGGCATATTGGTTCCACACCCACTGCTGTAACAGCCATTACACAGAAAGTACTATGAATCACTGATAAGACAGCCCCTATGTAGAAATGAAGTCAGAAAGAGCAGAGATTTAAATGTATAAATATACTGAATCTTTTCCTACTAAATGATATATCAATATGCTATGCTCTTTCTGCTCTCTAGCATGGTTCTTGCAGATTGCAGATTTCATGGTGGCAATGAAAGAGTTCTCTCCTCAACACTGTGCACAATATAGTTCCGTATCGTGCACGTTATTATAAGCTGAAATACAAGCTAAGGATATCAGATGGGTTGATTGCAAGTGCTGCTCTGATTGTTCAAAAAGTCTCTACAAATAATGGTGGATTCACATCAGCGTTATAGATTCCGTTATGGCTTTTCGTTATAACATGGAAATTCCGCTTTGATCCTTCATAATACAAGTCTATGGGCAGCAGAACGGATATGTCCTGGTTTCAGTTATGCAGGTGTCCAGTCCGTCATAACGGAAACGGGACAGATCCGTTCTGCTGCCCATAGACTTGTATTATAACAGAATGCAAAACAGAAGCCTTTGAAAGCCATTCCGTTTTGCTTTCCGTCATAATAGAAGTATATTGGGAATATAACGGATACATCCCCTTTCCGTAATGCTGTTGACAGGACTTTGTTTTGCGTCTTGCATAACGGGAACCAGACGGATCAGTTATGATTCCCATAGAGTTCTATTATGACGAATCAAAACGGAATGCCTCTTAAAGGCTTCCGTTTTGACTTCCGTCTTATGGATTACGTTATTTTCCCTTATAACCATGTTATAACGGAAAGCCATAACGGAATCCATAACGCTGATGTGAATCCACCATAAGTGGTCATTATGATCAGATCAGAAATCATTTTTTGACAAACTGATCATAAAAAATTCAAACATTATGTGACTATCAATGTAAAGCCCCACGAAGAAAGGTGAAAACTACAACTCCCACCATGCCCTGCTGTAGGCTGTCCGGGCATGCTGGGAGTTGTAGTTTTGCAACAGCTGGAGGGACGCAAGTTGGGCATCGTTTTAGAGCGACCGTACAGCGAGCTACAGCTGCAGTCCAAAAGAATAGAATGGGTTGTATGAAAGTGTGTACACTGCAGCTGCCACGTGTTAGTTGAAGGCTATGTACACTCTCACAATCATTTTTTTTCAATTATCCCAATACAACTACAATGAAACAATAAAGAAACATTACAATAGTTCTCAATTAAAAGTAAGTATTGTTTTTCTTCTACAGCTCCTTTGCAGGCTATGGGTCTCCATAGTAAGGGCTCATGCACACAAACGTGTTCAGCCCATGCCCGTATTGCGGACTGCAAACACCGGGTCCGCAATATATGGGCACTGGCCGTGTGTGCAGACCAAATCTTGAGGACCACTGACCCATTCAAGTGAATGGGTCCGCATCTGCAAACGGCGGGAACACAGCCGGTGCCTGTGCATTGCGGACCGCTATTTCTGGTCCCAGGGAGCACACGTTCGTGTGCATGAGCCCTTGCGGAAAGCAAACAAATTCTGTGTAGCCTAACCATGCAGCATTGCAATCTCATGCTTATTGCATACACACACAGGATGAGGGGAATCTTCTAAATATCGTTACAGGGTGGGCGAATTAAAGACAGTTCTGTTATACCGCAGAAAGCCAAGATAATGCAGTACAGTAATACTATACACGCATCTCTGTATGTAAGGTCTACTACTCCACTTTCTGGAGACTAAAATAATCAATGGCAATTTTTGTCAGTTGACTCCCGTTCACTTCTGCTTGCATAAAGCCCATATACCCTTGCTATACTCTCTTATACAAGAAGGGCGTGTGCCTATCTCCAATATGACTACCCTCAAGGAGGGTTTTATAGATAAACATAAATAACTATGTTTTAACAAAGACCAATCACATAATATGATATCCATATACTAATTAATAAGGACAGAATGAAAAACAGAACACATTCCCTTTAAAGGAGACTAAAAGAGCACTCCCTCTTTGATGTTCATTTTGTTACAATTGGAACAAATTTTCTCCTTTCTAGTTGAAGAAAGAATCAGGCTAAGGGCTCATGCACATGAATGTAGGGGCTCATTGCTTCCCTGTTATGGATGTTGACCCACTGACTTGAATGGGTCCACGATCCGTAAGATACGACCAAAGATAGGACTTCACCTATCTTTTGCAAAGTGGAGGCACGGATCGGAAGCCCACGGAAGCAATACAAAGCGCTTCCATGGGGTTTCTGGTCTGTGCCTCAGCACCGCAAAAAGATAGAAGATGCTCCATTTTTAGCCATAGGTTGCGGATCGCGAACCTTTGAAGTCAATGGGTCTGCATCCGCACCATAGAGTGCACGCCGCCAGTGTCCATGCATTGTGGACCGCAAGTTGCGGTCCGCAGCACGGGCACTGAGCCATTACTGTCATGTGCATGAGCCCTAAGTGGTACCAATCCTCTGTTCACTTATCTAGACCCATTTAGGATTTCATAAATATGTTTACTGATAATTTTCTTCTTAAAAAACAGTGTAAAAAAGTGTAACAGGTGTAACATGCAAAACTGTCCTTAGAAATTAGAAATTTATAATTTATTTGTTCACATTTTACATTTTTCAGTTTGTGTTGTTTTTTTTTTTTTCAATTCAGCCATTGCTGCAAAAGTGACAACAGGAAGTACAGCAAAATTTACATGAATTGGGCTGGGCTCATGGAGCGCACAGCCTCTTCTAACAGCTGGTCCGACACCCGGGACCCCTGTCAATCTGATATTCTGAGGGTAGGTTATCAATATTATGTCCCGGATAACTCCTTTAATGGGGAGAGAGGAGAAAGTTGCTGCTAAACACCTCTGGCTTATCTCCAAGAACAAAAGGTTGGGGGAAAATATTCACTTTTCCTGATCCTTCTCTTCAAAAATGCTTAGGGTACTTTCACACATGCGGCACGGCTATCCGGCAGGCAGCCCGCTGGATACGCCATGCCGCAAGTACCCGTGTGCTGCCATGCTGCCGCTCCGTACTTTTACACTTGCGGCATGGCTATCCGGCAGGCTGTTTTGGCGGGTGAACAGCCCACTGGATCCGCCATGCCGCAAGTACCCGTGTGCTGCCTCTCCATCCCCATTGACTATAATGGGGGCGGGGGGGCGGAGCTATGGCGGAGCTACGGCGCAGCATGGCAGTGCACGGCAGTGATCGCCGGAGTAAAAAGTTGGACCTGCAGTACTTTTAGGCTACGTTCACACGACGACAATTGTCGCGCGACTTAAATAGGTCACAACTTCACTGCAACATTTGTCGCGCGACATTTTGTCGCACACAATGTCACGCGACAATTTTTATAATGGGAGTCTATGGTGTCGCATTGCGACATGCGACATGCTGCGACTGCAACACGACAGTTGCAGAAAAACCCATCCGGGATGGATTTTTTCCAACTGTCGTGTCGCAGTCGCAGCATGTCGCATGTCGCAATGCGACACCATAGACTCTCATTATAAGAATTGTCGCGCGACAATAGTGCGACTTTTTGTCGCGCGACAAATGTCGTCGTGTGAACGTAGCCTTAGTCCGGCAATCTCTGGCGGTGCACTGCCGTGCTCATTATAGTCAATGGGGATGGAGCGGCAGCACAGGGGTACTTGCGGCATGGCGGATCCGGTGGGCTGTTCACCCGCCGGAACAGCCTGCCGGATAGCCATGCCGCAAGTGTGAAAGTGCCCTTAATCAGTCAGCAAAGAGTCAGGAACTGTGCTATCACTATTCCCAGAAGCAGCTAGGAACAGGGCAGTGGTGCGGGCGTGGTCCGACAGGTGACAGGTAAGTCGACACCTATGGCTTATAGCAGGCATGTCCAAACTCTGGCCCTCCAGGTGTTGCAGAACTACAACTCCCATCATGCCCTTCTGTAGGTTGATAGCTGTAGGTTGTCAAGGAATGATGGGAGTTGTAGTTTTGCAACATCTGGATGGGCGGAGTTTGGACATGCCTGGCCTATAGTATACAATGGCCTTTAAATGGTACCTGTTAGGTTAAACATGGTGTCTGAGCTAATTTATATTCTTGCTTATTCTGGGCTTTGAAGTCAAGGAGGTAATGTGCATGAGCCCTTATACTGCATTTTCTCTCACAAAACCATATATCAGTTGGCTCCTGCCCTTTAACACGGTGTCTGCAGATTAATTAGCATTTTCATGGAGACAGGTTCCCTTTAATATCTCGAAGGAAAACTGAAAATGTGTAGTGACTCGATGGAAAGGAGAACGTCATCGGATGTACAGTTTCTGTGCTATTTTGAAATTCAAACGTGAGTGGCTCCCAGTAGAGGAATAATATTTTCCGTCATACTGTAATAATGTTGCATGAGAAGCATTAGACAGGTGCTATATGTAGCACACGCGTGACATACTAGAGTCTCATCAGCAGTTACAGTCGGCAAGCAAAAATATCCAACGCTGTAGACCTTTCTTGTACTGAAATGAGTAAGGGAGTCAGCTCACTATTTACAGATATTAAACCAGTTTATCATTACCCACATTAATACCCTTGGAGTATCACAAATGTCCTATCTGGAAAAATAAAATTGGTTCACGTTCATATGTCGAGAACATGTCAGAAGCCGAGCTGTACGGCAGCTCCTGGGATTCTCTGGGAATAATGACTTCTTATCTAATGCCTGCAGCCTGCCTCCAGAAAGACGAGATTCATACAGTACTTGCTCCTTATTGCTCCGGTCTTCTCCGCTGGCTTCCACATATCCATGTTCCAGTCTGCGGACTATTCACATCAAGCGCTGCATAGGCATGGTCACATGCTCCACCGCAGCCAATAATTGCCAAAAACGGTGACATGCCGCTTGTGTGCAAAATCCGCAGTGTAAGATAGTACCAGCTAAGTATATGAGGTTTTCAAAATCTCAAGTCCATACAGGGTCGTTTAATAAAACCGCCGTTTTAGACCGCCTAAAACAGGCATAGAAAATGATGAATGAGTTGTGCCTCCTTCCCCATCCACGCCACTTTTTTAGATGTGGTGTGAGCGTGGAAAAGTCGCAGATTGCGGCACAAATAACCTTTGCGCTGCAATCGGTGTCAGAAATACGCCTAATGTAGGCGTATTTTTGATAGTAAATGACCCCCGAAGTGCAGAAATTGTCCGCAGGGAAATGAGCCTGCATTACGGATTTTGAAGCCTGCAGCATGTGAATTGTTTCGGCAGATTTTACCCTTAGCAATGCACAAAAAGCCCCGTAAAATACACTACCGTAAGCATATACCCCAAGATGGTATTATTTCTCAGGCTGTTGTCTTAACACCGGGGTACTGAACCATGTATTTTCTACTGATATGCAAGCGTGAGCATGGCATTGTATTGTGGAGCCTACAAATCAGTACATCTGCTTACTGTCAAGTTTTAAATTTGTAAAAACATATTGTGTCTTTCCAATTTAAGGACGGTAGTCAAGGCAACGAGAAGTCTGTCTTTTCACACTACAAATTTACCAAAGGAGCAGCGAATAAAGGGATATGTCTTCCTGGCACTCAGTGAGCATCTCAAGTAATTGTTTTCCGATATGAAGAAAGAATAGTGTAGCATATTTAATGCTCTGCAAAATGTCTAGCTGGTTTAGCCGACGCATTTATTCAATTCAATTGTCTAAACATAGAAAATGTAACTGAAATCTATCCTCAACAGTAATCTTTTTTTTTATTCAGTCTCACACACACAATACTGCAAACTCATCGGATGCACAGAGAAATGCGACAATTCTGTTTATCGTGCTCGAAAAACGACAGCTTATGTCCAGGGCGCGTTTTACGAATCACCACGTTTATCTGGGCGACTACCTACCTAGGTTCAGCCTAGTAAAAATGAAAAAAAGAACAGCATTGAACAAACAGACAGTAAATGGAGGTTGCATGATATTCACCGGCCATGGGTTGAATGCTGGATCAACCAAGCATGCTGTGTTATTGTTACAGTAAATGACAAGTCATTAGCCATGTTGACAGCTGGTCATACGTGCAGCCATCATCTAATCCTTGAATGAAACATCTGTCTCAATGATGCAGCTCTCCCTTTGTACCTACATCACGTTTATGCAAAGCAGCCTTTTTTTCCCTTGCCCTCAAGATGTAATCATTTCTAACACGCTCAGAAACTTAAAAGCAATTTGGGAGTCTTTTCTATAATAAACAGCTCCAATAAACTACGCCTTCCCTGATCAGGTGCTGGTTCCATAAAAGGCCATGTCCTCATTGACATTTAGCAGCTTTAGATGAATCGTGGCGGCTGAACCCGCCGACTGCAGGACTAGTAACCTACGAATGTGGATGGTGGTGCATTCACACGGGCGAGTTTTCCGCGCGGGTGCAATGCGTGATGTGAACGCATTGCGCCCGCACTGAATCCTGACCCATTCATTTCTATGGGTCTGTGTACATGAGCATTGTTTTTCACGCATCAGTTCTGCGTTGCGTGAAAATCGCAGCATGTTCTATATTCTGCGTTTTTCACGCAGCTCTGGCCCCATAGAAGTGAATGGGGCTGCGTGAAAAACGCATTGCATCCGCAAGCAAGAGCGGCTGCGTTGCGTTTTCCACTGATGGTTGCTAGGAGATGTTGTTTGTAAACCTTCAGTTTTTTATCACGCGCGTGAAAAACGCATCAAAACGCATTGCACCCGCGCGGAAAGAACTGAACAACTGAAGGCAATCGCAGGCAAAACTGAATGGCTTTGCCTGTGAAATCGCACAGTTTTCACTGAACGCATCCGCACCTAATCCGGACACGCTCGTGTGAAAGGGGCCTAAGGGGTTATTCGAGTTATTGTGGGGGGGGGGGGGGGACTTTAAAAACTCATCAGGACATACATATACATTAGAAAAACCCATACTTGCCCCTTTTTCTTGGTTCTGGGCGTGTAACAACAATGCCTGAGCGCTCCCTCATGAATATTTGTGGGTGTGAATAATCTGCCCTTCCCCTCACCCTGCTCTGCACATCCTAACTTTGCATTAAAAAAACAGTCACATGATCATCTCCTAGCTCACACAGGCAGAAGATATCGATCGGTAAATATATATCTCCATATGCATATATATATAGAGAGTGTGTGTGTGTATCTATATATATATTTACTAAGCTATATCTCTATATACATATATTGATTAAATATATAGATATATATGTATATAGAGATATAGATCAGTATATGTATTCCCACATACATATATATAGATGATATATATAGATCTCTATATACAAATCTATATATGTATATCTAAGCTATATGTATCTAAGCTATACCTAAGCTATATGACGGCTATATGTATCTAAGCTATAACACAGCTATATGTATCTAAGCTATATGACAGCTATATGTATCTAAGCTATATCACAGCTATATCTATCTACTGGCCAGTGTAGTGCAATGGTAACTTGCTGAGGTGGCTGGCGCTGGTAAGGATCGCCAGACGCAGAGGCAGGGGGAACGGGCACGCTGGTCGATCACAGGGAGGGAGCCAGAGAGGGAGCGGGCACACCTTTGAAATTTCCAGCAAGACTGCCGGCACTGATAAGGATCGCGCATGAGCGATCCCTCACAGAAGGCGAGGCAGCCAGAGGAGAGAGAGGGGGGCGGGCACAGACGGCTCTGACATCTCGTGTACAGAGCTGGGCCACTCCCTAAAGCACGGAGAAGCCTGTACAGGAGCCTGGTGGATGACATCAGTGGTCACATGACCCGCATCGGCCGTGGAGAAACACGGCAGAATAAATAATGTGAGTAAATTACAAATGTGTTTTTAACCCCTTAAGGACACAGGGTTTTTTCATTTTTGCGTTTTCGTTTTGCGCTCTATGCCTTCCAAGAGCCATAACTTTTTTATTTTTCCGTTCACATGGCCATATGAGGGCTTATTTTTTGCGGGACAAGTTGTACTTTCCAACGCCATCATTTAATAGTGCATACGGTGTAGTGGGAAGCGGGAAAAAAATTCCAAATAGGGTGAAATTGCAAAAAAAAGCAATTTCACCACAGTTTTACGGGTTTCTAAATTACGACGTTTGATTTGTGATAAAACTGACCATTTAGTTATATTCTACAGGTCAGTACGAATCCGGCGATACCCAATATGTATAGCTTTTCTTGCGTTTTGATAGTGAAAAAAAAATTCAAAAGTGGGAAAAAAAAATTATTTTTTTTTGTCGCCATGTTTTGACCGCTATAACGTATTTGTAAATAAGTGTATGGCGTTGTATGGGGGCTTACTTTTTGCGGGGCGATCTTAACTTTTAGTTGATACCATTATGGGGTGTGTAGGACTTTTTGATCGCTTTTATTGAATTTTTTGAGGAAATGAAGCATCCAAAAGCGGCAAATCGGCCATTTGGGCGCTTTTTTCCGTTTTTCTGTTTACCGTATGGGAAATATATTTTTATATTTTTATACTATGGGCGTTTTCACACATTGCTACACCCATGATGTGTATTTTTTTTATTATTTTATTTTAATTTTGGGGAAAGGGGGGTGATTTAAATTTGTAGTTTTTTATTTATTTTTTTTTATTTATTTTTTTTACACTTTTATATAAATCAGTTACCTGATTGCTTCTATCATAAACTCCAATACACTTGTATTGGAGTTTATGAGCATTTTACTACTTTCCTATGAAGCCCTATTGCAAACAAGGGCTCCATAGGAAATAGTAAGTGATAGCCTTAAGCTGAATGAAAGGCTTGAGGCTATCCCTTACAGCGCTCTGATTCCCCCGATCACCACTAGCAAATCCACTATAGTCAATGGCCCATCAATAAAGCAGCCTCCAGTGAAGGACAAGCAGAGGTCACGAGACACAAGGTGGAATGGTTGTTGGCACTTTATTACAGTGATCATGAGGATGACAACAGTCAGACTCCCACAGGGCAGATATTGATGTCATATTCTAGCAATGTTTGTACTAAGGAAAACTACTTTAAGACTGGTTTCTTCCTACAGTGGTTTTTAAGTGGTTTGTGGGGCTTTGCTGCTGTTTTTATGGTCAGTGGCTTCTACTCAAAACACATGCTTGGGGTATGCTTTTTACTTCTGGTGCTTTTCCCACAGGCTTCTGTATAGGGCTTGGAAAACATCAGAAAAAAATTAAGTTACGATCATGTAACAAAATTAACAGCGACATAAAAAACACTTGAAATTCCTGGTCATTTTTATAAGTGAAAAAGCAAATAAAATAAAAAAAAGTGTATGTAAAAGGAACCTAAAGTGGAAATGACAATTGTCAGAATTGATATAAGAATTTGCATTTGAAACTATCTCTGTGTGGGTGCCTGCAGAACAGTAGCTATAGGAGCAGCTGAGCTAGCAGTCGCACCCAGTGCCTTGGTGCCTGAGGCCCTCTGCCATATGAGAAGATTACAGATAATTTACTGCAGTCCAGGAGTTACATGTTATTAGTATAGGCAGAAAAAGTAAGTGAACCCTTGAATTTAATAACCGCACCTCAAGAATATCGCCAGAATCCGCCCTTTTCTTGCGCTGGAAACGGCTAAAAATCTTGTTGTTGCCCTGATTCATTCTCCTCTTGACTACTGCAACGCATTACTAATCGGTCTTCCTCTCACTAAACTTTGCCCCCTTCAGTCTGTTCTAAATGCTGCAGCCAGGCTTATCTATCCATTTAACTGCTACACTGATGCTACTAGTTTGTGCCAGTCACTTTACTGGTTTCCCATCCACCACAGAATACAGTTCAAACCTCTCACCCTCACCGACAAAGCTCTCCACAGTGCTGCACCTCCATATATCTCTTCCCTCACCTCCATCTACCATCCTACTCGTGCTCTCCGTTCTGTTAATAATAATAACCTCCATAATTTGTACCCTTCACTCCCGTCTTCAAGACTTTTCTCCAGCTGCGCCATGGGGTGATGGACCATGTGATTGGACCATGTGATGTGACGTCATCACAGGTCCTTTAGCTGGTAGCTGAAGCTTGAAGAGAGAAGACAGATCGCAACTACACGATCAAGTGGCTAAGGTAAGTTACGTTTTATTATTTTTAACCCCTTCATCCTCATTTTACACAGCATTCTTTATTAAGAATGCTATTATTTCCCCTTATAACCAAGTTATAAGGGAAAATAATCAATTCTCCAGAATACTCTACCGGAAACCGGACTTCAGTGATGAAGTCCAGCTTCGGGTCTGGGTACCAAACATGGCAATTTTTCACACGCGCGTGCAAAACGCATTACAAACGTTTGCACCCGGGCAGAAAAATCGCGCATATTCCCGAAACGCACCCTCCTCTTATCCGGGCGTCAAACATGACGCCCGTGTGAAAGAGGCCTAACACAATCCTCTAGTAGTCCCAAACCAGAGGCAGATCAGCCGGCACCACTCCTGTCAGTTCTATAATGACTCGAATCCTACTTATCACAATCAACTACCTTATGTGTCACCCCCGCATTTCTCATAGATTGTAAGCTCTTGCGAGCAGGGCCATGACTCCTAGTGTTTCAGTCTTATATTAGCCAGTTACTTTAGTTTCGTACATGTACCCTATGAATTTGTAAAGCCCTGCGGAATATGGTGGCGCTATATAAATAAATGTTATTATTATTATTATAATAATAAAATGAACATCCTTTTTTAACCCTTTAGCAGCAATCACCCCCAACGAATGTTGTAGCTGCATATAAGATTTGCTCAATATTTTTTGGAAGTGCACAGCCCTTAGGTCATGCCACAGCATCTTGATAGGGTTGAGGTCAGGACTCTGTCTTAGCCATTCCAACACAGAAATCCCTCTCAACCATTCTTTAGATTTACTTGTGTGCTTTGGGTCACTGTCTTGTTGTCTCACCTCCATGTCGCTACAGCTTGAGGTCAGGACTGTTGCCCTTTCATACTCCTGTAAAATGTTTTGATACAACTAATTGTTCCATCAATGATTGTAAAGTCGGCCCCCAACTATGATGCTCCCACCACCATGAATCACAGTTGGGATAAGATGTTCTTGAATGAGTTAGGGTACCAAGCAAATTTGTGCCACACAAGTCCACAATCAGCTATGCAGACAGTGATAAATAATTTAAAACAAAGTCAAAACTGGGACTTGCAGCAAGTCCCACTTTTTGACTTCATAAGGATGAGGTGTTAGTGTGCAGTGGTCTTTATCCTCAAAACAACATTGTGCATTTGGGCTACTACAATGTTTTGTTTTTTGGCAACAGCAGATTTCTTTTTACTGTCCTTTCCATGAACACCATTCTCTTGCAGTGTTTTTCTAATAGTGGAAGGAAGTTTGCTGTTACCCTTCAGTTCTCTCTAAACTCTTTTAGGATTGCCAGTTGTGTTCTTGGAGTGATCTTCACAGGACACCCACATCCAGGGTGAATTGAGCTTATTTTTAGTTGCAGAACATTTTCTGCAACAAAAATCTGCAGCACGTGAGGGTTCCCAAACTGTGGATTAGTGTACACCACAAAATGTTTTGCGTTTTACAGCTTTATTTGTCTGTATAACACATTGTTTAAGGTCTTCTGAAAGCAGTTTGCAGGGCTCACATTAACCAGGCTTTCTTGAGTCAGTAAACAGGTTGTGTGTCTTTATTTATCGGGCAAAGTGATTCTGAAACCTATAATTCTAGTCTTATCTCCTTAAAGGGGTATTCCAGGATTTTGTTATTGATGGCCTATCCTCTGGATAGGCCACCAATATCTGATAGGCCCTCGTTGCCACCCGAAACAATCTTCTCTAGTGCTGAGGCTAGGTACTGCAGTTCTGCTCCCACCGACTTCAATGGGAGCAGTGGTGAAAGACCAGCTCCACCACTACACAGTGGGCTACCCTCGTTCCAATGCCTAATTCTGGTGCTGGAGTTACACTGAAACACATGATCAGCACGGTTGTGGGGTGTAAGAACCTCGACAATCAGAAACAGATGGCCTTAAATTCTGGAATACCCCGTCAACTGAAATACCTTTTGTCAATTAGGTCTTGGAGAAGTAATTAATACATAGGTTCACTTCCTTTTTCTCCCTGCAGTGTGGATTTTACTTAATGTGTTCAATAAAATAAATGAGAAGCAAAACTGTTATATTGTGTTGGTCTATAATTGTGATTTAGATAAAATAACTGATAAATAATCAGTGCAGAAATCCAGGTAATTCCAAAGGGTCCACTCACTTTTTACACAGAAGATTGACGTCAGAAAAAGTCCTCGGGGTCCATCTAGTCGGCCCTTACATCATATTTCAGGTACATTTAAATTAATTTACTGTAGATTTCCCAACCACGTCTGAAGTTTGTTCCAAACCTCAACTTCTCTTTCAGTAAAATAATATTTCCTGACAACTGATTGTGCCCCCTTATTCTTGTATTAAGTTTTTCTTTTTTAATTAAAAACATTTCCTTACTGAACCTTATTTATGCCTAATATGTAACCCCTACATGAAGCAGCGGTTTTCCGTTTTTTACTTCCTGTTTTCCCAGAGCCATAGCTTTTTTTTTTCTTCTGTTCACATAGCCGTATGAGGGCTTGTTTTTTGTGGGAAAAGTTGTACGTTTTAATGCCACCATTTAATATTGCATACGATGTAGTGGGAAGCTGGAAAAAAGGGTTGGAATTAGAAAAAACACAATTTCATCACAGTTTTATAGGTTTTGTTTTAAACGGCATTGCGGCATGTGGTAAAACTAAACTGTGCGCTTCAATCTCTGGGTCAGTATGATTACTGCGATACCACATTTATATAGTTTTTATTGTGTTTTTGTACTTATTCTTATTAACTACTTTTTTATATTCATGTCTATGGAGCTAGGTGGGGGCTCATTTTTGTGGGGCGATCGGCAGTTTTCAGTGATAACATTTTGGGGTGTGTCTGACTTTTTGATCACATTTTATAAAAAAATTTAAAACTAATGAAAAAATGCCAAATTTGTCACCGTACAGAATAAATGTTTTAGATTTTAATAGTCTGGGGGTTTTGGGACGCAGTGGTGCAAATGATCTTTATTTTTTATTGTTTATTATTTTTATTATTGGAAAAGGGGGTGATTTAATATTTCATATATATATATATATTATACATTTTATATTATATATACACCTAAAGGAGCAATTATGACAAAATCGATCGGTATTAATACAGAGTTGATCCCCCATTACAGCTAAAAAGGCTTCCACTCATCTGGCAAGGTTTTCTACAATGTTTTGGAGCCTGTGGAAATTTTTGCCCATTCATTCAGAAGAACATTTTTGAGAAATTTGGATGATAGGGTTTAGCTTTATACCAAATGTGTATCAGGGTCAGGGCTCTATGCGTTCCAGTCAAGTTCTTCCACACAAAACACATCTAACCATGCCCTACGGACCTTGCTTTGAGGCAGTCATGCAGAAACAGAAAAGGCCTTCCCCAAACTTTTTCCACAAAGTTGTAAGCATACAAATGTCCAAAATGTCTTGCTGTGCTAAAGCATTAAGATTTCCCTTCACTGGAACTAAGAGAATAGGCCAACCAGTGAAAAACAAGCCCATGATGTTATCCCTCCTCCACTAAACGTTGCAGAAGCACAATTCAGTCAGCCAGGTAACGTTCTCCTGGCATTTGCCAAATCCAGACTGCCAAACTGAGAAGTGTGATTTGTTTCTCCACAAAGCACATTTCCACTGCTCAAGAGACCAGTGTCGGCATGCTGTACACTACTTCATCCAACACTTGGCATTGTGATTTGTGATGTGAAGCTACACGCAGCTGCTCAGCCATTGAAATCCATGCCATGAACATGCCAGTCCACAACTTTTATGCTGATATTAATTCTAGTGGAGGTCTGGAACTGTGCGGTTATGGAGTCAGTATAGCGTTGGTGACTTTTATGCACTTCTGCACTCGGGGACCCTGCTCTGTAACTTTACGTGATCTGCCACTCTGTGGCTGACATGCTGTGGTTCATAAACACTTCCACATTAAAATAATGCCACTCACAGAAAATGGTGGAATATCTAGGAGGGATGAAACTTCACAAACTGACTTGTTACAACGATGGCATCCTATATTATACAGCTGAAAAATTAGAATATTGTGCAAAAGTTCATATTTTTCAGTATTGCAACTTAAAAGGTGAAACTAATATATGAGATAGACTCATTACATGCAAAGCGAGATATTTCAAGCCTTTATTTGTTATAATTTGGATGATTATGGCTTACAGTTTATAAAAACCCCAAATTCACAATCTCAGAAAATTTGAATATTGTGAAAAGGTTCAATATTCTAGGCTCAAAGTGTCAAACTCTAGTCATTGACGCCCTCCATAAGGAGGGAAAGCCTCAAAAGGTAATTGCAAAAGAAGTTGGATGTTCCCAAAGTGCTGTATCAAAGCACATTAATAGAAAGTTATGTGGAAGGGACAAGTGTGGAAGAAAAAGGTGCACAACCAGCAGCAGGGATGGCCACAGCCTAGAGAGGATTGTCAGGAAAAGGCCATTCAAAAGTGCTGGAGACTTTTACAAGGAGTGGACTGAGGCTGGAGTTAGTGCATCAAGAGCCACCACACACAGACGGATCCTGGACATGGGCTTCAAATGTGGTATTCCTCTTGTCAAGCCTCTCCTGAACAAACAACGTCAGAAGCGTCTTACCTGGGCTAAAGAAAAAAAGAACTGGTCTGTTGTATCAGTGGTCCAAAGTCCTCTTTTCTGATGAGAGCAACTTTTGCATCTCATTTGGAAACCAAGGACCCAGAGTCTGGGGGAAGAATGGAGACTCACACAATACAAGATGCTTGAAGTCCAGTGTAAAGTTTCCACAGTCTGCGTTGATTTGGGGAGACATGTTCTCTGCTGGTGTTGGTCCAGAGTCAACGCAGCCGTCTACCAGGAGATTTTGGAGCACTTCATGCTTCCTTGTGCAGTCGAGATTCATGGAGATGATGACTTCATTTTCCAGCAGGACTTGGCACCTGCCCACACTGCCAAAAGTACCAAAACCTGGTTTAATGACCATGGGATTACTGTGCTTGATTGGCCAGGAAACTCGTCTGACCTGAACCCCATATAGAATCTATGAGGCATTGCCAAGAGAAAGATAAGAGACATGAGACCGAACACTGCAGAAGAGCTGAAGGCTATTGAAGCATCCTGGTCCTCCATAACACCTCAGCAGTGCCATAGGCTGATAGCATCCATGCCACGCCGCATTGAGGCAGTAATTGATGCAAAAGGGGCTCAAACCAAGTACTGAGAACATATGCATGATCAGACTTTTCAGAGGTCCTACATTTTTCTATTTAACATCCTTTTTTTATTGATTTATTGTAATATTCTAATTTTCGGAGATTGTGAATTTGTAAGCCATAATCATCCAAATTATAACAAAAATAGGCTTGAAATATCTCGCTTTGCATGTAATGAGTCTATCTCATATATTAGTTTCACCTTTTATGTTGCATTACTGAAATAAATGAACTTTTGCACCATATTCTAATTTTTCGAGTTTCACCTGTACACCTGTGGCAATGGGACTGAGTGAAACTCCTGAATTCAGACATTAAGAGGTGTGTCCCAATATTTTGTCCATAAACTGTAAATATATATATACATACAATGAATCCTCTCCAAAAGTCCACCTATTTGAGAAGACCCACCCCCTACAAAGAACAGATGTTCTGTGGCAGATTTTCAGTTCCACCATATATTATGCATACTGGCCATCTTTTTTGAGAAGACCACTCCTCTAGAAGAATTCTGGGTGGTCATCTGAAAGAAGTCTCATTGTATTTACATTTATCTGATGAAGACGTCTCTACAAAAACAAGGCTGATTATGATGTGTTTTATTAACATTTTGCACAAAATTGAAAGCTTGAACCACAACACTCATTTCTCCTTCTAAATTTACCCAATTTCAGTTGTTCTTTCATGATGGTAGACCCGGATCTCATTAATAGTCTCACTAACATCAGAGCTTCCGTTTTTACAGTAGGCATGGCAAATCCATTGGGAACCACTTGGTAATTATTTTGGATCCCATTGACCTAAAAGTCCATGTTTTACTGAATACAATAGACCGTCATATTACATTACTGAGGCTGTCAAAGAGCAACATAAAGCCAAAGGAAAAGAACAGAATATCATCTCATTTATAGCAATATAAAGCATAAAACAGTCAGTAATATATATTTCTCATTTACAGTGGTTTTCCAAGACTTAAATACTGATGAGCTATCCTCTAGATAGGTCAAAAGTCCCTGATCGGTATTTGTCCAACAACTGGCACCCCCCATCAGCCGATTGAGAAGGCAGCGGCGCTCGCAGTGGTGCCATGGCCTTCTCTCAGCTTTCCTTAGGCAGAGTGACGACACGTTCATCGGTCATGTGGCCTTAGAAGTGAATGGGGCTGATCTGCGATACCAAGTACAGCCGCTATACAGTGTACGGCGCTGTGCTTGGTGAGCAGAGAGAAGGCCGTCGTGCTCACAGGAGCGCTGGTGCCTTCTCAAACAGCTGATCGTCAGGGTCCCGGGTGTCGGACCCCCACCGATCAGGTCTGAGTATTTAAATCTCAGAAAACCAATTTAAGGACTCGTTCACATTTCCGTGTCAGTGTCACGTCCATGAAAAAAGCATTTGTGTTTCATCCGTAAAGATGTCCGTGAAGGATCCGTAATTGATCGGAAGTTGCTCAGTTGAATATTAATTTTCAAAGAATCTCCTATTAGTCTTCAGTGAAAAACGGACGCAACGCGGACACAACAGGGATGTGTGAGTGGTTTTCACGGACCCGTAGACTTCAATGGGCATGCTTGGTCCGCATCACGGATCAAAGTAGTGCAAGTCCCTGTGATTTTACTACTGACCTACGGTCAGTAAAAACATACTGAAGTGTGAACTGACACATTTAAATCTAAGAGCACGTGTGCTGTCCGTGAAAAATGTGGACACCAGTGAAAAACGGAAATGTGAAAGGAATCCTGTCACCATCATAATCCCTCCTCCCAACCGCCCACAGTGCCTTACAGCTGACGCCATCCTGTCTCCCTTGCTGTCTTTTGCTTTTGGCCAAGTTTGCAGTAAAAGCATTTTATTCCCCTAGTTTGGGTAATGTATATGTGCAGCTTGAAGTCAAGGGGGCAGCGGCCTTCACGCTTCAAGTCAAACTCGCCACGCCCCCTTCCTGCCTCTTCACTCTTGATGGCCACCTCTGTTTTCTTTCTTTAGGCGCATGCGCTGTTCTTTATCGTTTTCTGCTCAATGAGCCTCTAGTCTAAAGCTTCAATCCACACACACTAAGCGGGGAGGGGGAGGAGGGGTAATTAAAGTTGTTTTGCTGCGAACTTGACCATCAGATCAAATGGCAAAAGGTACGTAAGGTACTGCGCGTGGCTGGGGGGGGGGGTAACATCTTGGAGACAAACAAGAAGAACCTAACTTTTTGCAGTATATCTCTCTTACTGTACCTGAAAGCGGTAATACCTGACACAATGCAGTGATGCGTATGTTGCAAGAATGTGACTGATTGGACACAACCCCTACTTAATAATACATTGATCCGCGCAACGCGTGCTCTTGGCGCCTGATTTCCTCACGTTTACAGCTTGCTACATAAACCCAATGACCAATATAATAAGTGAAGCCAGCATTGAATGCATGCTGCACACTGTAACCCAGGGAAATAATGACTAGGTGGGCTCCACAATGATCGATCATCCCTGCACTGCCTGTGCCAGGCTCCCATTGCACCCATGGGGACAGCTGGGTTGCACTGTACTACAGCGACACAAGTGACCAGAAGCTGCCAGCTGTGCAGATGTAACACACCCTCACAGGCTGCACTGCACACATCCACTGCACGTCCATAGGAAACCAGGGAGAGAAGATGCTGTGGTGGGGTCACCTACCTCCTTCTTGACAGTCTTCAGCAGCCTCTGCCTGGTCTCAGCCTCTGTGGACGACAGGCATATTGGTTATTACAATGACAGAGCTCTCATTATGTCTCCATACGATACATACAGGCGGGTTATCGGTGGCTCCTGGTGTTTTGCTCACCTGTCCCCGTTGCCATGTTTGCAGCTTCCCCGTTCCCGTCCTCCGCAGGCTCGGCTCTAGGAGGCACAGCTGCTCCTGCGCGTGCACGGTGGCTGCCGTGACGTCAGAGCGCTACCCCGCGCACACGGGAGCGCGCGCCCGAATGGACGTTCACGCGCCTCGTTCGCTGTATGACGCTGGTTGGCGCAATGAGGGACATTCGGGTGCTCAACGCTGCATGACAGACATTATTATTACTCTGTCGGATTTGCTCTTTCCTCAGCCGGTGATGCTGAGTGAAAGGAGGAAGATTCTCTATGCACTGTATGCTTTGTGCTTCAGCTTTCTGTGCAACTTATTTGCATTAATAACTCCAGTGTTCCTGAGAATAATAAGACCCTGTTCACACTAGAATGATAATGTCTGTTGTAAGGGTACTTTCACACTAGAAATTTGGATTCCGTTAGTGAGATCCATTTCAGGGCTCTCACAAACGGTCAAAAACGGATCAGTTAAGCCCCAATGCATTCTGAATGGATAAGGATCCGTTCAGAATGCATCAGTTAGGCTCCGTTCCGCCTCTATTCCGTTTTGGAGACGGACACCAAAACGCAGCATGCAGCATTTTGGTGTCCGTCTGAAGAGACGGAGCCTAACGGATCCGTTTTTAATTACAATGTAAGTCAATGGGGACGGATCCGTTTTCAATGACACAATGTGGTGCATTTGAAAACGGATCCGTTCCCCATTGACTTTCAATGTAATTCAAAACGGATCCGTTTTGGACTTTGTCATTTTTCTTTAAACCTAATGCAAACGGATCCGTTCTGAACAGATACAAACGATTGCATTATAGGTGCGGATCCGTTTGTGCAAATAAACAGACGGATCCGGACCAACGCTAGTGTGAAAGTACCCTAATCTGCAGTGAAACGCTGTTCCAGCTTAGAATTATAATTATTTATTCCATGGCGCTGTACATTAAGAGGGGGTTACATATACATAATATAAAAAATATAGGAGACTATTAACAGACTGGCAGAGAGGGGGAGAGGACCCTGACCCCTAGAGCTTACAATCTAGAAGGGAAGGGGGAAGAACACAGTAGGTGAGGACATGGGCGTAGATATAGGGGGTGCAGAGGTAGCAGTCGTTACCGGGCCCAGGAGCCTAAGGGGGCCCAAAGATCCTTGTGCCGCATTGGAAGACACACAAAGCACTGAAAGAAGGGGGGCCCAAGCTGAACTCTTGCACCAGGGCCCATGAGCCTTTAGCTATGCCCCTGGGTGAGGGTAAATGCTGCTCAAGTGGCTTTGTGGTGGCAGCATGCTTAAAAGGGGTTATCCAAGACCTATAATGCCCGGCCTCCTCACACAGATTGTACTTACCTCGCTCCCTGGCACCCGCGTCGCTTCTGATGCTGACACGTCCGCCACTGCCTCTCCCCGTCGCGCAGATAAAAACATCAGGGGGGCAGCCAATAGCAGGTAATGTGCCGAATCCGTCCTTTCCGTTCTCCTGCTCCTATAATGGGGCTGAACGCCGATGTGAACGCAGCCTAACATCTATTACATCATTTGCACTGGGAGTTACCACTTTGTTAGACGTTACCTGCAGTATATAGGACTGCGGGTAATAGCTACCACATTATCTGCAGTCATAGTTATCACTGTGGTGTCACATAGGCCTGCAAGTGACATCTATTACCAGATTGCCCACCTATCCCTATGTAGGGCTATGCTGCCTAACTGCGCCGCTCAGCAGCTGCAAAGGCTTAGAGGGAACATTGGAGACAATGACAGCATAGTATAATGCACAACGGCAAAAAGGGGCTGGGGAAGCGTTTGTATCTTGTTCAGCAGGCAGAGGGTAGCAGGACTGATTAGGTGTTAAGGGAATTTGTCATCGTGGAAAAACCCCCTAAGCTATGGTAAGGACTGTATAGGTCAGAAAACACATTCACAGTATGTCATCTTTCTGCTTACTTGCATTCTCTTGCAGTAAGCCCTCAAAGGGTTTGTGCGCTGTATGCTAATGCATATTGAGGACTCCTAAGCTTTACAATATCATAGAGAGTACTTGGTAAGTCTGCCCAGTGTGGCCGTCCCCTTCCAGTGACTGCGCTGTCAATCATTGGCCACTGTGGGGAAGCTAGTAGGTCTGACACATAACTGCTATTGCCATGGGTGGACACGTGTTTGGAAGCAAGCTGCTGCAAAGTATCATAACACTGGCACAGTGCCTAATTTGGAACCCAGTTTGGGTTAACTTATAAGGGCTCATGCACAGAAGGCCTGTGCCCATATTGCGGCCTGCAAACAGCGGGGATGCAATATACAGGCACCGACGTGTGTTCCATATCACGGATGCGGTCCCCTTCACTTGAATGGGTCCGCAAGATGCAGAACGTAGGCACATGTGGATCGGGGACGCATTCACATCCGCGGTGGGCACATGGCCAGTGCCCG
This sequence comes from Bufotes viridis, assembly GCA_033119425.1. Taxonomy (NCBI): domain Eukaryota; kingdom Metazoa; phylum Chordata; class Amphibia; order Anura; family Bufonidae; genus Bufotes; species Bufotes viridis. The sequence goes on from CM065589.1 coordinate 191,929,143, forward strand.
TGCACTGTGGACCGCTGGATGCATACATTGACACTGTGCAGGGAATATATTATCATCGGGTTTCTGGTGTCAAAAAAGTCGCAAATTGTGGTGCACACTTCACTTACACAAAAAAAATTTTTATTTAGTTTTTTTTTACAAAAAAATCTCGACACTTTTCATAAAAAGGGTGGGCCTAGGCAGTTTGGCACATTATTATTGCCAGTAAATAATAATGAATTATACCTTACAGTTCTGGTATATGGATGTCCCAAGATGCGGCAAAATTATTAACAGGAGTGCACCCAGGGGCGGACTGGCCATAGGCTTTACAGGGAAATTTCACGGCGGGCTGATGCCCAGGGAGCCACCCAAGCCCTCCTTATGGCTGCCAGCCAGTTCCATAAAGATCTGATGATCTCAGCATTATTTAAAGTAGAAACATCATGCACTTATGCACCTGACCAGCGACCTTCCTCAGGACGGTGATACAGTTTCATACTGTGGCACGGGCGGCAGTATTTTGCGCTGCACTGTGGTATTTGTTTTCGCAGAGGAAGTACCGTAGTTTGTGCAGCACTGTTTTGTTCTGATCTACAGTATTACTGGCCTACTTCTGTCAGTTTGGGCCCACCTACAAAATGGGGCCACTGTTAGTTGTTTTTTCCAGGGCTACTTGGCATCTGACGCCAATAGGACAGAGACTAAGGCTGGCATATAAAACGCCAGTCCTAATGAATGTTCCCCCATGTGCCTTTGCCGTAAAGGTGAGACATATATATTTTACTTCAACGTACACCCCTAGAAAAGAGTTCAAATGGATTCATATATAGTTGTATCCTGTTGCCATTAACAAGCATTGTGAAAAAAATACATATAACATATAGCATACTGTTTTTTGAAATTTTTCCATCCTGTCAAAAAACATTCTAAGTTTTTCTTATATTGTTCAAAATTCTCAGGTTTCTGCTAGTTGCTTTCAGTCCAGTTGTTTTAGTTCTTTTGTCCCCAGGATCTTTGTCTGCAAACTAGAAAAAAATAGGACATGCTCCATTTTTTTGACGGGGCTACGAAACGGACATACTGATGCGGACAGCACATGGTTTTGCGGACCCATTGAAATGAATGGGTCTACATCCTATCAGCAAAAAATAGAACGGACAAGGAAACAAAATACGGTCATGTCTATGGGCCCAAACTGTGTGAATAAGACCTTACACAGTGATTAAAGGGGTTGTCCAGGATTGTTTTCCACACTTGTCTACAGGTTGTGTGTGGTGTTGCACCTCAACCCCATTTGCTTCAGTGGTGCTAAGCTACTATTCCAGACACAATTTATGGACAGATTTTTTCTAATCTTGCTCAGAGGGCTTAAATGCATAAAAGAACAATCACCCTCACTAGTCTCCCACTGCCGCTATTCCGATTCTGCTTCGGTCCCTGCTGCTTTTCAGTTCCTGTCTTGGCTCGACATGACAGGAAAGGCCTGCTCAGCTAGTCACCGGCTTTAGTGGTTACCCCCCTCACATTTGTGGGGTGTCTAGCTGGGACAGAAAGAGGGGACAGGAGCAGGGTAGGAAAGGTAGTGGCAGGGGATTGTGAGAGTGTCTAATATGTTTTAAGCACTTCTGAGCCCACTGCCACAAATTGTTATTTGGCTGGAAGCCTGTCTAACAGCCTGGACTCCAGACAAATACACAAACAGCAATTAATACAGCGAACTGTGTGAGAATTGTGCAGCTGCTGCCTATGTGAGCACTGCCTGGACTGGATTTAGTTGTATCTACAGTACTTCTCATCTGAAAGTGGGACTAGATATCTACATGTGCGCAGCTATGCCGCCTGGGAATACAAACAAGAATATTCTCATTCGACAACAGCAAACTATCTATTTTAGCACAAAGTATGTTAGCAAGTTGTGTAACTTTTCACTAAAGCCTCATTCACATGTCCGTGTCCATTTTTTATCCGTGGTAACATGGACCGTGTTCAATATGTGTTTCTTCCTGTGACCAATCCATTTCAGCTCCGTGGGTCTATGTTGTGCAATCCGTGTGCTGTCCGTGTTTCACAGATTGGAATGTGTGCTTAATGGAATTAATTTTGTCCATGTAGGCTCTATTTAAATCCTGTTTAACTGTGTCTTGTGTGGGTTTTTTGGATGGTGTTATGTCTGTCTGTTATAAAATGTCTGTGATGACTTTTGATTAGCTTGCTCTACCATGGCTCATTTCGAGACATTTTGGGGAGCGGCATTTGATGTTGGAGGAAGATCCGCAGAGGAGTAAGAGGTTGTGGATATATCCTATTGTGTATCAGCGAATAAAGGACATTTCTGTCCAGGGCTGTGGAGTCGGTAGATAAATTGTCCCCGACTCCGACTCCTCAGATTTTGAAACTTCCGACTCCGACTCCTCGACTCCGACTCCTCTGTATTTAATATGCAAATACGAAGCTGTTCCACCAAGTTCTTCTAATCTCCTCTAGCACAGAGGTAGTTGAGCAGAAGCTGCTGCCTTCTCCTTTGTGTGCTGATCTTCTGCTGAAGATAGAGCAGTGGGAGGATCCAGGAAGGGGCAGGGGAAGGGGCATTTATTTTAAAACATGATTTTCCTAGTAGAATCCCATAGTCGTGTTTAAAATTTAAGCTAACAATCTGAGTTTACATGTTTTATAGCCTTAGCTGAATGATAGCAGTTTTTCAAATGGTTTACAGCTTCAGTCTTGAACTATTGACTATCCATTCCCTTCACTTATACAAGTGTCTCCAGTCCTTAATCAGTTATCAGTGAGAGGCGAGGATAACCATGGGCTCCCTGTAACAGCAGACCACAAGACAATGGAAAGTGTAAGTATTGCCGCTCCTTAAAGGGACACTGACAGGCTGATTTTCCAGCTAAAGATATATATATATACTGGTATTCATCAGAGAATTAGGAATAAAACGATACTAATGTTACCCCCAGTTAAGCTGTACTTGTGTTTAAAAACATTTTTAATCTGTATGCAAATTCACTATCTTTGTGCCCAATGGGGCAGCGTCTCCTGCGGCTTTGTGCCCAGCCGCGCCCGAAGTACAGCTTCCCAGCGCTATTCCCTCGTTATTATTCACTGCACTGGCCTTTTTTTCAGGCTAGCCGAACGCTGAATTCCTGCGCAGGAGCACGTGTAGAGTGCTGGCAGCAGCCTCGTCTGGCTATGCTCAGCTTTCTCTCTTCCTCCTCGCTACCTAGTCCTGTCTAGTGCTGCCAGTACTCTACATGTGCGCCTGCCCCCTTGGGCACAAAGGTAGGGAATTTGCATATTGAATTAAACTTTTTAAACACAAGTAAACCTCAACTGGGGGTAACAGTCGTCTAGTTGTATTCCTAATCCTCTGATGAATACCAGCAGATATATCTTTAGCCGGTAAATCAGCCTGTCAGTGTCCCTTTAACTGCATAGTAAAGCATATGAAAAGCGTGCTTCTTCACGGTCACTTAACGTCTTTGTTTAGCGGTAACGTGACGCACCGCATGCATTGGCCTTTATTCTTACAGTAGAGAAGTAATTAATTATAACTTTATCTGAATTGGGACATTTAAACTTGCTTTTTTTTTTATTCCAATTTTTTTTATTCCAATTTAAATCTAGTAGGAGTCGGAGTCGGTCCATTTTTTGCCGACTCCGACTCCAGGTACCCAAAATTGCCTCCGACTCTCGACTCCGACTCCGACTCCACAGCCCTGTTTCTGTCTGCTTTATGGGGATCTGCCCCGCCACCCAGATAAGTTTGTAGGCTTCTGCAGACTCTCCATATCTTCATTTGACTGGCTTCTGGAATTGGTTTGTGCTGATTTAACCTTTCAAGATACCAGCATGAAGCGGTGTATATCTGCTGAGAAGCGGCTTCTTGTGACCCTTCAGTAATTTTTTTATTATTATATATTTATTCATTCTTGTGGGCTTGTTTATATATATATTTTATAGGTTATAGGTATCTTGCAACTGGAAACTCCTTTCCCTCTCTTCATTTTGTTTTTCTGCTTGGGACCTCCACCATTGCTGGCATTGTTTGTGAAACCTGTGATGTAATCTGAGCTCGTATCAAGTCCATGGTTATGCCACAGCGATCTACTGACATGTTTTAATAAACATAATATCCCTGTCTGCTTTAAACCCAGCAACACACTGAGACAACAACTGGTTCACCCAAAAGGCCGAACGCCTAAACACAAGATGGACAACATTGTGTACGCAGTCCAGTGCAATGAGGAATGTGCAGAACTGTATATCGGCGAAACAAAACAACAACTACATCAGCGTATGGCATAGCATAGAAGAGCCAAAACCTCTTGTCAAGATTCAGCCATGTACTTACATCTAAAAGAAACAAGCAGGTCACACCTTTGAAGACAGTCAAGTACGTGTTTTGGATAAGGAGGCCGATTGGTACAAACGAGGTGTGAAGGAGGCCATCTATGTAAAAATGGAGAAGCCAAGCTTGAATAGCGGTGGGGGGGTTAGACATCTATTGTCTGCCACTTACAATGTTGTCTTGACACCATTTTCTGGGAGGTCATTATCACCTACTGACTCCAATTAGGACTATGGAATCAACACCTTTGACCCATGCTGGAAATAATGACCTAATTACTAGATGTTGATTCAGTTACATATTTATTCCTAGAGAATTCTTGTACAAGTCACTCAGAATTGAGAAAGCTCGTTGGAAGAACGAGTAAAACGTTTCCAAGAAATCTACAGCAAGTCCAGTTACCTTGATTTATTCTTTACAGATATACCATGACCTGGATAAATGAGAACCTTCACAGACATACTGACATGTGGCTTGAGATAACGGGAGGGTTTTGGAATAATGCACAGTTCCCGAATGGCATAGGGGCCTTAGATGGGAAACATGTGTGCATCAAGAAGCCACCAAACTCAGGGTCCCATTTCTATAACTACAAAAGTTTTTTCTTGGTAGATCTGTTGGCATTAGTAGACAGTAACTACCGTTATGTATATGAAGACATTGGGGCCTATGGGAGTGCAGCCGATGCTCGTGTATTTAGGGCCTCCCGTATGGGTCGGCGGCTTCTTGATAACAAGTTGGCCCTGCCTGTACCATGTGTGCTTCCTGGGTCTGCTGGCCCCCCTGCCCCTTTTGTAGTAGTGGCTGATGAGGGTTTTGCCTTTATGGCTAATGTTTTGCGACCCTTTGTATGGCGGTTGTTGGACACCCGGAGGTGCATTTTTAACTATCACCTTTCGCGAGCCAGGCTTTATGTTGAATGTTCCTTTGGTATTCTTTCGTCCTGGTGGCATCTTTTTATAACAAGCATTTAGTTGTCCCCCACCAGTGTGCAGTTAGTCATCAAGGCGTGTATTGTCCTCCACAATTTTGTTCAGATCTATGTTGCCACAATAGATCCCCTGAAGGCCGATGCATCATTTTTGGACTCTAACGTCAGTGATGGGATGACAGTAGGAAGGCCCAGCCATTCTGGTCTTCGAGACCGGGACCAGTTTGCTGATTAAATCCAGTGCTGAGGGATCAAATCTAGTGCTGAGCCACGCCCCCTGCACTGATCACATGACGGTGACGTCACCCCAGGTCCTTCGGCTGCTCAACAGTTCGGGTCGGTGGACGCCGCCCCTTATGGATTCCATATGCCGCGATAGTCCGCGGTTGTGGAATCCATAACGGGATACGGCGATTACCACAACCCGAACGCCAAACTTTTTTTTAAAGTTCGCTCATCTCTAATTATTTTGTTTCCCCACAGGGTGCAGCAAAGTTGTCTTGGGGAGGATAGAGATGTCCCTTTTTTATATTTTTTGTTAAATTCTAAAAATTACATTAGTTTTTTAGTTAGTGACTCGCAAGTTGATGAGGACCCTTGACGTGGGTTGCGGGCTTACATATTTTGCCCAAAATACCTGTCATTTTAAACTATATCTTAATTTTGTGCAAACTACAAACCAATGCCTCATTTTCAAAAGAATTCTTACAGATTTTTTGGGGGTACTCAAACTACTATCTAGAGACAGTGTGGATGTTTAGACATTTTTTTTTAAACATCGTATATTTTCCCTTTGAAAGTACAATTATCATTTTTTTTAAATTAGAACTAGGTTGTTTTATATATACACCAGGTTTCATTATGGTATTTGCTATGGGCAACAAAGCAATGTTTCACATAATACATTTATATATAGTTCTCCACCATTGTCTTGGTGGAGGATAGTCATTTGCCACCACAAAATGTTTAAAGTGGTTTTCATGACCAAAAATTACATGACCTAGCCTTGGGCTAGTTCCTCAATATCATATCATTGGTGGTCCCTGGTGTTTGAACTCACCAATGTGATATTGATTTCCAATGCAGAGGATAGGGCTCGTTCACATCACCGTTTGTCTTTTCCGTTCTCGGCTCCGTTAAGGAGCAGGAGAGCGGAAAGGTCGGATGCTGTACATAACTGACACCTAACTGACATCAATGGAGCCTAAAGACCCCAATAGACTTTAATGGGGTCCGTTTGGTGTCTGATCAGAACATGATTTTTGAGTGGAGACGAAAGTAGTGCATGCGAATGTATCCTTGAAAATAACACCAAGACATTTATTTTAGTTAATCCACATTTGTAAACACACACTATAATTGAGTGGCCTATGGAACAGCAATGTATTTTGGGCAGGCCCATAATATTTGAATGCTACACAATTATTTGAATGCGGAAAACCTAAAATTAATAAATACTGTTCATGCTGACCACAGTACACATTATAAGGCTACTTTCACACTAGCGTATTCTGCGGATCCATCGTGGATCTGCAAAAACGCTTCCGTTACAATAATACAACCGCATGCATCCAGCATGAACAGATCCGATTGTATTATGTCTTCTATAGCGATGACAGAAAACAGATCTGTCCCTATTTACTTACATTGTGTGCCAGGACAGATCCGTTTGGCTCCACTTCGTCCACTGCAGGCAGCGTTTTTGTGTCCGCCACCAGAGCGGAATGGTGACTGAACGAAAGCAAATTGATGCATTCTGAGCGGATCTTTTTCCATTCAGTCCGAAACCCGGGACCCCGCCGATGAGCTGTTTTGAGAAGGCAGCGGTACTGGTAGTAGTGCTGCGGCCTTCTCACTGTTTACAGCAGGCCCAGTGACATCACGGCTAGTATCACTGGCCTGGGCATGGCTAAGCTTCAATCCAGCGAACAGAGCTTAGCCCGGCCCAGGCCAGTGATACTGTGTCGTCATGTCACTGGGCCTGCCGTAAACAGCGAGAAAGCCGCGGTGCTATTGCCAGTGCGGCTGCCTTCATAAACAGCTGATCGGCAGGGGTCCTGGGTATCGGACCCCTGCCGATCAGATGCTGATCTATCCAGAGGATTGATGATCAGTTTAAAAGAACTGCAGAACCCCTTTAAGAAAAGAGCCCATCAAGGGATGTGGAGCATAATGATATTCTAAATTGTACAGGACATCAACATTAGTCCTTCGAGGTCAATATTTGGCTGCTGCCATAATACACCAATTTCAACAAACTGTTTTTAAATAAAATATAAAACATTAACATAAAAAAAATGAAGCCCACATTATAAGTGCAAAATAGCTGGCTCGCCATTGGCACCCACATTTCCAGATGACAACCGTTCTGGGGCAGGAGGAGGAGCAGAGGCATATGTGTTCTGGGGTTGAAACTGTGTGGTAGGGGGCACATATGAAGGGTCATGATATGGCTGACCATAATACTCTGGAGGTCTTTGACTGGACACTCAATAGGCATAATCCTGGGAGTACATAGGCTGGCAACCATAGAACTGGAAGGGCCGAGGAGGAGGGGGGTGAAATACTGGGCCCAGTGGTGGGAGAATAGCTGGCTCATTTCCATTTACACGCCACTGTTCAATAGCCCGCAGAATACTATTGGGGTTATTTGGTGGAGTGGCAGCTTCCATAAGGGTTATAATGCCATAACACACTCTTGTCTGCATTTCTGCATGGACTTCACGTAAGAGAGCAGCCAAAGTACGGGAAAACCAGTCATACTCATTCTGTGAGCGGGCCTTATTGATATATTGCAGTACAGCTCATCAATTACGGGTGGAGGCAAGTGCACTCTGACCAACTAATCTGGATGGTGAAATTTCCTGCCCAGATGTTGATGGCTGCTCTTCCACCTCAGGACATTCTGACTCTGTAGTCACAGGAGGGTCAGATGTGGCATGGGGCGTGTCCTCAACCACCTACTTATCCTAAAAACTGTCTTCAGTGCTGAAATAAAAAGCCGATTACACATCACATTATGACCCCAAAACAGCCAAGGTTTGACCATAATTCCTAGCACATATTTATCTACTTTGAAAGGTAAAATTGTTGACAAACTACAAAACCCAACATGACTATACATAATCATGCGATCACAACATGCTGGGACTTATAGTTTGGTAACAGCTGAAGCGCCGGAGTTTTGAGACATGTGATGAAGATAATGAGAAATTACATTAACATTAAAAAAAGAACAGGAAATCCGTCCACGAGAAAAAAAATCTACGTGTTCAGCTCCATCACATAATGAAGGAAACGGGAACGTAGGGTTTCTTCTTATGCCCACCACAACCACTCCATGGGGCCTGTGCCTCAAGCCAAAAGGTGTCCCTACACATACACCAGCATGTTTTTACTGCATCCACTATGTGACAAATAAAATACACATACCTACCCCATGAAAAGTAATAGCACAAATATAGGCACATTAGTATCCCTATGTAATATTTCTATGAGCTTGTGTGCCTTGGAATCTCTGAACAGTGTTCATGTGATAACTGCACTGGCTACATTAAAAACTTATCATATAAAGAAAGGGGTGGGCCAGGAACAGAGCAGAGGACGGACATAACCTCTTGCTCAGTCAGATAAGCATTTAGGAGTGGAACATTGGTTTGATGAAATGCTCCACTCGTACATGCTAAGACAAAATAAAAGGAACACAGCAGAGGAGATGTGTGTGTTCAGCAATGTCTATTTGCCTACCACTTTAAAAGCCAATGGAAGAGAGTATACCTTTCTGTACACGAAAAAGTCAATTTAAGAAACGCACATTATGAAAGATAAAGGTGCAAATGTTTAAATGCTTGACACTGTTTCTTTAAATACACTACTGCAGTGAACAAACATCCGTATCCTGGTTAAAAAATATTCATTACCTTTGAACATTCCTATGGACTTGTAGAGAAAATCAGCAGAAACTACTGTAGTTCCACCTGCTACTGCCAAGCAATAGGGAAACCCCCAGAGTATCGCTAGCAACCATCCGTGAAAAACGGACCCACACAGATGACATCTGTGAGGGATCCATGGTTTTCACAGACTCATTGACTATAATCGGAGTGAGGGATCCAGGAACACGGATCAAGATAGGACATGCATCCGTGCTAAAAAAAACGGAACCACAGACTGTGATGAAACACTGATGTCTGAACACACGCATTCAATTGAATGGATCCGTGGCATGTCCGTGAGGAACACGTACAGAACACGTCCATGAATCACTGACGTGAGAATGAGGTTTTATTTTGTGAACAGGTTTTAGTTACATAAAACCTACAAAATTTGTTTAAAGGTAGATTTACATGGCCCATGGGCCGATTATAGGGAACGAATGCTCCTATGAACACTGATTCCCGATAATCTGCCTGTCTAAAGGTGCCGCAGATGACCTGATGAACAAGCGAAACATTCATACATCGGGTCAAATGACCAGAGGTGCGGACACCTCAATAATCGTTCTCGGCAGGGTTGCTAACATTCTCTTTAAAATTTTCTGGACAACTAAACTTAAAATCATGGACAAGCCAAAATCTTTATAGACATTCACCCCACCCCTTTTAGAGACTATGTCCCCATTCCATACCCTCAAAATGCTCTAAACATAATGCCTTTGAATCACAAACACCCCTCAAGTGGTTATCCAGTAGATAAAAATAAAATGTCAGCGGCATGTGAGAACCCCCCGACAATTCTCAGCAGTTACATCCCCTCCACTCTAGTCAGGGATGCATCAGGCAAGTACAGTGTTGTGATGTGCACAGATATGGCATGCGACCACAGCAGCCAATCACTGTCCTCAGCATTTGACAACAGATTGGTGATTTGCTGCAGCGGTAACATGCCATATACCAGTAACTTCCCACTGCAGTTTGTAAACAAGCAGCCACAGGATGCAAGCACCACTTCCTGTTCATTACACTGCTAATCGTCTCAGAAGTAGGGTCTAAGAATTAAAAAGAAACCCACCATGGAATATTCAGAATCCTTCATCAAAGAATGGCAATCAATACTCTCGGATTGTTCTTTTAAGCTAATGGAATTTATAATTAAACAAGAGCAAACATTACTCAAAGATCTGCAGGATGAAATTAAAACTTCACAGGACTCCCTAAAAAGATTTATCAACAATCCTACCTTCATGGATATGGATAAAAAATTGAATGAGAAGCTGGCAAAGCTGGAGGAGGAACTGATACAGTTCAAACAACGTAAATAAAATCGTGATCTATTGGATTATAAAGACAGTAAAGTTTATCATTGGGCGGAAGAAAAGGCTTACACACCATGCTCAATCTTAAGGAAATTTTGCAATAGAAAGAAAAAAACTGCACGTCGGGTATCCTTTAGTTCCACAGATATGGATTCAGCAGAATCAACATCAGGGGACAATATGTTAGCTTCAAGACGCGATATGAAATCTAAACCTACTCCTGTTAAGTACAGTGATGCTAAAAATACAAAAAACGAAGAGCGGGCAGAAAGCATAAGAGAAGAACCGCAGCGTTATCCGACCCGTCACAAGAAAAAATAGAGGACATTCAAGTGGTTAATATGTCGGCCTCCATCCTTACTCAGGGGGAGATCGATGTATTGAGAAAAGGTTTAATGTTCTGCCCAACATATCATTTTAATTTATATAAAACCATCTTGGATGTAAACAGGTTGGCCAGAGCATTAACCCTAAAAAAACATTTTTCCATTGATTTGGATGAGAAGGAAACTAACTCAGCTGTATTGATTACCAATGTGCAGGAGGACACGCCCGACCCTCTGCTGACTCCATTTCTCTGCTCCTTTCCTGAGCTCCGCAGTATGGCGGAGCTCTAGGATCTACGAGCGGAATGTGTTACCGAGGAAAAGGTTGGTCGCTCCTGCACATTCAAACCTTCTAATAGGGATTTTTATCCTCTACAATCCCGTTCGCCGGCTCTTGACAGATTTCAGGAGCTGGTAGAAATGGATTTATGCAAACTCCATAAGAGAGAAACAGGTACAGGGAGAGGTTTTACATCCTCAAATCTCACTAAGGGGGAACAATGTGCGTTAAAAACTCTAAAATCTAGAGAGGATATCGTTGTCAAGCAAGCTGACAAGGGGGGAGCGGTTGTCGTCCTGGATAAAGGTGTATATAAAACCCAGATATTAGGTATGCTGAGTGATAATTCAGTATATAAAGTCCTTGGCGGCAACCCTCTCCCCTTGTTTCAGAAAAAACTACAGGATCTCTTAATACTGGGGGTTAATTCAGGCTGTCTACTGCAGAAGGATAAAGATTATATTTATGTGGATAGCCCGGTTATCGCTATATTCCATGCGTTACCCAAAGTACATAAGGATGTCTTCCCACCGCCACCCCGACCTATTGCGGCAGGAATTGGTAGTTTTTCTGAACGCCTATCTGAATGGGTTGATTCACTTCTTCAGCCCTTGGTTCCCCTCATCCCGGGATATATTAAGGACACCGTGTCAGTTTTGGGATCCATGCGTTCCTTCCAGTGGCAGGAGGGTTACGTTTGGATCACGGCTGACGTGGTGTCCTTGTATACAAACATACCGCATGATTTGGCTCTGATGTCATTGCGGTGGTTTTTGCGAACCTATAGCAATTACACTGAGTCTCTTAGAGAATTCCTGGAGCTGGCTGTTGATTTTTTGCTACGTCACAATTTTTTCATGTTTGATGATGATTATTATTTGCAGTTGTCGGGGGTGTCGATGGGGGCTAGGTTCTCCCCCTCCATAGCCAATATTTTTATGGCATGGTGGGAGAGGACCTTTCTCCTCATCGACACCCTCCCGTTTGGTGGTCACCTGCGGTGGTATGGTCGCTACATCGACGACCTGCTGATGGTTTGGTCGGGCGATGTGGCGGCCATACCGCTATTTGGTGGTTACCTTAACTCCTGTGTCTCTTCCATAGCTTTCTCTTTGTATTACAATGAGGATTGGATTACGTTTTTGGATTTGAAATTACAGGGTAATGTCTCTAAAACTTGTGTGGAGACAACAATGTATAGGAAGGATCTGGCTGGCAATACCACATTACATGCAACCTCTTGTCACCCAAAACATGTAGTAAGGAATATCCCCAGGGGAGAGCTGTTGCGTATCAGACGTAACTGTTCAGACCCTGCGGTATTTGACCAGGAGAGTAATGAACTTATGAAAAGATTGACAGCCAGATCCTATTTGAAAAAATCATATGCAGACACACAGAGACCAGGTGGCAAAGATAGACCGGGATTCTCTGATCATTCAAGATGATCATAAAATTGGGCATAGGAGAAAAAAGAATAATAAAAATAAATTGCCGGTTACCTTTGTCACGCAATACAGTGTTGAATATGGGGAAATTTGCAAAATCATTCAGAAACACCTGTCAGTTTTGAAATATGAAAACGAATGGTCCGATATCATTGATGATGGGATCAGATGTGCAGCCAGAAGGGCTCCCACTATAGGCAATATGGTTAGTCCCAGTTTATTTAAGGAGAAGGCAAAAACCATACCAACTTGGCTAGCCACCAAGGGTTGCTATAAGTGTGGCCACCATATATGTCTCTGTTGCGAATACCTGTATGTTGCTAAAGAAGTTCTCTCCTGCGCAGATGGCAATAAACACATGATAAATAGTTACATTAATTGTAATACAAGGAATGTAATTTATGTTATCATGTGTGACCTTTGCAGCCTACAATATGTGGGTTGCACATCTAACTCTCTGAAGGTTCGCAAAAGAAAGCACATATCTGATGTGCCGCACTATCGCACTCGCAATGTTTCAGCCGCCAGTGCACACTTTGCGGTTGTGCACGGCGGCGACACCAGTAAACTCAGGGTACAAGGTATTGAAAGGGTGTTTGTGCCAACCAGAGGAGGTGATATAAAAAGAAAATTATTGAATCGGGAGTCCTATTGGATGTTCAAATTAAAAACGCGCATCCTGCAAGGTTTAAATAGGAAATATGACCTGATATTACAATATTGAGAGAGTATGTCATCTTCTTTTGATTTTATATGATATCTATTTTATTTAGACCTCTGTGTACTCTAGACCATCTTGCTCCCTTTGCCCGATTTAGTCGGCTCAGGTGTTGTATCACGTGACCCGGTAATCAGGGACTCAGGTGTGAGTTGGTCTTTTTAAGATGTCTCTTTTTGTATGTTACACCAGTCATGATGAAGGGCCCATATCTGTAAGAGGTCCGAAACGCGTAACGGTGCTATATGTCTGTCCTACTGTATTGGGAATTTTTATGAACCACAATAAAGAATCGCATGGACTTCGGTGAGCTGGATTTTTTCGTATTACATAGGGTTGCACCAGGTATCAAAGGATCAATACCCAATCGATACTTTTAGACTCGGATCAATACGATACCGGGTTTTACTTTTTACGTAACTAGGCTGCGCAGCCTAGTATCAGAGAACATGGCATGCCCCTCTTTCAACATGCACCATGTTCTCCTCAGCAGCACAGTGGAGAAGAAGGTAGTTCCTCCCCACTGTGCCCCTGCTGTCGCTGCCCAAGGTAACAAGCACCCATACAAGCCAGTATGCATACGGCAGAATAAGCCACAGTATTATAACAAGGCACCAAGACTGGTTTGTATGTGTGCTTGTTACCTTGGGAGGGTATGGGCTTGTGCAATACATGATTGGACTCTGTTTAAATCTATCGTGTGAGTCATTTTGTCATGTTTTATACGATCTTGTATATTTTTATACTTGGGGATGTGACAAACTGTGGTTACTCCTGCATTGCTGCTTCTCTTTTATTATGTAATTGGTTATGTTATTGTATGCTATTTATTGCTATATTAAATAAACATTGATTATTTGTATGTGATTCCTTTGGTCGGATTTTTGTTATAAGTTTGGAGTCACTGTTTTACCCGATTCATTTTGGGGTTATTGTAGGTGATAGTAGCATAGGGCAGTTTATTCAGCTGACAAATCCACTTTAAAAGCAACTGTTACATGTCTTTTTGGAAACCGGTTCTATAGATTCATGTCTTACTACTTGTAAAATCATATCACTTTTATAATCTTTGTAGGGAGGATCCTTCTGACAATAAAGAAATCAACATTATGGCATTATGAGGGTGTGTGAGTGTAAGTTACATTCCTTATTCCTTTAAAAACTGCAAAGGTCATGTACTCTTAGATTAACCCCTTCTCACCCAGAGGGTTTTTGGTTTTGGCATTTTCGTTTTTCACTCCCTGCCTTTCTGGGGCCATAACTTTTTTTTATTTTTCCGTTCACATAGATGTATGAGGGCTTGTTTATTGCGGAATCCACCACTCCGCCCAGTTTTATAGGTTTTGTTTTTACTGCATTCCCTATACAGTAAAATCCTTTGGGTCAGTATTAGTGTTGAGCGAAGCAAACTTTGGATGCTTCATCCCTAGTCTCTTCATTCAACACTTCGGAATAATACTGTACAGAAATCCGTTTCTGAACAGTATTAGAATGTATGGGCACCGATGAGCCGAAGTAAGTTATTTGCGAAGTCGAATGAAAACCACTTTAAAACTTGAAACCGAACCGAAGCCGAGAACTTTTCTGAAGCAGCCTCGGGGGATTCAGCATGACCGAGGTCGCCACACACATCATCCAGCATTCCTGATCACCGCTAGGTGGAGCTGTTGAATCCATATGGTCACATTAGCCCCAGGTGCCTGCTGCTCAAAACAGCAGGCAACCAGCGGCTATGGCGCTTGCAAGCGGGGCTCCATCTTTAAAGACCTGCCCAGCATAGTACACGTACAACCCTGGGCAGGAAGGGGTTAAGTTATTAATTATGTTTTCTAGCAAACTTGTACCATTTTATCAGATCTAGAAAATATTAGTAATGTTAGTGTAAGTACTTACTGTAGCTAAAACAGGTGAGTGTTATTTATTTTACTCACTTTTATTGTGCGGACATACTCCACAGCACTTTACAGACATTATCATCACTTGCTGTCCCCAGTGGAGCTCACAATCTAAGGTCCCATCAGTATGTCCATGGAGTGTGGGAGGAAACCAGAGTACCTAGAGAAGACCCATGGAAACAAGGGGAGAACATACAAAATCCATGTTGTCCTTTTTAGATTCCACCCCAGTGCTGCAAGGCACCAGTGCTAACCACTGAGCGGTGGTGCTGCTCCTTTATGACTCATTCTGAAAGTGTTTCATATTTTTACAAGGTAAACAGGGAATGTGGATTACTTTATATAAACAAACCTTAGGAGACATTTGCCTTATTGCAGAAAACTGGTGTCAAAAAGTTTCAAAGATTGACACATTTCTAAAAAATGGATGGAGTGGGTAGTGGATGGTCCAGACGCAGGCTGGTGTAAATTTTAGTTTAACTTTATTTGTTGAGAGCACAGTATGGGAACGACCACACAGTCAGGTTTCCTGATGCTGTTATGGAAGCAAAAATCAGCAGATCATAAAAAAAAAAAAAAGTATAAAGGAAAAATATGACTTCTCTTTTTTGAATTCATTCCTGGTTCTGGCTTCCAAAACTGCATCAGGTTCCTTGACCGTGTGGCTGTACCCGAAGATTCTCATATTGGTGATAGGCCTCATCATGGGGGCAGATTTACTAATCCTATAGGTGGTCCACAGCCTTTTTTGTGCCAGAGATAGGGTTGAGCGATATACCGGTGTCCACGATATACTGCGGTATTAAGAAACGGCGATATGGCGATATCACTGTTTCCATGTGTGCTGACCGCTTCTAAAATGTCCATGTCCTGCCGCCTGCATACATTGCATGTCAGTTTGCACAGGGGCCGCTTCCTCCTCTCTCCTACTTCCACATGATCCCCCGACCGTCTGGAAATGACCACGCCTTCTTCAGCCAGCGAGGAATGCTAAGCCAACCTCTCAAGGAGTTCTGGTCCTGGCCTGCCGCTGTCCAAAGCGGGGGAAGTGCAACAGCGGAGCAGGATGCAAGATAGTACTTAGGTACTTATAAATAAAGGTGTTACTGTGTAGATCTGCTCAGACTTATCAGTGGCCCCTGTACAGGGGGGTCCCATCAGTAGAAGCCCCATATAGTATAATGTCTCCCTGTTGCCCCCATACAGGAGCAACAAGGAGACTCTACTGTATACTGTATGGGGTAACAAATAGACACTATACTGATGGGGGGGGGGGTAAAGTTGTTGCCCCATGCAGTATAATGTCACCATGTGGCCCACCCCATGCAATATAATGTCTTCTTGGTCCCAGCCACCCCATTAAGTATAATGTCTACTTGGCGGCAGCCACCACATGCAATATAATGTCTCCTTGGCCCCAGCCACCCCATGCAGTATAATGTCACCTAGTGGCCCGCCCAATGCAGTATGATGTCACCTTGTGTCCCGCCCCATTAGGTATAATGTCACCTTGTCCCCAGCCGCCTTATACAGCATAATGTCACCTTGTCCTCAGCCACCTCATACAGTATAATGTCACCTTGTCCCCAGCCGCCTCATACAGTATAATGTCACCTTTGCCCCAGCCACCCCATACAGTATAATGTATTTGTGGCCCCATGCAGTATAATGTGACCTTGTGGCCGCTCCCCATGCAGTATAATGTCACCTTGACCCCATGCAGTATAGTCACCTTGGCCCCAGCCGCCCCATGCAGTATAATGTCACCTTGGTTTCAGCTGTTTCATACAGTATAATATCTCCTTGTAGTTCCCATACAGTATAATGTCTCCTTGTGGCCCACCACCCCATACAGTATAATGTCTCCTTGTAGTCCCCATACAGTATAATGTCTCCTTGTGGCCCACCACCCCATACAGTATAATGTCTCCTTGTGGCTTCCATACAGTGTAATGTCTCCTTGTTGTCCCCATACAGTATAATGTCTCATTGTGGCTCACTGCCCTATACAGTATAATGTCTCCTTGTGGCCCTCCTCCCCATCAAGTATAATGTCTCCTTGTGGCCCCAAGTCTTTTTTTCTTCTAAATGGGTAGTTATCGCGATATATTGTTATTGCGATAAATTTCTTAATATTGTTATCGTGGGAATATTTTTGATATCGCCCAACCCTAGCCAGAGAACGGTTTCACGCTAAATTTTCCCATAGACCAGGGGAGGTTTGGGAGTGCTTAAATCACGCACATAACAAAACACAGTAATTAACTCCTTAAGGACACATGACGTATGGGTACGTCATGTGTCCAGTCCCTAAAGATGGCGCCCGCTCCTGGCCGCTGCGGGCACCATCGCTGCGGGAGTCCGGCTGATTCCTGTAGCTGACCCCGCAGCTGATGATCGCGATCGGCAGCGCTGCCGACCGCGATCATTAACCTGCAGATGCCGTGATCAATCCTGATCACGGCATCTGCATGCGCTAAACCGAAAGTAAAACTTTCGGCAGCGCTCGGCTCCCCTAGTGGTGATCGGGAGAATCGGAGCGCTGTAAGGGATAGCCTCAAGCCTTTCATTCAGCATGAGGCTATCACTACTATTTCCTATGGAGCCCTTGTTAGCAATAGGGCTTCATAGGAAAGTAGTAAAATGCTCATAAACTCCAATACAAGTGTATTGGAGTTTATGATAGAAGCAATCAGGTAACTGATTTATATAGGTCCCTATGGGATCTATATAAAAGTGTAAAAAAAATAAAAAAATAAAAAAATAAATAAAAAAACCTAAAAATTTAAATCACCCCCTTTCCTCAAAATTAAAATAAAATAATAAAAAAATAAAAAAATACACATCATGGGTGTCGCAATGTGTGAAAACGCCCATAGTATAAAAATATAAAAATATATTTCCCATACGGTAAACAGAAAAACGGAAAAAGCGCCCAAATGGCCGATTTGCCGTTTTTGGACGCTTCATTTCCTCAAAAAATTAAATAAAAAGCGATCAAAAGTCCTACACACCCCATAATGGTATCAACTAAAAGTTAAGATCGCCCTGCAAAAAATAAGCCCCCATACAACGCCATACACTTATTTACAAATACGTTATAGCGGTCAAAACATGGCGACAAAAAAAAAAAAAATTTTTCCCACTTTTGAATTTTTTTCACTATCAAAAGCATAAGAAAAGCTATACATATTGGGTATCGCCGGATTCGTACTGACCTGTAGAATAAAACTAAATGGTCAGTTTTATCACAAATCAAACGTCGTAATTTAGAAACCCGTAAAACTGTGGTGAAATTGCTTTTTTTTTGCAATTTCACCCCATTTGGAATTTTTTTCCCGCTTCCCACTACACCGTATGCATTATTAAATGATGGCGTTGGAAAGTACAACTTGTCCCGCAAAAAATAAGCCCTCATATGGCCATGTGAACGGAAAAATAAAAAAGTTATGGCTCTTGGAAGGCATAGAGCGCAAAACGAAAACGCAAAAATGTAAAAACCCTGTGTCCTTAAGGGGTTAATAATCCCATTTAGGCCCTCACTTATTGGCTTACAGGTGATGTCTCCTCTCACTGAAGTAATTCTCTTTCTTTTTCCAGTCCTGCACAGATCACTCTGATGATGACTCCTGACCACAACTTCTTTCTGCATAATTCAACACACAGAACACAGATATTTGGTATTAGACCAGAAGACATAATGCCCGAGTAGTTCCCTCTTCATATATAACGCTCCCCAGTAGTGCCCCTTCAAATATAATGCCCCCAGCAGTGCTTTCATCACATATAATGCTCCCAGTAGTCTCCTATTTACATAATGAGAGCCCTCTTCGCATATAATGCCTCCCAGTAGCCGCCTATTTACATAAAGTGCCCCCCAGTTGTGCCTCTTCCCAGTATCCCAGGAGTGCCTTTTTACATATAGTGCCATCATTAAATAATACATCCAACCCCTCCTCCTTATTGCCCCCAGTAGTGTCCATAACTAAAAAATTAAAAAAGAACAAAATATTTACCTCCCTCTGGCGATGTCGGCTTCTTTCAGCCTACTGCCCCAGCTCCCTGCGTTACAGTACAGGCGGTCACGAACTTCATCATCTCTGGCAGCGTGATGACGCCATCTGTGACCTCGTGCAGGAGGTCGCGATAACGTCATTATTGCGACCATCCTGCACCTTAGCACTGCCTCATAGGCCTCAGGTCTAGCAGCTTTCAGTCTATGAGGTTAAATGGTAGGGCACAGGAGCTAATAGTTCACGTCCCTACCATTCAACACTGACTCTCCCCGCAGACCAGTACCAGATGATCCACGGCCTGGTACTGGTCCGCAGCCAGGTGGTTTGAAAAAGAAAATGTCCCTTGCCTTAAAAAGGATACAAAAATGACAAAACCCCAAATGTTTCAGTATTTGATTTTAGACTTTAAAGTAGGCCTGCACAATATATCGCGAGAGAGTTCGCAATTAATTGCCATATCACCATATTTTTCGCTTTATAAGACACACTTTTCCCCCAAAAAGTGGGGGGGAAATGGCAGTGCGTCTTATAAAGTGATGGTTGACTTTCTACGTGACACTGACACTGTACCTCCGGCCGCTATGCTGCACAGCGCAACCAGCGATACATCAGTTACAGTGCGGGGAGGGAGGAGGGACTGGTGGAAAGTCGTTATTTTAATGAACACATGTTCTTATATCTATTTCATTTATCTGTTCTGTGCGCTGCTGTTAAAGGGAATCTGTCACCACATTTGAGCCCTGTCAGCTAAACATATGCTGACGTTCAGGGTCTCATTAGCATGCCTAATGTGGGCTCATCTATCCCATTAGTAGCGTTATTTTGTCAAAAAACAGGTTTTACTAACCTGTCAATCAAACATATAAGGTGCCCAAGGGAAGGTCCAGCGATGCAGGGTGCCCGGCCGCAGTCATCGCTGTATGTGCCCAGCGCCGCCTTCTAATGCTCTGTGCCGCCTCTCCCTCCCCCTCCTCCTGCTGTAAGCGCTGGCTCGTGCACACAGGGCGCGTGCGCACTTCACTTGAAGAAGCCGATCCAAGAAGTCCGCACGGGCGCATATAAGTTATAAAATCAAACAGATGACTGTTTGGACCTTTAGGCTGAGACTAAATGGTGACAAGTCAAGTGACAGCAAGTCTCAGAAAAGTTGCGCAACCAAAAACATTTTTGTAACTTGTTGTTGCACAACTCTTTTAAAGCTACACTTTGCAAATTGAAGTGCGGTCTATGATACCACAGTGTGATTTGTGACCTGCAAACAAAATTGCAACGGCGTTAATTTTTTTCTTGGAACGGTTGCATTGCAGCAGGTTGCATCCTTCATCATGACTCCATAGACAATATTACATAAAATGCAACATCGCCATCTCTGTGTCTCTCGATACATGGCCATGTAGCCCCAGCCGTATGGAATATATTGCCTAACAACAATTGCTTTGCCAGTTGATAATAGTCCGTTTAGTACAGAAGTAAATTCTGAAAGTAAGCTGTAAGGTTCCATCATGTGTTCTGTATTCTTTTATCACTAGAGGGCACTTCAGACCATGTAATAAACATATATATTTATGCTGCTCGTCATGGAGACGAATTATTTTAACATTTGCGATAATGTTAGTTAAATCGGAAGTTTTTATGTAGTGCAAACAAAAATGCTGTGAAATTTATATTTTTAATCGTGATTTTTTGTTTCAAGATAAACGTATGTGTTTATTAGAAGTGTTGATATATTCTATAATATTCATTATTTTACTTGATTAAATACCTTTTGCATTATAACATATAAGCAAAAAGACATTGCAATCCAGTATTAGTAAATGTGGGCCACAAAATTCTGGGACTTTGCAAAGGTGCATGAGACATACACAGATATCAATGGGCCACATAGCAAACCTTAGTATGGGCTCCCTGCACCTAGTTTCCCAGCATACATGCTTCAGTCACTCCCAGGCAATGTAGAACATGTGCAATGCCCCAGATTCCTGACAAATTTACATTTTTTTTTTAATTAAGTGGAAGAAATTGTAATTAAATACTAATTTGTAATTAAAAACTTTGCCTTTGGCCTCACCCACTTTATCTGACTTTTATGTCGGAAAAAGTCAAACAGGTGCTTTTCATATATACAGCTCATTCTGAGCACCATATTTCTCAATGTATTTACACTAGATATTTACAAAATACATAGATAAATCTGTTAATGATTGGACAGTGATCATTTTTGTAAATACATTTTATTACCCAATTCCCACCCTTCTTGAAATAATTCATCCCCACTTACCTCATTGTTGTCATTCGCCCCCCCACCCCCATTAGGGCCCCATAGCAGTTTCGTGGTCTGCCTCTATTACAGGCATGCCACTGTACATGACAATGTCCTTCAAGGATGCCTGTGTAAATCGAGAGGCAATTATGGATTCAGAAACAAAAAAAATGCTGTTTACATTGTAAATACAAGTTATATCATTTTCCAATATACTTTTCAATAGTTTTCAGTTATTTAGTAGGAATTTTCATTGTTTTCTTCCAGTGAATACAGATGTGTCCTGGTGATGTGATGGACACACAGGTGGTCTGCTCTGTTCATGTGATGGACATGCCGGTCATCAGCTTTACAGTATGTGTACCACAGCTGTGCCCTGTAAATCAGGTATGTGTGGGATCATCAAATGACCAGGACAGACTATGGGGGAGATTTATTAAAGACCAGCGTATTACGGTGGGGTTTGAAATCTGCTGCACTCCCAGACGATGCGCCTAACTTTTGAAGAGGTGCAGGCTTCAACATATATATGACACATCGTCTGGCAGACCGTGCGCCAGAATGAAATCTATGGCAGCACAAAATTTGTTGCAAGTGACATTTAAAAAGTTGCAAACATAATGTTCGGCCTTTATTTCGCCACCAAAAGTGGTACAAGGATTTGACAAATCCCCCTTTGTATCCACTGGAAGTAAACAATAAAGGTTCCTATTGCATGACTAAAAGCGATGATCTTGCAAACTTTGAGAAATTAATACAGGAAGGAGTTTATAAACTTATTAACATTTACATGTTGAAACATACTAAGGCCTCTTGCACAAAGCCGTTGCCCTGCTATTCTGCAATTTGTGGTCCCCAATGCACAGGCACCATCCGTGCGGATGCCGCAACGGATCCAGACCCATTCAATTTGAATGGGTCCGTGATCCGTCCGCACCACAAAAAAATAGAACAAGTTTTTCGCGGTGCGGAGGTACAGACAGAAACACCACGGAAGTACTCTGTAGTGCTTCCGTGGGGTTCCGTGCCTCCGTTCCGCACCGCAGCTCCGGATTGCAGGACCCATTTAAGTGAATGTTTGTGCGCCGCAATACAGGCTACGGCCGGCACTGGCCATGTGCATGAGGCCTAAGGGTACAGCCACACGGTCAGGTTTCCGGATGCGGTTTTGGAAGCCAAAACCAGGAGTGAATTAAAAAACAGGTCCTTTATACTTTTTCTTTTTTTTTATCCATTCCTGATTTTGGCTTCCAAAACTGCATCAAGAAAACTAATCGCACACCTATAACTTAACCCTTTAAGATGTATTGATTTAGAAAGTAATTGTAATAGTTTGTAGTTTGTAATTAAATCTACAGCTGAAAAAGTGTATCCAGAGAGTTGTGGTCAGAGATTCATACCTTGGTTGCCAGTTATAAATAGTTATGGTTCAGACCTGGGACTGCTTATTTATACATTATTTAGAGGTTAGGATAAGTAGCATTGTCTGTTTTTACTTATGACACCAAGCAATGCAATGTAATACACTATAGAAGATGTTTATTAATTAAAATACTTGGTAAATTAGATTTAGAATGAATATCTGTAAAATTATGCATCCAGGGACTAATAATTTTACTAGTAAAAAAAGGATCTGGGTTAATATAGGCTGTGTATCGTAAAGGAAGCATGGACTGGAATAATAAGGATGTAGTATTACTTCTATACAATGTATTAGTGCTGCCTCATTTAGGATATGCAATTCTGCTTTGGGCAGTAGTTCATAGTAAGTATGCCCTGGAGTAAGAAAAAGAACAAAAAAAGGCTACAAAAGTCAGTCTCCCGTTATAGGGCACATTATGTTTTAATTAATTTTTTTGTCTCTCTTCAGGGGACACGAAAGTAAAGTATTTACTAGTTTATTTTCTATTTCCAGTTTAAATGCACTGGCTTCATTGTAAACATGTAGACTAATACAGGCATAAAAGTTTGTCCTCATACATTAACTGCTTCAGAGTAGGCCAGTTATGGTAATTACTGTTTCATTTTTCCCGCTCACCTTCCAAAGGCCATAGCTTTTTTTTGTTGTTGTTTATGAGGGCTTGTTTTTCTGTGGGATAAGTTTTACTTTTTGTGGGGTGAAAACCCCCCACAATTCCACTCTTGTGGGTTGGATTTAGTTTTTACGGCGTTGACTCTCTAGTAAAATTGACATTTATACCAAATTTATATAGTTTTTATCATGTTTTACTACAAAAAAATGAGAAACCTTTTTCTAAAAAAAAAATAGCATTATGTTGCCATATTCTGACACACTTTTTTATTTCATGGAGATATGTCAGGGCTCATTTTTTAGGGAAAGCTATAGTTTTTATTGGTATCATTTTGGTAAACATTCAACTTGGTTACAATCAAATAGATATAAATAGAGGGAGCCTCTAACGACTCAGATGCCGCGGTCACTGTTGATTCAGAGTTATCTCCAATCCTGGCAGCTGTGGGCAGGTGTCAGCAGTGTAATACAGCTGGCACTCATCATGTATGGAAGGGATACAGCTCGTGAGTCTGCTCTATACACTCCTCATAGACCTTGGGCATAACATTACATACAGAATAATAAAAAGTAAATAATCATCACTAGCCTAAATGTGGAGTAGGGATTCGGTCACCCATGCTATAACCCATGGCTGTCTACCACGTTATAACACATGACCGACACCCAAGGGTGTACAAGAGATAGGGAAAATCAATACTTACATCCTACCTACGATGAAGTGCCTGGTC